>CM033474.1:112132421-112649921 GCA_019447015.1 Hymenochirus boettgeri
CACCCCTGTTCCTGTTATTTTGGACATATCTTTCTGAAAACCCTAATATTCACCCCCCCCTCCTTTTAACATAGAACTGTTTCCGTCAGCCCATTTCAGCCCCCTTCCCTATGGCTAAATTATAAATTCACTGTGTTCCTTGGTACTCTTAACACCCTTCAGCACAAACCCCTTACATCCCACCACCCTTACCCTCTCATGCCCAGTGCACACCCAGCCACAGTCTTTCAGTTTTTAGTCATTTCTGGACACCCCCACACCCCGGGCTTCCACACTTGCCTTCCACTTGCTTGCACATATGATGCCCCAGTCGCAACTCCACCTCACGGCCATGGCCGATAACTTGTGATGTCCTACTAACTTTCGGGCGGGTAGGAGAAGTTTGCACTGCTGTCACACAATGAACAACTCCAAATGATCGATCTCTGAGGTAAGTGCTGCATGTGAGGTCATGGGGTAGGGATGATGTACTCTACCCATTAGACCACATGTATTATCATGTACAAACTTATTAAATAATACACTGACACAGAGATGTGGTGAAAAATGTCCGCAACACCTTTTATTAATTTCAAATTCAATTCAACAATCCAATACTTTAACTTTCTCCATTTTAAATAACCAACTTTGTTACCCAGCCAACCCTTGATTAAAACCCCCAGCAGGTTGCCCTATTATCCATATTCCATACTCACTTTGGCTCCGCCTTAATGCAACCATATTTAGCCAGGAGCCGGCAGTTTTTTAATTGTCTGTTACCTTTGGCTGGTGTTGCGACAATATTGCCTAGTGAATACCTTCACATTTTGAAAAACAGGGAGTGAGGGATGGGGATTTAAGTTTTTGGTTTGAAGCTGGGGAGGGGGGGGTCCGGACCTACATTGTACCTACAAAAGATGAGCCAGTTAATGTTGGTTAATAAGTTGGGGACGCACATACAGGAGTACCGAGGGAAGTACTCCTACTATTCTGTCGAGCAGTGGGAGGGTAATGGGTTTTCTATTGTCAGGTGACGTTTTATTCTTTCTAAAACCCTTTAAGAGTTGTTTTGTGAAAGAGGAATTGGTAAAATCTGCTTCCCCGAGTAACTTAAGGAAAAAGGAAATACCTGACACCCTTTTCTTTAGGTAGGCAAATGAGTGTTTTACATTGATGTGGTTGAGGATAAAGTATAGGAATAGATCTTTGTCTGATAAATGTGGTGACAGTGAACTCTGGGCTTTAAATTCAGCCCAAGCTTTCCATGCTGCCACATATGAACCCCGGGTTTGTTTTGATAGGGACTGCTTGAGTAATTCCTTTAGTGGTTCCAAATCAGATCCCATAAGTATTCTGGGCAGCTCACTCCTTGGGCCTCTGCGTTCTCATTCAATTCAATTCTGCCTGGAGTGTCTTTTGGCGTTTTGAGGGAGGGGCTGAACTTTCTGATGCAACGAAAGGCCGGGTGGCCTCCGTTACAGACTGAACATTTGTGTCTGTATCCACAATTTGCCTGCCATTTACAACTAGATTCGTTGAATGCCCAGCAGGTGTTGGCTCTGTTTGTCGATTGGCTCGGCTTATTAAGTGTGGTGAAAGTGAGTGGTTTGGGTGCTAACATACTCAACTATAAGTCTTTTTTACCCCAAGCTAGGCCTGGGTGGACGGCCAATTTTTGCTGAAATTTTTCGTCGTAGAGGAACCATGCAATGCCGCCGTAGCCCCTGTATGCCTCGAGAACTATATCTATATGTTTGAAAAGTGATTGGCCTAACTCCGGTTTTGAAGAGCAAAGAATGTTTGAGTAAATGCAAAAGGCCTGAAGCCAATTGGAAAAGTTGCGAGGGACCAATTGTTTCCTATCTTCCTCGGATTCATCAGATTTTTTGGCTTGTTTTATTGAAGGCAGTAAAGCCAACAATTCCACATATTCACCCCTTGCTATTTTTTCCTTTTGAGATAGGGATAAATGGAGGCCCAATAGCGTGGTATCGCACGCCAGAACATCTCTCAAGCAAATCTCAGGAATGGGTGAAGCTGTGGCCCTAGTACACTTTGAACTGTCTGCTACTGTCTGACTAGCACCTATGACATTTTGACTAACATTAGCGGGAGGGTGATTAACGTTAAGTGGTTCTTGGAGTTTAAGTAAAGCAGTAGAAAGCGTATTAATTGCCTCTCTAAAAGATAGTAATTGGTCGTTGTAATTACCTGTGGCTGCAGCCTAGTCTGACTCCGCTGTGGCTGGCTGGCTGGGTGCTGTGAAGGATGATGTGGGTTGGTTTCTCACAGGGGCTTGGGCTGTGGTTGCTGGTGAGACTTGCCTTTGGGGGGTGCTGATCTTCTCCTTGGGTTTGGCCGTCTCCTGACGAATGGGGCTTGGTGCTGGAGACTCCAGGAGTACCTGTAAGGGAGAAAGAGTACACCCACCACCAGATTCATTTGCAACAACGGTCTGCGTGGTGATGGGTGTGGTGATTACAGCTCTTTTGCTGCCTGGCTTGGCAGAATTGGTTGCAGCTCTTGGTGGGGACAGGGCAGGCCAAGTGAGTGTGCCTGGCCTGTGGATCTTCCTGGTTCTTTTCCACGCTGTAGGGCTTCCCCTGGGGGGAGACAGCATTGATCGCCTGCCTCTCCTGTTTTGGATGCCTGCAGCTGGTTGAACAGGAGCCGGAGGGGAGATTGACAGCAGGGGCTCGGCTGATACACCTCCGCTCCTATTGGCTGGCTCCGCTTTGTCCCGCCTCCGCTTTTTTGTCTCGCGAGACTTAGGCCTAGCCGGTGCTTTGGATGGTGGGATAGATGGCTCCGCCTCCTCCTCCTGTGTATTGGCCGCTTCCTCCGATGCTGCGTCCTCCGGATCTTTGGGCCCAGTACGGCTTCCGCCTATGGCGCGAGAGGCCAGGAATTGCTGCAGGGCGCGTTCGGCTTCCGGACCTAGGTTCCGGACCTAGGTTATATACACACATAGATGCGGCCAGGTGGATGCTGGGAAGGTAAAGCATCCAATCCCCTGGCCGGCAACACTGTCACCAACGCAGTGATGTGTTCCCAGGTCCCCTGGAGACCAATCAAATCCCCCCAGTGACACAGTGGGAAAATTGAACTTCCCACTGAGTCTCTAGGCAGAACTGGGCTAACCACCCCCCCCCATGCCCTTAGGAGCCTGCTTGGTACAGGGGTTGAATCAGTGGTTGCAATCCTTGTTATAATCTGCATGCGCTATTACATAGTAGTGCAACTATTATAAGCCTATTATTTACAGTAGGGAAGGGTGTGGATTATATATATATATATATATATATATATATATATTTATATATATATCTCCACGGGTCTTGTATACAAAATAATAAAAATACTTTATTGTAGCAATATGTATATACATACATATTTAGTAACCACTGCACACCATTCTTATTCATTAAAGTTGACAACTCAAATACCCTTCAAACCCCACTTCCCTTAGTGCCAAAGCCACTTCCCTCTCTAGGGTTAGCACATCTGTATGTCCTCGGACTGCACTCCCTCTAATGGCCTACTGATATATATTGTATAATGAGAATTCTAGTACTTTGTGATAATAGTTGAGTTTTATAGTCCATATTATAAGAAACAAATCAAGCAGTTTGTTGGGACCTTTTTCTCTCACAGTCTGTAATTAAAAAATCCAATAACACTCCCTCTGTAGGAGAGTTCTGGGTCTGTCCCCTCCTCTAGGGTTAGGGGCCACATGTTCAATCACCATTTCGTGGAGGTCCCATACCTGATGTTGATTATCAACGAAGTGCTTCATAACAGGGTCTCAATGGACAACATTCTCAATGGACTGTCATTCTCTTTCAGATAGACATTAAAACCAAGCTAGAGCTACCTAGAGTTACCAATGTAACTAAAGAGACTTTTAGGGGGTCTCCCTTCGTACATGGGTATAACACAAGCTCACAAATGATACAAAACAAACTGAAGAAGTCTCTGTATAATACTACAATCAGACAAAACCTTGAAATCTGAATTGCATTCAACTTCACAATGTATTAACAAGAAAGGTCGGTCACTCGAGGATCTACTAACATCTAATGACCCCAGAGACAAATATTTAAATAATGAAAATTGTTTCCTTAAAAAAGATCATACAAATGTCACATCTGTAGTGCGATTATCCAGACTAAATACTTTAGCCACCCACAAAGTGGTAAAAAAATACTACATTAAGAGTTTGGTAAATTGTTTGTTTTCTTGAAGTCCCTGTTCTCTATTTTATATAAGCAACACAATTGGCTCATTTTGCAGAAGGTTGCAGAAACATCAAAGCACCATAAGGAGTGCCTATCTGAAACAAATAGAAGGACAGTCCATTGAGAATGAACCACCTGTTGCAAAGCATTTAGTTGAGAATCAACATCAGGTACCTCTGCAGAATGGTGATTCAACCTGTGGCCCCTAACCCTAGGGGAGGGGACAGACCCAAAACTCTCCTACAGAGGGAGAGTTATACAGTAGGTTTTTTGGACTACAAACTGACTTCCTAGAATCAGAGTTAGATGCCACTGAAATCCAGTCTGGGGAGACTCTATACTATATTAGGAAGCAAGACTGGAAAAAGTGCTAAAATCTACTTCTTACTAATGACAATAAAAGTTAGGCAAAAGACATAAAGATCAGTAAAAACAATAGTGTACAAGTCCTTTAATAACACCTCTTAGCTACGATGCAATCAACACCTTGCATTCAGGAGTTCCCTGACACATTGCTGTTACATGCTGATTGAGACACTTTCTTGAACTTGAAGTTCAGTTGATCTAAATTAATACCATAGATATACCATGACCTGTCCTGTATGAATGAGAACCTTCACAAACTTTATATTTCTAATCTTTATGTTACATATTTACATATTAGAAATGTGTATTTTACACTTGTATAATTTAAAAAAAAAAATCATATAAAAAAATACGCAGGCAGAATACTAACCCTCTGTGCTCCTCTTTCTTTCAGGTTAGGAAACCACTTGTGATTTACTGCATTGTGGGAACCAGGAAGGTAAGGAGCATAGAGGTAACGCTTCAATTTAATAGGCGTTCGTTATCATGCTACAATGTAGAGCAAAAACAAATGCAGAGAGTTTTTACACTGGGTGCCTGTGGCGTTAATACACAGCGATAAAACCCCAGAAAATTGGAGTCAAAAGCATTTTACCCCATTGTGTGATATTACATCTCCCTGATGGTCTTAAAAATTAAATATCACATTCCTACACAAAAAGTGTAATACAAAAATGTTTTTAATAGGTTGATTTTAAATGAAAAGCCAGGTGTCACGCTCCCTGGACGGACGCTGCTAAAAAGCAGCCAAAAAACAAGGATGGAACCCGAAGTGCAGCAGAGATCTAAATCAAGCAGTATATTGAACACCCAAACACTCAGTGAAAAAGACAGGGAACAAGGTGAGATATAAGGAGAATAACAATAGTTGACTATCTGGCAATGAATAGTAGTGGGTGGAGTCCTTAAATAGCTGGAGATGGAAATCAGGTGAATATGATGAATGATAATGTCCAAAAGGTGAAACAGCCTGCTGCTAGTGGGAAGTGGTAGTTCATGAGCCAGCGGACGGAACAAAGAAAAGAGACAATCAGAGGTAAAGTTTGGAACAGCAGGAACAAAGAACAGCAACATCTAGAGGTGAAGATCGGAACCGCAGGAACAAAAAACAGCGACATCTAGAAGTAAAGATCGGAGCAGCAGGAAATCCTCACACGAGGTTCCTACTTTTAAAATGAGCCATCAACCACTTCTATGTGCTGCGCAGCCCAAGATATGAAGAAATCACTGATCAGGGGTAGAGATGGCAAAACTACATAGTTTCGTTCTGTTTTCGGATTCTTGGATCTTGGGAAAATCCCGAAGATCTGAAAACGTAAGGAATTTTTGAAGATTTTCGAATGTATGAAGCTATTCTCGATAATTTTCAAAAATATCTTCGAATGTTTGAAAATCCCCGAAAATACGATCGGAGACCATTTTCGAGTCTCCGATCGTATTTTCGAAGATTTTTGAACGTTTGAGGTTCTTTTCGAAAATTATCCAAAATAGCTCAGTACATTTGAAAATCTTAGAAAATAGTTCCGTACATTCGAAAATCTTTGAAAATTTGTTCTGAAGTCGGATCCGTTCGGATTTGGACAGATCTTTCGGATTTCGGAAACCAAGGGGTTCCGTGTCGGATCCGGGTTTGTGTCGGACCCGGATCCCATCTCTAATCAGGGGTGGGAGGTTCTGAATCTGCAGTCACAAATACTTCTTTCTCCTTCTTATCAGTGTTTGGCACATGCTCAGTGCAGGAGAAAGCAGAAGAAACCAGGCAGAGATTGAGTTACAGTGACAGAATGGGGGAGGGGGAAATAACAGCCTTGAAATAGCTTTCTTTATCTGTATGGTTTGTGCATTTCAAAAATTTATAACAACCAATCTTTTAGGACATGGTTTCTCAAAGGGTGTGCCCCAGAATTTTAAAAATCAACCTAAAAACCTTGCCTCGGCTTATACTCGAGTCAATAGCAAACTTACCTTAATTCCAGAAGCAGCCCCGAGTCGGGAAGGAAGTTCCCAGTAGTACTTCACGGGTACCATGCCATGCTGGCGGGATGACGTCATCGCGCAGCCGTGAAGCAGCACTGGGAACTGCCAGCTCTGCAGAGGTAGCGGCAGCATGCAGAGAGGTAGCGGCAGCATGCAGAGAGGTGAAGAGTGAAGACTGGTAAGTGAACACTGAAGTGGGGGGCTCTAGTGTGGGGGACAGTGTGACATACAGTTACCCCCAATACCTTTCCACTATAGGTGTGTGAAAATTACAACTACCAGTGACTAAAGCATGCTGGGAGTTGTAGTTTCCAAACATTTACAGTGGAAAGGTATTGGGGTTACTGTATGGGATTACTGTACATTCAAAGGGCAACTAATGCCCTAAAACAATATAGAAGGTCATAATGTCTACCCTCGGCTTATACTCGAGTCAATCTGTTTTTTCTGATTTTGGAGGCAAAATAGGTACCTCGTCTTATACTCGGGTCAGCTTATACTTGAGTATATACGTTACATTTTGTTCTGTTTTACATAAAAATTCAGTGATGTCAATGTAGTATTATATAATCCATCACAGGGTATGTCCACCCTTATTAAAAACTTTTACTGTTATTCAGGGACCCCCAAAAGCTAGGTTACTAGATATACTGTAATATACACTGTAAATTGCATAAAACATAATTAGGCATCTATAGTGAAAATTATCTATATTATCTAAATATGAATTTGATATTCTGGTCTATGGCATTGATGTGTTCTGTGAAGGCTTGTACTTTCTTCTGTTGGATTTTAACCCAGGTGTCATCCACAAATCTGAACCAGTGGCTGGGTGCTATGCCCATTGGTTCAGATATGTGGATGACACCTGGGTCAAAATCCACCAGAAGAAATTACAAGCCTTCACAGAACACATCAAAGTGCCTGTGTTTCCACTTCCTACATGCAAACCTTTACATGGAGGCAAAAGAAATTAAACATCTCAGAGGAGCCCTTAAAACTTGTGGATATTCGGACTGGGCCTTTGTCAAAAAAAATAGAAGGAAACAAAAGAACATGAATACCAACAGTGAAGGCGGAAAGCAAGACAGGAGAAAGAACATGGTCAACCCATATGTAGCAGGAGCCTCCAAGAAATTAAGAAGAATTTAAAAAAAACACAGTATCCTGGTCTGCTTTAAACCAAATAATACACTGATACAGCAATTGGTACATTCGAAAGACCCAATACTGAAACACAAGAAAAGCAACATCATATACGCAGTGCAGTGAAAAGTGATCTGATTTGAATGTGCAGTGAAAAGTGATCTAATTTGTATTTGGGGGAGACCAATCAGCAACTGCACCAACGTATGGCCCAGCACAGAAGAGCCAATACCTTGGGTCAGGACTCAGCTGTGTACCTACATCTTAAAGGGTATCTCCACTGAGGAAAAAGTATTTTTTTGGGGGGGGGTTTATTTTAAAGTACACCATCCCCCAACCCTCCCCCTACCTTTTTTCCCCAGAATTCCCTTTCGTTTGATTGCAGCAGCATGGGAAAGTTGTGCAGGTTCCTGGGGGTGTGTCTTCCCCTGTACTGAGATTGCTGTCACTCAGTGTGTATCATCATGGTAGCAGACACACCCACTTGGCTGCAGTAAGAAATCCTTTCCTCCCTGACTCTCTAAGTTCATTTTTACAGAGAGAGACAGGGTAGAAAAAGTTAAAAACCCTCTTCCCACACTACTGTGGGAAGTAGGGGGAACTTTGTTGTTTTTAATAAAGATTTTTTTTGTGTCTAACTCTGAGAGGGGTGGTTGAAAAATTGATCAATGATTGATTTCATAGGGGATGCTGGGAATATGAGGCAATCTGGTGTGGGAGAGAGAAAAAGATAGTACCTGATTACTCCATTAATTATTGAAGTCAGCAAGCTGCTGTAATGGTCATGTGATTATTTCTCCATTAATCAGCGAACTCAGTAGCTTGAAGAGTGTGTGTGTGTGTGTATAGAATCGACCAACCAGTCAGATCACACAGACAGCAGTCCCGATGGATCCTCTCACGTTCTGCGCATGCACTAAAGGAAAACGCGCGTCGGACATTTTCCATGCAGGCAGTCACTGAAAGTGGGCGGACCTGCACCATCCACAGCGTTCTGGGGGAAACTCATTGGATTTCTTCTAAACTACTGCTCAAAGACACAGGATACTGCAGGTACATATCCACCTTACACATATCTATCCTTACAACTTTTATCAGTGGAGATACCCTTTAAGGAAAAAGGACATACCTTTGAAGATTGTAATGTCAATATCTTGGCAAAAGAACATGACTGGTTCAAAAGAAGTGTCAAGGAGGCCATTTATGTAAAAATGAAGAAACAAAGCCTATGTACAAGTGGGGGGGGGTTCAACACCAACTGTCTGCTATGTTTACAAATCAAGGACAATGTAAATTTTGCTGACTGAGGCACAAGAACATGCCTGTTTCTAATTGTGAAATGAACAGAGATAAAATTGCAGTATTAGTGCTTCAAATAATGACAGTACACCTGTATCATCTATTATTGTTTAGTCCTCATTTACATATCTATAAAGTAGCAGTATCTTGTAAATATGAAAAATACTTACCTTATGGGTTTGCAGGCTTACCTCTCCATGCAGGAGCTCTCATCTCTTCTATCAATCTCCTCTGGTAGCTGCAGTCTGTCCTGGACTACATCTTTTCACATAAGCACTCTATAATATTGGTCATGATGCATGTCCTAGCTAGGGAAATAATTGGATTTAGCAACCAGCTGTCAAGTTTATGACATCAAGATGGAACAGGCAACAAATACCAGAGGATATATGTAAATAAGTGGAGAGGACATTGCTCAAGGAGGAACCTGCAATAAATAATACTGAATAAAAAAGGTAATTTTGGGATTTATCAATCGGCACATCTAAAACCAAAGAGAACAACATTCTCTTATACAGCTTCCCTCTGGTGGGATAAGGGCTCTGACATTTTCAATCTCTGAGCAACACACAATATATCTGTGGGCATAGAAAGGTGGTGACTGCATTTGCACCATGCTGTGTTCACTTTTCTTGGTGAAGGATCATTTTCAAGAAAGTTGGTTATCCTCTTCACTACTAGATGTTTCTTTCCCTAGGCTGTGTTTGTCGCACTTCTTGGGTGCGTTATAAGGAGGAGAACCAGAAGCATTTAGTATTTAGTATGGTCTTTTAGTAGTTTCATGAGTTCATGCCACTAGAAAATAGATTTGGTCTGCAAAGAATATTTTTATGAATGACGGGTCATGATTATTATGTTGACTGCTAACAAGTGTCTAGCCAAATGATTTTGCTATTACAAAATCAACATGCTAGAGCAGAGAATGTTGCAAGTTCAAACTGCTGCATCAATACATTTTAGAGAGAGCGCATTAAAGGGCAAGTCCAGCCCTAAAATGAAAATTTACATACAGGTAAATCACCCCCCAAAACCCTAAACGGTAATAGTTTGAAATGTAAAATATATAAGTCTAACCTGAAATCTTGCACGATGTCCTGTTTCCCGTTTCTGCTTCCAGTTAGCAACTGTCAGTTATGGATTTGATAGTTAACATCACAGCCAATGACTGAATGTTAATCCCCTCTCTGCCTCTTCTGAGCATACCCAGGCTCAGTACAGGCTCAGTACAGGCCTCCAAAAGCATCCAGAAGCATAGCAGGCATACAGTAATGAATTCATAGGACAAACTATGATATATCAACATATTTTAAAGAGGCCATTCTTTCTAAAAGATGTTCTTATGAGGGTGGAGTTGTCCTTTAAAGGCCATATTCACCAGTTAAAATGAGAAATTATATACAGTACAATAACATCCCACATGATCAGAAGCATTCAATCATTGGTTATTGATATCACAGCCATGATTAAAAGCTGCTAATCAGAAGAACCAGAATTTATAAAGAGAGGTAACAGAACACCAGCATTTCAGGTTAGTCTTACATAGAATAGTATTTAAGGTTGAATAAAGAAACATGTCCATCCAGTCCAACATGCTTGTGAAGATTCTCATTCATCCTTGGAGAGTCCCAATTATTTGGGGGAGAAAACCCTCAAACTTGTACAGCAATATGAAATGACAGCAAGGAAATTGGCAGACTACAGAAACCACCTGTGCTTTAACCTGCTCAAGTATTGTTGCGGCGATGTGGGACGGTAGTCTTCATCTTATTCATTGTGTTAAGTGTGGTATCATGGCGAAAAGAGAAATTGCTCTCTAGCATCGGCCATTACCAAACCCGAGAAGGTAAAATTTCATAGCTATTTTTGTAATTTTTTTTTTAATTTAACGCTATTTATTAACAGATGAAATTTCCATTTTTTGTCCCTTTTCTGCCTTTTGTTGCATTTTTTGCAGTGTTACCAGAATATTTGCCAAACATCATTACTTACTGGCATGTTACGTTAACATGACTATTTGTTACCCAGCACTATGGTATGTTCCCATATTAATGGAACTGGTCTGATAATTAGCTGCAGTTTGCTGAAAATAAGCAATACTAAAAAATGCGTCCTATTAATAAAATAGAGACAATTCGCCTAGGTGAGTTTACCACTATTTATTATATTTTTTTGCTGAAAAAAACACCACGTGTTAGGCTATTTTAAATAACAAAGATAATTGTATTAACCAATTTGACACTACTTTGAAATTCACCACGGTAACATCATTTGGTAAAGCAAAATCTCAGATTGTATCACAGAAAATGACACTTAGAACTTAAGTCCATATTGATGAAGCCCCATTAGCGATAACGTGCCTTTAACGTTCAGTTTAACGATTGTTAGACTAATCGTTAATTTCCGTTTGTTTTAACGGTGGTTAATTCACCAATACCGATCGTTAATTTGCCAATAACGCAATCGTAGATTTACGATCCCAATAGAATACCATTGCGGTAGTTTACTACCACATGGTATTCTACGACTGAACATTCGTTAATTAAAAACTGCGGTCGTTGCGATACTGCGTGTTTTTACTCACTTGCTTCTTCATAAAAGCCAAGCAAGTTAGTTTCTTGTAAATCTATGTTGATTACATAGTAATTGAGGTTGAATAAAGACATACGTCCATTAAGTCCAACCTCTTCACCCTCCTTTATAATACTTATAATGTCAGTCCTTGAAACATATTCTAGAATATGTTCCCGTATCAAACTTTCCAGTATCTTCCCCACCACTGAAGTTAAACTTACAGGTCTGTAATTGGCTGTGAATGACTGCCCTTTTTAGGGTTAAAAAGGAGGGTGGAAAGGTTGGACATGATGGACCTAGAGTATGTCTTTATTCAACCTCAATTACTATGTTACTATGTTATTGAATATTGGAATTACATCAGCTTTCTTCAAATTTAGAGGCACACTGCCAGAAATGAGGGAGCCTGTAAAAATATAGAAACAATGGCCTAGATAAAGCTGAAATTGGCTCCCTAAGAATCCAAGGATGCATTTTATCCAGTCTAGGAGATATATTAATATTAGCCTTATTTAGTTGTTTCTGCACCATTTTCTCGGTTAACCAAAGTGCACTTGCAACTTTTATACCGATATGGCCACTCAAAGCAATCTGTACTTGGATCTTCTTAAGTGTATACAGAGGAAAAAACATTGTTCAATACATTTGCTTTATCGCCATCCTCTGTAACCTAATTTTACCTATTAATTAATGGTGCCACACTTTCAGTCTTCATCTTCTTACTATTAATATACTTAAAAATTGTTTAGGATTAGTGATGCTTTGTTCAACTATCCTAACTTCAATAATAATTTTACCTAGCTTAATTGCTTTCTTATAATCTTTGTTATAGTTTTTATAATTTATAAAGGCGCTTTCTGTTCCCTTTGACTTAAAGGAGAACTAAAGTCCCAAGAAAACATTGTCCCAATAGAGAGATCACATTCACAAACGAACAACAAGCTGTGTCTCATGTCTCCCTTTGCTGTGGATGCTGGGTGATTTATGAAAATAACCTGTGTGTACTAAGGGTCAGCTACCATAATTCACCTTATCTGGGAACACCCAGCTAAGTGTCCGCCGGACACTTCACAGAAAACTGCATTCGTGGTTCCTGGAAGCTGACAGCCAATCATCTTACAGCTCAGAGATCCCTCCCTCTGACACAGAACACAGATATCAGTGCAGTTTTTGTGTAAACACATTAGAAATGCTCCTGTCCCTAACAATGATAAATTCCTATGCTTTACATACAAAAAAGAAAAGTAATCTTTGCAGTGTATGTCTTTGCTAGCATGGATGAAAGAAACAGAACATTTAACATTTCAGCATTCAGTATGGGGAATCGAAACAGCAACCTTCTATACTGTGTCTTTCTAAAAAGAAAGCTTTCTACCACTAGGCCACAAGGGATTACAAATAATGGACCTGTACATGAAGAGTCTTTATCTTTTGCTAGACACATAATAGAAACAAAAAAAGGGAACATGGGGAATCGAACCTGTGTCCCAATAGTCTATTTTCCTAACCCAGCACTTTAGCAGAACACGCCACAGGTGAACTCTCAATCAATAGAAGTAAATGCAAGTAAAATCAGTTCACTATTTTGTATTGCTACTGGAAGACTGTCAGCAATTCATGTTGGTTGGTAAATAAATAACAGAGCTGCTATATATAAAGTTTGTACATATGTAGAAACTTCATATTTTTCTAGAAACATGGAAACAAACAAACAGAAAAAGCACTAAACTCAGGCAGTAGACCATGTTATATTGTTTCATAAGTAAACTAGGGGATTTGAACTTGTGACTTCTTGGTCTGTTTGTTCCTAAACACACAGCATTTACATGGTACACCACCAGCAACTCTAACTGTGATCACAGGTACATTTAGAAACTTTATATTTCACTAGAAAGAGATGCTAGAAACTCTGCACATAGAGACAGTGAATCCTGGGGTCAGGGGGCGTGGCTCTTTGAAGCCAACATGGGTTATGAGTTGTACTGGCAACAAGATGGAAGCTTCCTTTGTTACAGAATCTATTACTTATATCTACTAAATGCAAATAACTAGAGAAAAATCTTTTAACGTGTAGGTGTTCTGGGGAGAAAAACTTTCACATTAGGATCTGAAAAACTGAAGTTTAGTTCTCCTTTAAAGGTTTTAAATGCCTTTTTCTTCCTTTTCATTTCCTTCTTTTCATCAGGATTAAGCCACATGGGTGCAGACTTTTTTTTTTTAGATTTATTTCACAAGGGTATACATTTAAAAAATTTGCTTCCCTGAAATTAAAAGTCTTTGTTAACCCAGTGTACTTTTGATTACATTGCTAAACTACACTATTTCATGGTCGCTATTCCCGAAGCCTCCAGTTACCTTTATATCTGCAGCAAATCAGTAAACCCATTACCCTTTTCTGTGTTGGCAGTTCCAACAATGTCAGGGTAATTAAAGTCCCCCATAATCTGAACCAGGGGCATAACTACCAAGGGAGCAGGGTAAGCAAACACAGGGGGGCTCAGGAGCCAAGGGGGCCCCATCTTTTTGTTTTTCAGCATTTGGCAGTTTGTAGCAGACATCAACAATTACATTACCCCTCTTCCTGTTGCCCAATTTCACCCATATTGCATCAATTTAACTTCCATACAGTCAGTTGTCTCTTCCTTTAAATGTAGCTTCAACTCTTGTCTAACATAAACACATACCATTACCTCCAATTATCCCATTTTGTCTGCCAGGCTTCTCGCATTTGCAAACATACATTTTAGATTATGATCCTGTAATTTATTTGTACACTTTAATGCACATGCCTCCCTATCCATTCACCTCTGGCCAATATACACCCTGCTTACCCCCTGGGCTATCTATCCCAGTGAGACAGATATTACCCTCCCCCAAAACCTACTTTAAAATATCCTCCAACCTTCCTTTTGTCAGGTACAGGTACAAAACTAAAATCTAGAAACCCAGTGCCTAAAACTTTTAATCTCACCCCTTTAGCTGGAAGAAAGAAAGATTTATCTACTTACACCCTTTTTACACTAGCCGCACAAATAATCCATATTTTCAAACTTTCACACAGACTATGCAACCATTAGATGATTAAATGTCCTCTTTTTTCTATGTCCTTAATAAAAGAGTGCTTTATAACAAAGGAGTTTGTAACATATTCTACTCTTGTTCTTTCCACTCACAGGAACTGACTTTTTTTTTCACTCACAGGCACATGAACAAACCTTACATCTCTCAGAAGTATTGCAGATTTGGGGTATGATTGACCTAAATATAATTGTTCATCTAATGGTTGGGCTTACCCTTTAAGCAAATTCACAGAATGCAAAGTTATTGCCTCTATCTAAGCTGTCTGCAGAAGTTTAACCACTGTTTGGAGTCCCATTATCCCTACCAAATACCGACTATAAACTGTTGGCTTTTTTTTTAACAGACTGCAGAGGGTTATCTCTTCAATAATTCATAGAGACCAAACAGGCTTTATGCCTGGAAAATCTACTTCCATAAATATTAGAAAAATCCTCATCCATACTCAGGTTGACCACGAAAACTCAGGCTCCAGAATAATGCTCAGATGCCCAGAAGGCATTTGAATCAATTGAGTGGCAGTATCTATGGACTTGTCTGGGTAGATTCTGTTTTGGCCTTAGATTCACACAATGGGTTCAACTTCTATACAAACATTCTACAGCAACTGTATGTGTTAACAGATCCTGCTTGTCCTTCCCATTGGGTAAAGGTATGAGACAGGGATGTCCACTGTCCCCATAGCTATTTGCCTAAGCGCTGCTGGTGCCACTTGCCATACACCTCCGTTCTTCCCTGAATATTCAGGACTTGAGACTTGGGGCCGCATTTGTAAAGGCGTGGTCACTAAAAAGTGATACCGCAGGTCTATAAATACAGCCCTTGGGGCATGCACATAGTTACTCAGCCTATATGCTGATGATATGATTTTATACCTTGCTGACCCAAGGGAATCCAAGAACAAGAAAGCAAACAGAGAGGCACATTATAAATATAATTTTAACAATTCCCTGACAGTTGATGATAGAGAAATTATACATGTAGAGTTTCTCTAACGGCAAACACTGGAACTGCTCAGGTTTGCCGTTCGTCTGAAAAGAGCCTTAGGGCTTGTTCACACTATGGCCGTTTTTTAGCATTGTAACGCAAGGCATATGCAAGGAGATTCAATAAAAGTTCTTATTGTTAAAAATGGTGTTAATTTTGCCCCAACCAATCAAATCTTGTTTAACATTTGAACTCTAACATTTGATTGGTTTGCGCAAAATGAACACCAATTTTAACGATAAGAACTTTTATTGAATAACACTGTAAGTATGCAATAACCCAGGGGTTTTAATTTTTCTCTACAATCCAATGTCTCCTATTACCATGAGTGTGTTGCATTGAATAGCGCTGAGATAACAGCTGCATGCATTTTTATGTGCTGTGGAGCCCAAAGGACATCAATACAAGTCGATGGGAGCCTTGAGAAAATTGCATACTAACCTAACATTTTGTACACCATTGTAATGTTCATTTCTGTGCAATGTCCCCATAATCCATACCAAAGAAAAAAACACGAACTAGGAATTAAAGCACACAGTAACGCACACATAAAATGTGCAAAAACCCACACAACATTGCATGATAACGCATAGTTTTATAGTGCATGATAACGATGTAGCATGAAAAAAACTTAGTGACAGCAGGTCCACAGGTCCCGCTTACGGCTGAGGCCACACTGCAACACACACGAATCGGATATATGTATAGCCACCTTAAATCCTATACAGTATCCTGATTAACATGCAAGGTTCATATTTATTAGTATTTTCCACAACAAGTTTAACTAACCTATGGGGTTAGGACTTGGGAGCACAGGATACTGATTGAATATACATGTTAGGGAGAGGTGTGGATAGAGGAGCTAAAAGCTCCACACAATCATGTTATTATAATAGCATTGTCTTAATAATCTAACATATAAACACATATTTCCCACTTAAAGAAATGGATGGGGATATGCAAAGTATCTTATTTATTGCTTGTGGCAAAGGCATGTGTCTAGATATAATACAGCCTAATGGTATAGAGCAGGCATGTTTAACTTGTGACCTTTTACATGTTTGAAAACCACAATTCCCAGCATTCTCTGTTTGCAGTAAGTTTTTTCTTAATATCCTGTAGCTAAGGCATCTGTCTAGATCTAATACAGCCTAAGCTTGCCTTTCACATGTTTAAAAACTATAACTCCCAGCATTCCCTAACTGCACAGTTTTCATCCATCCTGGAATAAAGACATTTTCCTGACTTACAGACATTAAAAGCCCATGGTCATGCTTTAGCGCTTCCTACCCAAGGGTTTGAACATGCAAGTGATTCATCTGCCCTTCCCTTACATTCATAGCTATTAGACTATTGGATTAGGGAAGCATTATATGGGTCGATTGGTTGGCGCAACATTAATGCCTGCTTTGCGGTGGCAGTGAGAGTACCAGAAGAGGCACTCATGCGGCCGTTTCAAAGTAATTTAGCAGAGGTTGCTCTTTACACATAAGTATTAAACACCAACTAATAGCTGGCGATAAATACTTATGTGCAGGTGAGTTTCACCCAAAATCGCACTGCCTCTGGTAAATCCCATACAGGAGATTTGCCCAGAGAGCTTGTACCTTTGGGTGAATCTCCCCGTTAGAGTCATAAACTTTACGATATTTGCACTCACTTCCAAATACCACCTACCTGGCAGTTATAATCTAAAAAGTCTAAAGGTTTGTGAACACATGCAATCACCGGTGCCGACGCATGACGTGTGGGAACGGCCGTTTTGGATTATATTCATGCAGTTTATCAACAGAATGGCCATCTTAGCCGATAAAGTGCCCATACATGGCACGATTATCGGCCGTTCATACACATCGTGCGTCACGGGTTGGCACCCGCGATCACATGTGTGTATGAACCTTAAGGCTGGGTAAACACCAGTAACGAATCAATAGTGCCACGGATTAGTCAGCTGGAAATATGTGATGGTGTGGGGCGGCCAGCCACGACTGAGTTTGGTCGTCCATATCAGACAAATGGGTCAGTTAGCCAATCATGCAGTTCCCTATGGGACCACATGATCAGTCTGTCACATGCGCTGCTAGCTGCAGCCACTGTTACTGTGACCAACAGTCATCTGTCCTGGCAGGGCTCTCACACAAAGCAGATGCTCAGTTGGGACATATGTATTATATGTATCCAGACAAAATGGTATTAACCTGCAGATCTGAACACAGATCCAGGCAATCCTGCCACAATGTGCAATTCAATCTGAACAGCTCCATTGGACATCCTGAGAACCTATACAGAATCCAGAATAACATGCTAGGTTCATACTTATTGGTAATTACCACAGCAAGTTCCAGATTTACAGTCACTATGGGTTTAGGAAACACAGGATTCTGATTAGATTGACAAGTCATGGAGAGGTTTGGATAAAGGAGCTAAAATCTCCCCACAGGGTATAAAATGAAGTAGAGCCATCTTATAACTGAAGGTATCTGACAGCCTCATTGTGTTTAATATATTAATATTGGGGTAAAAACTGTCCATTTCCCTAAGAATGCTGGGTAGTTTCAGAGACATGCAAAGTCATTTAATCACAAACAGACCCTTCCTGTCTAGCAAACAGAAACTGGATTGTCTCATTACTTTCTATGGAGAGGGGAGGGGGAGTAAATGTGAGAGTCTGAAGAATTTTCTAATTGGCTAAGACTGTCAAAATGTTTTACAAACAGCACATAACTGGGTGTAATACAGGAACTTCCTTACACTTCCTGTCTTTTCATGGACAGTGCCTAAGAGAATTTTTTGATCTGCTAACAGTGGAATATTAGAACCTCTCATTGGATGTTAGTAAAATTCCACTTCCTTTTAGTGTCTACATGGAGACCCTGTAGAAATCCTGGAGGTGTGTCTTAACCTATCATTTTGAGTTTTCCATTCAAACTTAGGGGTGTCCAGTAAAGTAAGTTTAGTTTATTAATTGTATATAAATTGTTTTGTAATTCAGTAGTAGGTAGTAGCACTATACTTTGTATGGTGTTATTTCTTATGGTGATTTTAATTAAATAGTGCTAATTACACACATACATATGGACCTTTCCTATGTGTTATAATGCTATATACCCCCACCTAGTTAGTTGCTCAATGCAATCTCCATAAAAATATACATTTATTTATATAATATAAGGGATTAAAATGTAAAATAGTAAATACAACACACAATGTGCAAGTGTGAAGCAAATTTACACATCTGTCTAAATCAAATAAACACAAGGATAGGTTGGTGAGTTCTGTTGCTAATAAGAGGAGTGTTTAAGTAAGTATAGTATAGTATTTTAGGTTGAATAAAGACATATGTCCATCCAGTCCAACCCAGCTAGCAATACCCAAAAGGAGCTCAAAAGGATTCTTGTTTCTAATTAGCTGATTGCTGCAACTCTTGCCTTTGAAATCAGCAGCATTGTAGATAAATCACAAGCAATTTTGAAGGTTTACAGCATTTCCTAATTTCTGCAGCTCACATTCCCATAGGCTTTACTGGTATAAGCCCTACAAACATAAAAATCTCAAATTTTAACTGTAATTCTGTCTGTAGTGTTCATACTAAACAGGATTTCCAGAACTGCATTAGTTAATGTAATCACACAGCAATTTCAGCTGTAGGAAACCAGCCACAAAGGCAAAATGAATGCTTGGACAGAATCCAAGGGGAAATATAATCTATATATTCTGCAAATGTTCTCCCTTGAGCCAAGAACAGTCGAAGAAAATAAGACATCGCAAAGCATTACTGGAAAACTCTCAATAAAATTGTTTGATTAACTGTGATTGTGTTACCAGAAAAGTGCTTACCGTACTTAAATCATGCAAAAGGTTGCATGAGGATACCAGCCGGAGAGGTAGGCTTGGGATTTCACTGCTCCAGTTTTTTTATGACTTCATAGCAGTAGGTTCAATTCCTAGCTAAGTAATTTTTGGCTTGCAGCTCTTGGAAACTATAAAATGAAAGAACTGGCATTCATTAGCTAAAAGGACTGATGTTTTTTTTAATTGTGAGAAGCACAACTTTTTATTTTGTTTTTTAATAGAAAACAATAAACTGTGACACTGAATGTTTTTATGGAATGGAGAAATCTCCTTTGTTTTCTATAATGGTTTAGGTTCATTGGGCCTCTTTCCTATTGTATCACGGTATTGCTGTTAGAAAACTCATCATTCTGTGTACATATATTTTGTATTACCCGTGTATGTAATATGTATGACTTTGTATAATATGTTTTACCCTGTATGTAAAGTATGACTATGTAGTTGTAAAGCGTCATGGAAGATGTTGGCGCTATATAAAACCCTAATAATAATAATCGGGCGGGCCCTAAGGCTGGTTATTTAAAGTCTGAAGGCTGAAAATCCCATTGTGGGATTATGCTTACATTTCTTTTTTATTATTGGCTGCAACCTTGGATCATCAGTAATATTAGCCTCTAAATGTTGCAATCATGTTTTTTAAATATTGATAACATGTTTGCTCCAACATGTGGACAACCCACCCTGCAAAATCTAATTTCAGAGAGGTACCCCACCAACAGCTAACCAGAAAAAGGGATAGGCCTCACTTTGCAAAAAATGTGTGCAAGGTGATCCATTTTTCGGAATGATGAGGCACATCTTGCTGCTTTTGGCAAGGCTCTTCAGATATTTTAAAAGGTGACTTAAGGTGGGCATACCTGGTCCAATATTCTTCTGATCGGATTTGCAATCGACCAAAATCTTGCACCAGCAATCTTATGTAGATTTCAGCTTGAAAACTACGGAAGGTATGGTTCTGGTAGATGGGGTTGATGGAAAGTTTTCCATCTTTCACAATCAGGTTTTTTTCGATAGACCAATCGATATCAACGATTGGTCTATTGAAAACCAAAAAAAAGTGTAATCGATAATCGATTGAAATATTGATTTCGTGTATGCCCAACATTAGGTTGAGGCCACACTACTGTACAATGCATACTAGCGCACCAAAAACATGCACACAATTGTGTGTGTTAACGTGTGAGTTTCTGGTGCGCGTTGATGTGCACTGCGATTAATGTTGTGCAACCGTAGCACAAGTGTGCACAAAAAATGCAGGGCAGCTCTGCTAGTGTAGCCAGACTTGTGCGCTTTTTTACACACGATCAAAACGCACATTAAAACAGATTAGTGTGGACTAGCCATTAGAGATCTTCCAGTTATCCTTGAAGTTTTAATTACTCACAGTATCAAAATTGACAACCACCTCAGTGTACAAACGGCACAGCAAGTTTGTATTTTCAGGAGAAACTTTGTAGGAGAACTGCTGGGCTTAGCTTTACTGTGGTCGAAAGCTTATTTTTCCAAAGACTGCAACTTTAAAACAGGAAAACGTCATAGCCTGGTTAAGTCTGGGGTGGCTTGCCTGGGTGGCATTGCTAACAGTCCTCCAAAGAATTCTTTGTACAGGTTTTATTCCCTGTACAAATCCTTTTTGGAACCAGCTTCAAAGACTTAAAATAAACTTAATTAACTTAGTAAACTCCTAATGTGAAAGCTTTTCTTCCTAAAACACCTAGGAAATGAACACCATTATCAGATTCTTCTATAATAAGTTACATTTGTAACACATGTATGAAATGGATTATTTTAAGGGTATTTATATTCTAAAATATCGAAAATAATGCCTTTAGATACAAGTTCCCACTACTTAAAAACTTTTTTCAGATTTTAAATCGGAGCTGTAGATTATGAGAAATCATCATTTGGAATCACAGCATTTACAGAGAAAGACCTGACACTCAAGAAGCAGAAATTAAATATTCCCCATCCCTGACTTCTTACTGGGATCTGTGGCTGCCTGCCAGCACACGTTCTGCAACAATTAAGAGAATCCACAGAGAAAGGACGCAGGGGGAGGTAGGGGACATGTGTAAGCAGAGCAGAGTCTATGGTGAGGCTGTGCACAACTAATAAGTGTTGCAGACTCTTCAAGAAGGAAATGATTAAGGGAGGGTGGGGGCAATAAGGAGGTCTCTTTCTCACTAAACATTAAAAATGTAATGACAAAGCAAAAACTTTTAAATATGTATTTAAATATAAATATATGAGTACCGCCATTTACCCAGTGTAGTGCCATTTGCCTGGACAATTGTCTCTCAATCCCCATTATTTAAAGGTTCATTAAACCTTAAATATCTTCACTATCCATACCAGGACTTTACTGATGTGTTATGTAAAAAGTCAGCTGAAACGCTTCCTACCCAATGACACTATGACTGCCTTATTGACCTCCTACCTGTAACTATGTTACCATCAGACGGACCACACATATCTTCTTTTTCCTGCTGAAATCCAGGCCATGAAGGAGTAAATTCAGGATAATCTGCAGCAAGGATATGCTTGTGAAGGTTCTCATTCATCCAGGTCATGGTATATCTGTTGTATTCAATTAGATCAACTGGACTTGAAATGTAGTTCTTGAAGACGTTTCGCTAGTCATCCGACTGGCTTTCTCAATTCAGAATGACTTGTACAAGAATCTGTGGCAATTATGTACCCTGGAAAATCCCAATTAGCATATCACAGCCAGGTGTTAAGGGTGTGATTGGATAGTGGCTAAGAGGTGTTATAGGAACGCCCAGAGTAAGGTGTGAAAACAGCATTGTACATGGCTGCTTGGCAGAAGGAAAATGGTAAACTGGAAGTAGAGGTTTACAGAAAACCAACACACACAGATCAGTATTTGATGTTTGACTCCCACCACCCTTTAGATCACAAGCTGGGTGTCATCAGAACCCTGCAACACAGAGCCGAGAACATCTCCACTAGCACAGAGGCGAAGGCTAAAGAAATGAAACATCTCAGAGGAGCCCTTAAAACTTGTGGATATCCAGACTGGGCCTTTGTCAAAAGAAGTAGAAGGAAAGAAAAGAACACAAATACCAACAGTGAAGGGGAAAAGCAAGACAGGAGGAAGAACATGGTCATCCCATATGTAGCAGGGGTCTCCGAGAAATTAAGAAGAATTTTCAAAAAACATCGTATCCCTGTCTGCTTTAAACCGAACAACACACTGAGGCAGCAATTGGTACATCCGAAAGACCCAATACCAAAACACAAGAAAAGCGACATCATATATGCAGTGCAGTGCAGTGCAGTGAAGAATGCTCTGATTTGTATGTGGGGGAGACCAAACAGCAACTGCATCAACGTATGGCCCAGCACAGAAGAGCCAATTCCTCGGGTCAGGACTCAGCCGTGTACCTGCATCTTAAGGATAAAGGACATACCTTTGAAGATTGTAATGTTAACATATTGGCGAAGGAACGTGACTGGTTCAAGAGAGGTGTTAAGGAGGCCATTTATGTGAAAATAAAGAAACCAAGCCTAAATAGAGGTGGGGGGGGTTCGACACCAACTGTCTGCCATGTACAATGCTGTTTTAACACCTTACTCTGGGCGTTCCTATAACACCTCTTAGCCACTATCCAATCACACCCTTAACACCTGGCTGTGATATGCTAATTGGGATTTTCCAGGGTACATAATTGCCACAGATTCTTGTACAAGTCATTCTGAATTGAGAAAGCCAGTCGGATGACTAGCGAAACGTCTTCAAGAACTACATTTCAAGTCCAGTTGATCTAATTGAATACAACAGATATACTGCAGCAAGGATGTATTAAACCTTCTACGTCAGGCGCAGGATTCTGTTTCATAGAGAAAAGGTGTGGGGGACTTGCACTGACTATTGGGATCTCAACAAAATTTCTATTAAAAACCTTAACCCAACTCCAAATTCTTTGATCAACTAAAGGGATCCAGTGAAGTGATGACACACACTGAGGGTTTAGATCATCGTTCTGTATCCTTTTTCTAGATGTCCCTGAGAGGTCCTTTTATTAAGACTTTTAGGGATGTACAGAATTGAAGGGATGGGATAATAGATACATGTGTACGCTTATGATTGCCGAATATCATACATGTGATGTGATACAGTCACCGCCCTCCTCTTGATCACTTGTTATTACCAAGTGAATGGCCTTCAAGGCTAAGTCAATTTAAGCTAAACCCACTAAAAACAAGAAACAATAGGTAAGGGTCCTTGCTGAAAGAACATATTGTTCGTGGTTTGCCAACAGAACTAGTTCAGTAAACAAGTCCCTAAGTAATAAAAGGGGAGGTGACTGTAAATCAACTACAATATGTTAACGCTTGTACAATAATTCAGATATAGTAACACAATGGTTTCTTTTGTGAGAAACACATAGTACAAAGTGAAGGAATACATTGTACACAGCAGCATAACAGAATACAGATAATTATAATGAAAAAGCCATATATGTCAATTGAACGTAGCCACCCAGTGCCAGGGATCCAGGACCATAGTGCATCCCACCAGGAAGGTAAGATAGATTGCTTTATACATTTTGAGAGGTTTTTTAAAGCTGTTGACAAAACTCTGTAAAATTGAAGCAACACATTCTAGAGACAACCTCACAGCCTTGATGATGTAACAAAAGCAAATAATCAATAGCAGCTCTATTGTCTGATATAGCTATACAAAGTTGACACTATTCATGATTTAAGACTGCGAAGTATGATTTAAAGATTTTGCAACTACACATGATAAAGAATTAATAGCTCTAGAATTATATAATGCTAATCCTGGAACTCCAACAAGAGATAAGGATGTATATTCAGCTTTAGACAGTAGGTGAAATCAAGAGTTGCGGTATCCCTTTTTGTTTTTCTGAGAGCTGACTCATCCAGTTTCTGAGATTGATGTTGAATTTAGAATCAGGTTGGAAGTTTATTGATGCCTGGCCATCATGAGCTAGTTTGACACACCAAGCTTAAAACCACAAAGGACCTGAACGAGAAAACCCAGCAGCATGACCCCGCCCCCAAGTTATCAGGGGCACCAGACCATGCCATTTCAAATCAGGTAGTTGTCTGTGATTGTGGCAACATAGCAGTCTAACCAAAATGTACAGTAAATGAAAAGCTGTACAATTTTTCTAAATTTAAATTTAGTAAATTCAAAGTGAACAATACAATATTAAACTGTTCTTGAATAGCCCTGCAACTAAGCAACAATTTCACTTTTTTTTTTCTAAAAGAGTCTTAAATAGCCTATTGTTCTTTACCTAATATAGGTGCTTTTAATTAGCTTTAGTTAGTTGCTATTGTTCTACCAAAACAGGGTCAGAAGTGAGCCCCTTTAAGGAAAGGGCAGTGTGGGACATTTTTAATAGTCAAGGTTTAATACAATATAAAACTAGCTAATGAGATCCCTTCCCCAAATATTGAGGTGAATATGCAACACATATGAGACTATAATCGTTAAAGCGCAAGAGAAATTATATAGAATGAATTGCGGCATATTTTTCCTTATCTGCACTTTAACAATCTATTTAGTTTTTTCTATATACTAAATAATGCACAGGTATTCGAAGGTGTCACAATACCAGTTCTTGATATAACGATAAAAGAAAGTTTTACCATTTGCTATCTAAATATATATATATATGTTCTAAAGACTACTAAGTATTCTGACTACAATAATCTATAGGTTAAAGACAATTCTCAAAAATTTATAATGCTTAAAAATAAAAGCTAAAATATGGGGAACAAATGGATTCCTAATAAATCTTATAACATACATTACGGTATATAAAACATCTTTGATACAAATTGTATCATATATGTTTTTTTTTATATAAAGTGAATCCTTCTGATCTAATGCACTAATAAACATACTATTTTTGTATTAAATTCCTATTCAATAAAAGTTGGTAACTGATTAAGCTAATGGATAGCTGAGGTTGCTGCAGTCCTTTGCGTTTACACAAGATAAATAAAAAGAAAAAACATTGTTTGAGTCAAATGGATTGACCCCAAGGACTGGTAACTACATTTCACAATTTTAAATTGGCTATCCAAAGGGCATCTCTATATGGTCCAAGTAGGTAAACATGGATTTATGAAGTTATTTTAGGGATAGACAAAAAAGCTTTGTGATTTAAAGGATAAGTGCACTGTAAAATCAAGTTATGTTCATTTGGAAGCTGCAGTTTTAAAAATACCATTGCCATTTTTTTTTACCTATGCCCCTCCAGAGCCTAGCTTTGTGCCTTGGAAGTTGCTGACATCTTGTTACTGGTTTGCTGAATGTTAAGCTCCGCCCCTCTGAGATTTCCTCTGCTTTCTCCTGCTTGAGCCTCAAACAGCAATGCTTGTGAGTTCCGTGCACTCTCCTGCTTGAGCCTCAAACAGTGATGCCTGTGAGTTCCGTGCACTCCCCAGCTTGTGCCTCAAACAGTAATGCCTGTGAGTTCCATGCACGTGTGTGTGCACGGAACTCACAAGCATTACTGTTTGAGGCTCAAGCAGGAGAAAGCAGAGGAAATCTCAGAGGGGTGGGGCTTAACATTAAGAAAACCAGTAACAAGATGTCAGCAACTTTCAAGTCACAAAGCTAGGCTCTGGAGGGGCATAGGTAAAAAAAAAATATAGCAACGGTATTTTTAAAGCTGCAGCTTCCAAATGAACATAACTTGATTTCACAGTGTACTTATGCTTTAACATTCATTAGGTTTAGGTGTTTATCCTTCTGGAATAGGGACAGGAAGATAGAATAACTTATTTAGAAAAATACAAAACAAGATATGACAATGAAGTAGGGTAAGGTAAACATGTAAATAACCTTGCTTACTAAATTACTTTGGTTTAAGAAGAAAATCTCCCTTCTCCTATCTGGACATTTGTTTGACTATGAACAGAGGTTAACATTAGTTTAGCTATCTTGCCAACTTACAACCCTTGCACAAAACACAAATCTTAAATATTCTGACAATATTTTATTGTGCTTTTCTACTACTTTTACTTGTTATATTCCGACCTTTATTACCAGTACTGCATTTTACAATTTAAAATCTCCAAACCAACTAATTTACTGCATATTTACCTATAGATATAAACATTACCAACAATTATTGAATAAGTTATCAAACATTTTCAGAAACAGGGTTTAACTAAGTTATTGATCCCTTTCTCCTTAACAAGGAATAACTTCTTATCTGCCATTGTGGTCTAGTCATGGGCAATTTAGTTATACAATTCTTGTTATTCTGTTCATCTGAGTTATTACTAGTAACAGAAGCTGTCTCTTTCCATGAGAATTCTTAGCAATACCAAGTTTCTTTAAACATCTCCTTAATCTGAAACACTTTTTCTGGTGATGGCCAACATGATTACAGAAATAGCAAACAGAAAATTTGCAAGGTTTCTCCTTAATCATTCCTTTGTCCATGTTCCTGTTCATTAGTAATCACATAGACCTTTGGTAATTCCTGATGTTGCCGAATTAATTCCAACTCTGTTAGTATCACATTATGCTTCTTAATTTCCTCTGCTAACAAGCTAACTAAACCAGATTTCTACTTTACATCTGGGTAACTTTTCTTCTCTGTTTCATATGTGTAACGCTCCCAAGATGAGCGCTGCTGCAAAGCAGCTAAGAAAGTACAAAGAGACCGAAGTGCAGCAGAGGTCAAGGTAACCTGTTTATTATACACACCTAAACACACAGTAAAATGAGAAGAATACTAACAAGACTATATACAAAAGACAAGAGAATGAAGGGAAAGATAATAGGGAACTAGAACAGGCACGAAAACAGGACTGGAACAAAAGCTAGGCAAGGTCTAGGAACAAGAACAAGGTCTGGAACAGGAGCAAGGATGATGGATAGTGAGAGCGGCAACAAAAACGACGATCTGGCAATGAACTGAAGGGGTGGAGTCCTTAAATAACTGGAGACGGCAATCAGGTGAACATGATGAGTAATAATTGCCCAAAGGTGAAATGGCCTGCTGCTGGTGGCAAGTGGAATAACAAAACGGTGACAACTAGAGGTGATATCTGGAACACAAAACACAAAACTTAGTGGACTAAATAGGAACAAGGAATAGTGACATCTAGGGGCAACATAAGGCAGAACAGGTGATCCTTACAATATGTCTCACAGTTACTTGATTTTCATCGAACGTTTTATCAGAATACACATCCTTTTCTATGCATACACTTGATTCCATCAGTAACTGACAGTTCTGACACTGCAATATTTTTAAGTTACTTTGTTGTTCATTTAAAGGACAACAATATCAAAAAATAACAATAATAAATAACATCACCCGTATTACATGTCCACACTTTCAGCGGCTGTAATCGCTTACTCACATTTACAGCCATGCTGCCCTCCCTTAGATATCACACAGCAAAGATGAGTATTAAAAGCTCGCCTCCTAAACGGCCCAGGGCCATGGTTAACATAACACTTGTCATTGGCTGGTGGGAATGTCTGTTACAACCTCTCTCCTCCTCCTCTGCCAGTCAAACAGACTTGAAATGTCATGTTGCTAGGATATATCCTACATAATCAAGCTGATTAAGTGTGGTTGGGGGATTGTTTTCTCGTATGCTAGCTTTGAATGACAGTTAGAGGCAGACAGAATCGTTACAGCATGGCTAATTGAAAGCAGAGGAAGGCTCGAAATCAGGAAAAAAATTTATGGGGAGGGCTACATACATTTACTCTCTATAAAGCAATTAAAAAAAAAAGCATTGAGGCAATACAGTTATCCTTTAACTGATTTTCTGGTGCTGTTAGCGATACACAGACAACGCTACTCAACCACAACCTAATTCATTTATTTCATTTCCTGGTTCAATTTGTACAATATCAACTGATTCAGCATCTTTAATATTTAAATCAAAATTTTCACATATTCCTCTATTGAGGCACCACTCAGTGTCTAACCTCTCATATAGCTGTTCATCCCACCCTGGAATGGTTACATTACAAAAAGCATTTAATGCTACATTTAATATGTTCGTAAACATGATTCTGCTTTATTCTTGGATCCAATTGAACAATGTTCTGCTTTCAATACTGAATTTCCAAAAACCAAAGAATAAGTCAGAATAGACACCAAGTATATATTCCACTAACCTATAGTGTAACTTTTGACATGGGCTGCCCTATTTTCCTTAATATATAAATTAAGTTTAGTTCTGCATGCACTTTTTGCTCCTGCGTAAGCGATGTTCCCATACTTACCCTGACGGAGTAAGAAGGGGTGAAGGGTCCTGGTTAATCTCCCGGTACAGGGTTAATGTCCCTGTTCGGGCACCATATGAAGTGATAACACACACACACTGAGGGTTTAGATCATCGTTCTGTGTCCTCCTTTTTTCAGATCTCCCTGAGAGGTCCTTTTATTCAGACTTTAATACACAATAGTCAGTATGCAAAACATTTTCAACAGACTAAACTTCTTAAGCCTAAAGAGAAACCAATGGATAATAAGGTTAGGTTTATCACTACCTATAATACAGGGTTCACCCAGGTTAAAAATGCATTAAAAAAGAATTGGCATATCTTATTAAATGGTCCAGACCTTGCTACACTAATCACTACCCAACCTACAGTTACTACCAGGAGGGGTAAAAACTATCAGAGACCATCTGTGAGCCTTGATAAGGGATATAAACTGCAGGGCACCTATCCCTGTGGAAAATGTGATTTTTGCCTGTACATGGTTAAGAGAGAGAGTATAAGTAGTATAGATTGTCAACAAAATTACAGATTAAAAGGCTACTTTAACTGCAATACAAGAAACATTATATATGTTTTACACTGTGATTGTAATAAATTGTACATACAGTAGGTAAAACCACACAGCGCCTGGTGAATCATCTGTCTAATATTCGTTAAATTTTAGCAAAGAGGGATAGAAGAGAGGGTAAATCCATCTCTACTGTGGCTCAGCACTTTCTATACTCCCATGGAGGTAAGATTAATGGCCTTTCTTGCTTTGTATTGGAACAGATAAAGAGAACACTGAGAGGAGGAGATGTGAATAATATGTTGCTGAAGATGTGAGGCAAGATGGATCTACCAATTATATACGCTTGCTCCAACAGGAAACAATGAGGAACTAGATATGACACCTTTCCTCTGAGTTTAACGGTGAAGTGATCTGTGCATTAAATGAGCATTAAATGGGTTTCTAGTCGTAAAAGTATGGACAGCTTCAACGTTTTGCTGTCTATACCTCTATATGCTTACCTGAGTTCTCTTCTCCCTTTTTCGCTATGGACCTGATCGGATATATCTTTTAGGATGAAGTGTTTGGAAGCATCCCTATGCTAAAAGAGATTACTACCAGTTACTCCAGTGGTCCATTTACTTATTTACAATTACTATACATGCATCAATGAAAAAATGCTATTTAATTGAGATATCCATATCTTTGCATCCGGATGACTTTGAATTACTTTGTGTTTTCAGACTGTGCTTGATCTATGTGGATCATTATTGGATACATTGGACTGGGTTTGGCATATGGGGATTATTGGACTTATGTTCATTGTTACATGAATATGACATGTCTTTTCCACTTTTATCCATGTTTCCTGATTATTGAATTATATAGTGTACCTCGGTCATGAGAGGTTAACATTGGAGCACAGATTTATTTGTTCTATAATGCGATATTCCTGCAAGTGTTGGTTTGATTGGCAGGATAGAGATTTGCCTGCATGAACTTACACTGATGCTCTAAGCCAAATACGAATTTACGCTGCGCGATGACGTAGTTTAGGCCTATAAAGACAGCATGGCGGACCTACTATACTGCACCTTTGAGAAAGTCCGGGCAACAGGCAAAATGCATAAGGAAGCCTGCCGTTTGTGACCCTAAACAGCATCCCAAAAAAGAGATAATGTAATGTATAATTTTTTTTGTTTGCCTGTTACCAGACGTGATCTTTTTTTATTAATTAGCAGCAAACAATCAAATGTTAGGTTTTTGCTTCATTACTTCAGTTAGATGATATCTGGTTGCTGAGAGTGCAGACTTTTGCACTACTAGTGCATCAGCCCCTTAACATTTGTTGGTTGTATCTGTTAGAAAACACCCAAAGGTAATAGAGAGCAACAGTAGCTACATACTGTAGTAGCTGGACAACTTTTTATGTGCACAATACGTATGTGGTAGAAATTTAGTTAGCATTAGTCTTTTGTATTTGTTTTGGTTTTGAACATTTTACTTCAGTCTTTCTGTTAAATTCATATTTTTAATGAATGGATATTGATTACAGATGGACAAAACTCACTAGTTTCTTCCGTTTTCAGATTCCCGGATCTCTGGAAAATCCCGAAGATCCGAAAACTGAACACATTTTTGATTATTATCGAATGTTTGAGGCTATTTTTGAGGATTACCAAAAATAAACCTCAAACGTTCGATAATCCTCGAAAATACGATCAGAGTTTCCAATCATATTTTCGAGGATTATCGAAGGTTCGAGGCAATTTTCAAGAATTCTTAAACATTCGATAATTATAGAAAATAGGCTCCTAAGTCCCGAAATTCAGACGATCCGAGTCGGACCTGGAATCCATCTCTAATATTGATATATTAATTATTTGAAATAAAGCATTTAAAAATATGAACATGCAAAAAGCCAGGGGGTAAATCACACATAAAAGTTGAGGTTAGCATACAGTACCATATTTAAACATGGAGAATACACAAAGCAGACTCAGCATTGCTGGCAGAGTCTGGGTAGAACACGTTATGTCCCACTAACGCTGTCTTGGGGTCTTCCTCAGCCACTTTTAAATCCCTACGGCGCTCTCTGAGTTTTGACGACATTACATAATTACGTTGTTATGGTCCCATTGAGTGTCCATGTCATCACGCTGCACATTGTGATTACATACGCTATGGGAGAAAAGCAGCCCTATAGCAAAGGGTACATGAGAGGGAACCAAGGAAAACTATCACAATCACAAATAATTTTATTTATTTATACTAAATAATCACCTTTGGTAAATCACAAATAAATATATCAATACAAAACAGAGCCCTTAGTAAATCTAATATAAAAAAATAATAAAGGGGTCCTATAAATGTTGAAAATTGCAATTTCTCATTAAGACCATCAAGATTTTTGTAGGGCAATGCAATAACTCTAAGTCGCGTCACTTACCGTAACTGCCTGAGAACCCACAAAGCAATAATCTCTCGTGGTCAGATAAGAAGCATATTTTATGAAAAGGCTGTCAGTCTTTGTTTATATCAGTGAGACCCCCATACATTACTGTGCTTCTGGCTTCCTTCAAAGTCCTGCTCAGGCTGTTTGATTTTCAGTTTATTACTCTGACAGTCTGGGTGCGTTTTGAAGAAAGCTGAGAGCAGAGCAATGTAAAAACAGCCCTCTGTTCATTATTCAGTACCCTCAGTTTGTTATCCACTACCCTCAGTTTGTTATCCAGTACCCTCAGTTTGTTATCCAGTGTTTTTGGTTCATTAGCCAGAGCCCCCCAGTCATTACAGTTAAAGGACAATTATACTCACCTAACCTGTGATCCACACTTCAAGAGTACCCAGAGTGAAAACTTAAACCACTAGGGGCCATATTTATAAAGCCTTTAAAGGATAAGTGCACTGTAAAATCAAGTTACCGTATATACTCGAGTATAAGCCGACTCGAGTATAAGCCGAGGTACCCATTTTTGCCTCCAAAATGGGTAACCCATGATTGACTCGAGTATAAGCCGAGGGGTAGATAGTTGCCTAATACCATTCCACTGTAGATGTTTGGAAACTACAACTCCCAGCATGCTTTCGTTGCTGGGAGTTGTAGTTTCCAAACACCTCTAGTAGAAATGTATTGGGTGCTACTGTATGGCCACCCTAGAGCCCCCCCAGTTCACTTACCGTACCTGGCCAGTCTTCAGTCTTCATCTCTTCAGTCTTCATCTCTTCAGTCTTCATCTGTCCAGTCTTCATCCTTCAGTCTTCAGCTCTCCGCCGGTCTTCAGTCTTCAGCTGTCCGCCAGCTGCCGCTCGCTCTGTGCAGTTCCCAGTAGTTCTTCGCGGCTGCGCGATGACATCATCCCGCCGGCGTGCGCGATGAAATCATCGCGCACCCGCGAAGAACTACTGGGAACTGCCGGCTTTCCTTCCTGAATCGCGGCTGCAACTGGAATCAAGGTAAGTTTTTGCTTGACTCGAGTATAAGCCGAGTCAAGGTTTTTAGGTTGATTTTTAAACCTAAAAACCTCGGCTTATACTCGAGTATATACGGTATGTTCATTTGGAAGCTGCAGCTTTAAAAATACTGTTGCCATATTTTTGTTTTACCTATACCCCCCCCCAGAGCCTACCTTTGTTCCTTGAAAGTTGCCGACATCTTGTTACTGGTTAGCTGAATGTTACGCTCCGCCCCTCTGAGATTTCCTCTGCTTTCTCCTGCTTGAGCCTCAAACGCTAATGCCTGTGAGTTCCGTGCACTCTCCTGCTTGAGCCTTAAACAGTAATGCCTGTGAGTTCCGTGCACGTGCCTCACAGGCATTACTGTTTGAGGCTCAAGCAGGAGAGTGCACGGAAATCACAGGCATTACTGTTTGAGGCTCAAGCAGGAGAGTTCACGGAACTCACAGGCATTACTGTTTGAGGCTCAAGCAGGAGAAAGCAGAGGAAATCTCAGAGGGGCGGAGCTTAACATTCAGCAAACCAGTAACAAGATGTCGGCAACTTCCAAGTCACAAAGCTAGGCTCTGGAGGGGCATAGGTAAAAAAAAAAAAATATGGCAACAGTATTGATTTTACAGTGCACTTTAAAGGGACTGTCCACCCCTCTTTTGAAAAATTAATATATGGTAGATTAGCCCCCAAAACCTAGACATCGGTTAAGTCTCAAGCTGTAATTCGGCTCCCACACAGAGATATTATACTTACATGCTCCTCCTCGCTCCACCGCCGCGGCTCTGCACTTCCGGGTAAGGCAGTCAGTGTCGGCCGTGACTGTGACGTCACGGCCAATCACTGACTGCCATTCCCGGAGCAGTCTCCACTGCGGCTGCTCGGGAACATAAAAAGAACAGAGCAGCCACAGTGCAGACTGGGAGAAGAACCCGGAAGCGGTGGTGGAGCGAGGAGGATGTAAGTATAATATCTCTGTGTGGGAGCCGAATTACAGCTTGAGACTTAAATGATCTCTAGGTTTTGGGGGCTAATCTACCACATATTAATTTTTCAAAAGAGGGGTGGACAGTCCCTTTAACGATCAGTATCGTAAATGTACGATTGTTAAACTGAACGAAGGTTAATGATTTAACGGTTTTAACGGATTTAATCGGTTTAACGATCGTAAATTTACGATACTGATTGTAGATCTACGATAACGAAATTGTAGATTTAAGATCCCTATAGAATACCATTGCGGTAGTTTACTACCGCATGGTATTCTACGATCAAATGTTCGTTAATTAACGAACGTTCAGTCGTATGTTAATGCTAAAAAGCGATGCCGTGGGTTTATAAATATTACTCTAGGTCCTCACCTCTGGGTACTTACTAGAAGTGTTCTTTCACTGCATGGGTCCGCTCCTCCTCCATTTTCTGTCACTGACAGTCCACTATGGGGTCAATGGTAAGACATGCTTCTTGCAGAGTGTGTTTTCCCATTGGCCAGTCATGGACTGTAGTTAGAACATGGAAGAGGAGCCGGCTGGCAAAGGAGAGCTTCTAGTAAGTATTACAGACATCTTGTAAAGTACCTAGAGGTGAAGTTCATTGGACAGTTAGGTCAGCTCTCCAGTTTGCATTTGAGGTTGAGGTCTAACCTACTCATAAATACCCACAATTCCTGCTAACCTGTTGATCCAGAGGAAGGCAAAAAAAAACCCATCAGAATTATGGAGGGGGGGGGGGATCCTTCCTGACTCAAAGTGGCAACCGGAAATATCCCTGAATTAACTCTACTTTATGTATAAATACCAGTAACCTGCAACATTTTGTGTTTTCAGAAACTCATCCACTTTCTTTGGAAACTATCCAATGAACCTGCCATCAAAAGGTATCAAGTTCTTAAATCTTCTTTATGAGAATTTTCTTTCACAGATGGTCTGTCTAAACAGGATGCGTTGTTGGAACTGGTGATATCTAATAACCCTGAGCTCATTTTGGAGATGAAGGTAATGGGAAGCTTAGGGAATCACTATCATGATATAGTGTCATTTAATATAGATTGCAAAAAACAAAAGTGCACTGGCTTAACAAAAACTTTTAACTTTAGGAAAGCTAATTTTATGTTGTTAAAGGAATCACTCCTGCTCATAGACTGTGGGGATTTGTTCCTAGGTAAAGATATTGAGCAGAAGTGGACCGCTTTTAAAGGGATATTAAATAATTACATTTCTAAATGTATACCTTTAGGGAACAAGTGTACAAATGAGGTCCTCTCTTTCCTGGCTTAATGCCCAGGTAAGTTGGGAAATGGAAAAAAGAAAAAGGCTTTTAAAATTTTGGGAAAATGGGAACAGAACAGGCTTATAGGGAGTATAAAGGCTGTAATAAGGAGTGCAAGAAAGCAATTAAACTAGCTAAAATAGAAAATGAAATATGTATAGCAGAACAAAGCAAGTTTAACCCCAAAATGTTTTTTAAATATATCAATAGTAAAAAGATGAGGACCGAGAACGTGGGACCAATAAATAACAGGGCTGAGGTGGTTATAGAGGATGCCGAGAAGGCTAATGTGTTAAACCATTTTTTGGGACTGTAATAATATGAAGGGTATAAATGAGGAATATTCACTCTGGCTGACAGAGGATATGGTACAGAAAAAATTAGACAAAGTTAATATCAATAAAGCCCGCATGGAATACATCCTCGGATATTAAGACAGCTTAGTCCAGTTTTATCTAGACCACTGTTTCTTATCTTTTCAGATTCACTTTTGTCTGGTGATGTGCTGCTGGATTGGAAAAAAGCCAATGTAATACAAATAGTCGTTCCCAACCTGGTAACAATAGACCTGTAAGCCTAACATAAGTGGTAGGGAAGGTGCTAGAAACTTTGTTACCGGTTCATATCCTTGACTTTGTCTCCAGAACCGATCTTATTAGTAGTAGTCAGCATGAATTTATGCGAAATTGATTGTGCCAGACAAATTTACTTGGTTTTTATAAAGAAGTGAGTAAGAATTTAGATTCTGGCATAGCAGTTGATGTAGCATACTTGCATTTTGCTAAAGATTTTGCCACATAGGTGACTAATGTGTGAACTGAGGACTGTTGGCCTTGAAAAAAACATTTGTACATGGATAGACAATTGGTTATTGGATCGCAAACAGAGAGAGTTGGTCAATGGAGCTACATCTATGTGGGCTAAAGTTCTTAGCGGAGTGCCTCAGGGTTCTGTGTTGGGGCCGCTTGTTTAATCTGTTTATAAATGACTTAGAAGGGGGCTTTGAGAGCAAGGTCTCAGTGTTTGCTGATGACACTAAACTATGCAGAACTTTGGAAACTTCAAATGATGTGCAATTGCTGCAAGCTGACCTAGATAGATTATCAAAATGGGTAGCAGAATAACAGATGAGATTCAATGTTGATAAATTTAAAGTGATGCATTTGGGGTTTAACAATCCTTGTGCCACCTACACCATATATAACTCTGTGTTAAGTGAATCTTGACTTGAAAAAGATTTGGGGGTTCTGGTAGATAACAGACTTAGCTGAATCAGACAATGCCAGACAGCAATGGCAAGATATTGTCTTGTATAAAGTGGGGAATAGATTCAAGAAAAATAAATATTATTCTCCCTCTTTACAAGGCACCGGTAAGGCCTCATTTGGAATTGTGGTGCAGTTTTGGAATCCAATAAACAAACAGACATCTTGGAAATGGACGCAGTTCAGAGAAGGGCAACTAAATTATAAGGGAATGGAGGGGCTTGACCATGCAGGCAGATTAGCCATACAGTAAACTCTCAGTTTACTAATTAGTCATATCAGAGGACACATGGACATCCTTTAAGAGGAAGAAAAGAAGTTTAATTTTTAGGTTAGTAAAGGTTTCTTTACAGGGAGAATGGTGAATCTGTGGAACTGTCTTCCAGCAGATGTGGTAATGGCAAGTTCACTGAATACTGTATATACTCGAGTATAAACCGAGGTACCTAGTTTTAGCTAAAAAAGAGTATAACCGAGGGGGTTAGCATGTGCCACTTAGATGTTTGGAAACTTCAACTCCCAGCATGCTTTTTTGCTGGATGTTGTAGTTTTCAAACATATTAAGTGGTAAATACTTGCAAATAGGGGTAAATCCTCCTTTATTTGTGCATACAATATGCACAAATAAAGAAGGTTTTACTCTTATTTGTAAATATTGCCCTGGTGTCCGTGGTATTCTCCTACCTTGTCTGGCGGCCGCTCGCTCCTCGCTCCGCATCCTCAGTGCACATCCGGATGATGTCACTACTCGGCGCCGCAAAGTGAAAGGCAGCGGGTAGTGACATCATCCGGATGCGCACTGAGGATGCGGATCGCTCAGCCGCCAGACAAGGTAGGAGAAAGGTTGACTCGAGTATAAACCGAGTGTCAGGAACTTACCTGGGATCCTCCTCCGGCGGTCGCAAGCGGGAGCGCGCTGATGATGCACGGGCTTTTACCCTGCTGGCGGCCATCTTGTTCCGGGGCACGGCCAGCAGGGGAGAGGTCACAGGGGCCTATTTAGGCTCCTCCTGGCAGTTGGCCTCTTGCTGCCAGTTCAGAGTTTGTTGCTCTGAACTCCTAGCTCCTGGTTAGCGTTGGTGTTGGTATCCGGCTGTTCCCTGTCTCCTGTGTCCAGTCTGCCTGCATTATTTTCTCACTCTGACTGTTATAGTTTTTATAATTTATAAAGGCGCTTTCTGTTCCTTTGACTTAAAGGAGAACTAAAGTCCAAAAAACATTGTCCCAATAAGAGATCACATTCACAAACGAAACAACAAGCTGTGTCTCATGTCTCCCTTTGCTGTGGATGCTGGGTGATTTAGAAAATAACCTGTGTGTACTAAGGGTCAGCTACCATAATTCACCTATCTGGGAACACCCAGCTAAGTGTCCGCCGGACACTTCACAGAAAACTGCATTCGTGGTTCCTGGAAGCTGACAGCCAATCATCTTACAGCTCAGAGATCCCTCCCTCTGACACAGAACACAGATATCAGTGCAGTTTTTGTGTAAACACATTAGAAATGCCTCCTGTCCCTAACAATGATAAATTCCTATGCTTTACATACAAAAAGAAAGTAATCTTTGCAGTGTATGTCTTTGCTAGCAGTGGAAAGAAACAGAACATTTAACATTTCAGCATTCAGTATGGGGAATCGAAACACAAACCTTCTATACTGTGTCTTTCTAAAAAGAAAGCTTTCTAACCACTAGGCCACAAGGGATTACAAATATGGACCTGTACATGAAGAGTCTTTATCTTTGCTAGACACATAATAGAAACCAAAAAAAGGGAACATGGGGAATCGAAACCTGTGTCCCAATAGTCTATTTTCTAAACCAGCACTTTAGCAGAACACGCCACAGGTGAACTCTACATCAATAGAAGTAAATGCAAGTAAAATCAGTTCACTATTTTGATTGCTACTGGAAGACTGTCCAGCAATTCATGTTGGTTGGTAAATAAATAACAGAGCTGCTATATATAAAGTTGTACATATGTAGAAACTTCATATTTTTCTAGAAACATGGAAACAAACAAACAGACAAAAGCACTAAACCTCAGGCAGTAGACCATGTTATATTGTTTCATAAGTAACTAGGGGATTTGAACTTGTGACTCTTGGTCTGTTTGTTCCTAAACACACAGCATTTACATGGTACACCACCAGCACACTCTAACTGTGATCACAGGTAATTTAGAAACTTATATTTCACTAAAGAGATGCTAGAAACTCTGCACATAGAGACAGTGAATCTGGGTCAGGGGGGCTCTTTGAAGCCAACATGGGTTATGAGTTGTACTGGCAACAAGATGGAAGCTTCCTTTGTACAGAATCTATTACTATATCTACTAATGCAAATAACTAGAGAAAAATCTTTTAACGTGTAGGTGTTCTGGGGAGAAAAAACTTTCACATTAGGATCTGAAAAACTGAAGTTTAGTTCTCCTTTAAAGGTTTTAAATGCCTTTTCTTCCTTTTCATTTCCTTCTTTTCATCAGGATTAAGCCACATGGTGTGCAGACTTTTTTTTTTAGATTTATTTCACAAGGGTATACATTTAAAAAATTTGCTTTCCCTGAAATTAAAAGTCTTTGTTAACCAGTGTACTTTTGATTACATTGCTAAATACACTATTTCATGGTCGCTATTCCCGAAGCCTCCGTTACCTTTATATCTGCAGCAAATCAGTAAACCCATTACCCTTTTCTGTGTTGGCAGTTCCAACAAGTCAGGGTAATTAAAGTCCCCCATAATCTGAAACGGGGCATAACTACCAAGGGAGCAGGGTAAGCAAACACAGGGGGCTCAGGAGCCAAGGGGGCCCCATTTTTTGTTTTTCAGCATTGGCAGTTTGTAGCAGACATCAACAATTACTTACCCCTCTTCCTGTTGCCAATTTCACCCATATTGCATCAATTAACTTCCATACAGTCAGTTGTCTCTTCCTTTAAATGTTAGCTTCAACTCTTGTCTAACATAAACACATACCATTACCTCCAATTATCCCATTTTGTCTGCCAGGCTTCTCGCATTTGCAAACATACATTTTAGATTGATCCTGTAATTTATTGTTACACTTTAATGCACATGCCTCCCTATCCATTCACCTCTGCCAATATACACCCTGCTTACCCCTGGCTATCTATCCCAGTGAGACAGATATTACCCTCCCCCAAAACCTACTTTAAAATATCCTCCAACCTTCCTTTTGTCAGGTACAACAATCTGAATTCTATTTAGCTAATTGGCCCCAGCCCCCACACCAATCAGTGCAAGGAGAGAGAGGAGAAAAAACATTTTTTTAACCCTTACCCAACCTGCTTGCAATCAAAACAGGTACAAAACTAAAATCTAGAAACCCAGTGCCTAAAACTTTTAATCTCACCCCTTTAGCTGGAAGAAAGAAAGATTTATCTACTTACACCCTTTTTACACTAGCCGCACAAATATCCATATTTTCAACTTCACACAGACTATGCACCATTAGATGATTAAATGTCCTCTTTTTTCTATGTCCTTAATAAAAGAGTGCTTTATAACAAAGGAGTTTGTAACATATTCTACTCTTGTTCTTCCACTCACAGGAACTGACTTTTTTTTTCACTCACAGGCACATGAACAAACCTTACATCTCTCAGAAGTATTGCAGATTTGGGGTATGATTGACCTAAATTAATGTTCATCTAATGGTTGGGCTTACCCTTTAAGCAAATTCACAGAATGCAAAGTTATTGCCTCTATCTAAGCTGTCTGCAGAAGTTTAACCACTGTTTGGAGTCCCATTATCCCTACCAAATACCGACTATAACTGTGGTTTTTTTTTTTAACAGACTGCAGAGGGTTATCTCTTCAATAATTCATAGAGACCAAACAGGCTTTATGCCTGGAAAATCTACTTCCATAAATATTAGAAAAATCCTCATCCATACTCAGGTTGACCACGAAAACTCAGGCTCCAGAATAATGCTCAGATGCCCAGAAGGCATTTGAATCAATTGAGTGGCAGTATCTATGGACTTGTCGGGTAGATTCTGTTTTGGCCTTAGATTCACACAATGGGTTCAACTTCTATACAAACATTCTACAGCAACTGTATGTGTTAACAGATCCTGCTTGTCCTTCCCATTGGGTAAAGGTATGAGACAGGGATGTCCACTGTCCCCTAGCTATTTGCCTAAGCGCTGCTGGTGCCACTTGCCATACACCTCCGTTCTTCCCTGAATATTCAGGACTTGAGACTTGGGGCCGCATTTGTAAAGGCGTGGTCACTAAAAAGTGATACCGCAGAGTCTATAAATACAGCCCTTGGGGCATGCCATAGTTACTCAGCCTATAGCTGATGAATGATTTTATACCTTGCTGACCAGGGAATCCAAGAACAAGAAAGCAAACAGAGAGGACATTATAATATAATTTTAACAATTCCCTGACAGTTGATGATAGAGAAATTATACATGTAGAGTTTCTCTAACGGCAAACACTGGAACTGCTCAGGTTTGCCGTTCGTCGAAAAGGCCTTAGGGCTTGTTCACCACTATGGCCGTTTTTTAGCATTGTAACGCAAGGCATATGCAAGGAGATTCAATAAAGTTCTTATTGTTAAAAATGGTGTTAATTTTGCCCCAACCAATCAAATCTTGTTTAACATTTGAACTCTAACATTGATTGGTTTGCGCAAAATGAACACCAATTTTAACGATAAGAACTTTTATTGAATAACATGTAAGTATGCAATAACCCAGGGGTTTTAATTTTTCTCTACAATCCAATGTCTCCTATTACCATGAGTGTTGCATTGAATAGCGCTGAGATAACAGCTGCATGCATTTTTATGTGCGTGGAGCCCAAAGGACATCAATACAAGTCGATGGGAGCCTTGAGAAAATTGCATACTAACCTAACATTTTGTACACCATTGTAATGTTCATTTCTGGTGCAATGTCCCCATAATCCATACCAAAGAAAAAAACACGAACTAGGAATTAAAGCACACAGTAACGCACACATAAATGTGCAAAAACCCAACAACATTGCATGATAACGCATAGTTTATAGTGCATGATAACGATGTAGCATGAAAAAAACTTAGTGACAGAGGTCCACAGGTCCCGCTTACGGCTGAGGCCACACTGCAACACACACGAATCGGATATATGTATAGCCACCTTAAATCCTATACAGTATCCTGATTAACAGCAAAGGTTCATATTTATTAGTATTTTCCACAACAAGTTTAACTAACCTATGGGGTTAGGACTTGGGGCACAGGATACTGATTGATTGAATATACATGTTAGGAGAGGTGTGGATAGAGGGCTAAAAGCTCCACACAATCATGTATATTATAATAGCATTGTCTTAATAATCTAACATATAAACACATATTTCCCACTTAAAGAAATGGATGGGGATATGCAAAGTATCTTATTATTGCTGTGGCAAAGGCATGTGTCTAGATATAATACAGCCTAATGGTATAGAGCAGGCATGTTAACTTGTGACCTTTTACATGTTTGAAAACCACAATTCCCAGCATTCTCTGTTTGCAGTAAGTTTTTTCTTAATACCTGTAGCTAAGGCATCTGTCTAGATCTAATACAGCCTAAGCTTGCCTTTCACATGTTTAAAAACTATAACTCCCAGCTTCCCTAACTGCACAGTTTTCATCCATCCTGGAATAAAGACATTTTCCTGACTTACAGACATTAAAAGCCCATGGTCATGCTTTAGCGCTTCCTACCCAAGGGTTTGAACATGCAAGTGATTCATCTGCCCTTCCCTTACATTCATAGCTTAGACTATTGGATTAGGGAGAATTATATGGGTCGATTGGTTGGCGCAACATTAATGCCTGCTTGCGGTGGCAGTGAGAGTACCAGAAGGCACTCATGCGGCCGTTTCAAAGTAATTTAGCAGAGGTTGCTCTTTAACACATAAGTATTAAACACCAACTAATAGCTGGCGATAAATACTTAGTGCAGGTGAGTTTCACCCAAAATCGCACTGCCTCTGGTAATCCCATACAGGAGATTTGCCCAGAGAGCTGTACCTTTGGGGTGAATCTCCCGTTAGAGTCATAAACTTTACGATATTTGCACTCACTTCCAAATACCACCTACCTGGCAGTTATAATCTAAAAAGTCTAAAGGTTTGTGAACACATGCAATCCCAGTGCCGACGCATGACGTGTGGGAACGGCCGTTTTGGATATATTCATGCAGTTTATCAACAGAATGGCCATCTTAGCCGATAAAGTGCCCATACATGGCACGATTTATCGGCGCGTTCATACACATCGTGCGTCACGGGTTGGCACCCGCGATCACATGTGTGTAGAACTTAAGGCTGGGTAAACACCAGTAACGAATCAATAGTGCACGGATTAGTCAGCTGGAAATATGTGATGTGTGTGGGGCGGCCAGCACGACTGAGTTTTCGTCCATATCAGACAAATGGGTCAGTTAGCCAATCATGCAGTTCCCTATGGGACCACATGATCAGTCTGTCACATGCGCTGCTAGCTGCAGCCACTGTTACTGTGACCAACAGTCATCTGTCCTGGCAGGGCTCTCACACAAAGCAGATGCTCAGTTGGGACATATGTTTAATGTATCCAGACAAAATGGTATTAACCTGCAGATCTGAACACAGATCCAGGCAATCCTGCCACAAGTGGCAATTCAATCTGAACAGCTCCATTGGACATCCTGAGAACCTATACAGATCCAGAATAACATGCTAGGTCATACTTATTGGTAATTACCACAGCAAGTTCCAGATTTACAGTCACTATGGGTTTAGGAAACACGGATTCTGATTAGATTGACAAGTCATGGAGAGGTTTGGATAAAGGAGCTAAAATCTCCCCACGGTATAAAATAAGTAGAGCCATCTTATAACTGAAGGTATCTGACAGCCTCATTGTGTTTAATTATTATATTGGGGTAAAAACTGTCCATTTCCCTAAGAATGCTGGGTAGTTTCAGAGACATGCAAAGTCATTTAATCACAAACAGACCCTTCCTGTCTAGCAAACAGAAACTGGATTGTCTCATTACTTTCTATGGAGAGGGGAGGGGGAGTAAATGTGAGAGTCTGAAGAATTTTCTAATTGGCTAGACTGTAAAATGTTTTACAAACAGCACATAACTGTTTGTAATACAGGAACTTCCTTACACTTCCTGTCTTTTCATGGACAGTGCCTAAGAGAATTTTTTGATCTGCTAACAGTGGAATATTAGAACCTCTCATTGGATGTTAGTAAAATTCCACTTCCTTTAGTGTCTACATGGAGACCCTGTAGAAATCCTGGAGGTGTGTCTTAACCTATCATTTTGAGTTTTCCATTCAAACTTAGGGTGTCCAGTAAAGTAAGTTTAGTTATTAATTGTATATAAATTGTTTTGTAATTCAGTAGTAGGTAGTAGCACATTACTTTGTATGGTGTTATTTCTTATGGTGATTTTAATTAAATAGTGCTAATTACACACATACATATGGACCTTTCCTATGTGTTATAATGCTATATACCCCCACCTAGTTAGTTGCTCAATGCAATCTCCATAAAACATTTAATATTATATAATATAAGGGATTAAAATGTAAAATAGTAAATACAACACACAATGTGCAAGTGTGAAGCAATTTACACATCTGTCTAAATCAAATAAACACAAGGATAGGTTGGTGAGTTCTGTTGCTAATAAGAGGAGTGTTTAAGTAAGTATAGTATAGTATTTTAGGTTGAATAAAGACATATGTCCATCCAGTCCAACCCAGCTAGCACATACCCAAAAGGAGCTCAAAAGGATTTGTTTCTAATTAGCTGATTGCTGCAACTCTTGCCTTTGAAATCAGCAGCATTGTAGATAAATCACAAGCAATTTTGAAGGTTTACAGCATTTCCTAATTCTGCAGCTCACATTCCCATAGGCTTTACTGGTATAAGCCCTACAAACATAAAAATCTCAAATTTTAACTGTAATTCTGTCTGTAGTGTTCATACTAAACAGGATTTCCAGAACTGCATTAGTTAATGTAATCACACAGCAATTTCAGCTGTAGGAAACCAGCCACAAAGGCAAAATGAATGCTTGGACAGAATCCAAGGGAAAATAATCTATAATTCTGCAAATGTTCTCCCTGAGCCAGAACAGTCGAAGAAAAAAGACATCGCAAAGCATTACTGGAAAACTCTCAATAAAATTGTTTGATTAACTGTGATTGTGTTACCAGAAAAGTGCTTACCGTACTTAAATCATGCAAAAGGTTGCATGAGGATACCAGCGGAGAGGTAGGCTTGGGTTTCACTGCTCCAGTTTTTTTATGACTTCATAGCAGTAGGTTCAATTCTAGCTAAGTAATTTTGGCTTGCAGCTCTTGGAAACTATAAATGAAAGAACTGGCATTCATTAGCTAAAAGGACTGATGTTTTTTTTAATTGTGAGAAGCACAACTTTTTATTTTGTTTTTTAATAGAAAACATAAACTGTGACACTGATGTTTTTATGGAATGGAGAAATCTCCTTTGTTTTCTATAATGGTTTAGGTTCATTGGCCTCTTTCCTATTGTATCACGGTATTGCTGTTAGAAAACTCATCATTCTGTGTACATATATATGTATTTACCCGTGTATGTAATATGTATGACTTTGTATAATATGTTTTACCCTGTATGTAAAGTATGACTATGTAGTTGTAAAGCGTCATGGAAGATGTTGGCGCTATATAAAACCCTAATAATAAATCGGGCGGGCCCTAAGCTGGTTATTTAAAGTCTGAAGGCTGAAAATCCCATTGTGGGATTATGCTTACATTTCTTTTTTATTATTGGCTGCAACCTTGGATCATCAGTAATATTAGCCTCTAAATGTTGCAATCATGTTTTTAAATATTGATAACATGTTTGCTCCAACATGTGGACAACCCACCCTGCAAAATCTAATTTCAGAGAGGTACCCCACCAACAGCTAACCAGAAAAAGGGATAGGCCTCACTTTGCAAAAATGTGTGCAAGTGATCCATTTTTCGGAATGATGAGGCACATCTTGCTGCTTTTGGCAAGGCTTTCAGATATTTAAAAGTGATCTTAAGGTGGGCATACCTGGTCCAATATTCTTCTGATCGATTTGCAATCGACCAAAATCTTGCACCAGCAATCTTATGTAGATTTCAGCTTGAAAACTACGGAAGGTATGTTCTGGTAGATGGGGTTATGGAAAGTTTTCCATCTTTCACAATCAGGTTTTTTTCGATAGACCAATCGATATCAACGATTGGTCTATTGAAAACCAAAAAAAGTGTAATCGATAATCGATTGAAATATTGATTTCGTGTATGCCCAACATTAGGTTGAGGCCACACTACTGTACAATGCATACTAGCGCACAAAAAACATGCACACAATTGTGTGTGTTAACGTGTGAGTTTCTGGTGCGCGTTGATGTGCACTGCGATTAATGTTGTGCAACCGTAGCACAAGTGTGCACAAAAAAATGCAGGGCAGCTCTGAGTGTAGCCAGCGACTTGTGCGCTTTTTTACACACGATCAAAACGCACATTAAAACAGATTAGTGTGGACTAGCCATTAGAGATCTTCCAGTATCCTGAAGTTTTAATTACTCACAGTATCAAAATTGACAACCACCTCAGTGTACAAACGGCCAGCAAGTTTGTATTTTCAGGAGAAACTTGTAGGAGAACTGCTGGGCTTAGCTTTACTGTGGTCGAAAGCTTATTTTTCCAAAGACTGCAACTTTAAAACAGGAAAACGTCATAGCCTGGTTAAGTCTGGGGTGGCTTGCCTGGGTGGCATTGCTAACAGTCCTCCAAAGAATTCTTTTACAGGTTTTATCCCTGTACAAATCCTTTTGGAACCAGCTTCAAAGACTTAAAATAATCTTAATTAACTTAGTAAACTCCTAATGTGAAAGCTTTCTTCCTAAAACACCTAGAAATGAACACATTATCAGATTCTTCTATAATAAGTTACATTTGTAACACATGTATGAAATGGATTATTTTAAGGGTATTTATATTCTAAAATATCGAAAATAATGCCTTTAGATACAAGTTCCCACTACTTTAAAAACTTTTTTCAGATTTAAATCGGAGCTGTAGATTATGAGAACATCATTTGGAATCACAGCATTTACAGAGAAAGACCTGACACCAAGCAAAGAAATTAAATATTCCCCATCCCTGACTTCTTACTGGGATCTGTGGCTGCCTGCCAGCACACGTTCTGCACACAATTAGAGAATCCACAGAGAAAGGACGCAGGGGGAGGTAGGGGACATGTGTAAGCAGAGCAGAGTCTATGGTGAGGCTGTGCACAACTAAAGTGTTGCAGACTCTTCAAGAAGGAAATGATTAAGGGAGGGTGGGGGCAATAGGAGGTCTCTTTCTCACTAAACATTAAAAATGTAATGACAAAGCAAAAACTTTTAAATATGTATTTAAATATAAATATATGAGTACCGCCATTTACCCAGTGTAGTGCCATTTGCCTGGACAATTGTCTCTCAATCCCCATTATTTAAAGGTTCATTAAACCTTAAATATCTTCACTATCCATACCAGGACTTTACTGATGTGTTATGTAAAAAGTCAGCTGAAACGCTTCCTACCAATGACACTATGACTGCCTTATTGACCTCCTACCTGTAACTATGTTACCATCAGACGGACCACACATATCTTCTTTTCCTGCTGAAATCCAGGCCATGAAGGAGTAAATTCAGGATAATCTGCAGCAAGGAATGCTTGTGAAGGTTCTCATTCATCCAGGTCATGGTATATCTGTTGTATTCAATTAGATCAACTGGACTTGAAATGTAGTTCTTGAAGACGTTTCGCTAGTCATCCGACTGGCTTTCTCAATTCAGAATGACTTGTACAAGAATCTGTGGCAATTATGTACCCTGGAAATCCAATTAGCATATCACAGCCAGGTGTTAAGGGGGTGTGATGGATAGTGGCTAAGAGGTGTTATAGGACGCCCAGAGTAAGGTGTGAAAACAGCATTGTACAGGCTGCTTGGCAGAAGGAAAAATGGTAAACTGGAAGTAGAGGTTTACAGAAAAACCAACACACACAGATCAGTATTTGATGTTTGACTCCCACCACCCTTTAGATCACAAGCTGGGTGTCATCAGAACCCTGCAACACAGAGCCGAGAACATCTCCACTAGACAGAGGCGAGGCTAAAGAAATGAAACATCTCAGAGGAGCCCTTAAAACTTGTGGATATCCAGACTGGGCCTTTGTCAAAGAAGTAGAAGGAAAGAAAAGAACACAAATACCAAGTGAAGGGAAAAGCAAGACAGGAGGAAGAACATGGTCATCCCATATGTAGCAGGGGTCTCCGAGAAATTAAGAAGAATTTTCAAAAAACATCGTATCCCTGTCTGCTTAAACCGAACAACACACTGAGGCAGCAATTGGTACATCCGAAAGACCCAATACCAAAACACAAGAAAAGCGACATCAATATGAGTGCAGTGCAGTGAAGAATGCTCTAATTTGTATGTGGGGGAGACCAAACAGCAACTGCATCAACGTTATGCCCAGCACAGAAGAGCCAATTCCTCGGGTCAGGACTCAGCGCCTGTACTGCATCTAAGGATAAAGGACATACCTTTGAAGATTGTAATGTTAACATATTGGCGAAGGAACGTGACTGGTTCAAGAGAGGTGTTAAGGAGGCCATTTATGTGAAAATAAAGAAACCAAGCCTAAATAGAGTGGGGGGGTTCGACACCAACTGTCTGCCATGTACAATGCTGTTTTAACACCTTACTCTGGGCGTTTATATACACCTCTTAGCCACTATCCATCCCACCTTAACACCTGGCTGTGATATGCTAATTGGGATTTTCCAGGGTACATATTGCCACAGATTCTTGTACAAGTCATTCTGAATTGAGAAAGCCAGTCGGATGACTAGCGAAACGTCTTCAAGAACTACATTTCAAGTCCAGTTGATCTAATTGAATACAACAGATATACTGCAGCAAGGATGTATTAAACCTTCTACGTCAGGCGCAGGATTCTGTTTCATAGAGAAAAGGTGTGGGGGGACTGCACTGACTATTGGGATCTCAACAAAATTTATAAAAACTTAACCAACACTCCAAATTCTTTGATCAACTAAAGGGATCCAGTGAAGTGATGACACACACTGAGGGTTTAGATCATCGTTCTGTATCCTTTTTCTAGATGTCCCTGAGAGGTCCTTTTATTAAGACTTTAGGGATGTACAGAATTGAAGGGATGGGATAATAGATACATGTGTACGCTTATGATTGCCGAATATCATACATGTGATGTGATACAGTCACCGCCCTCCTCTTGATCACTTTTTATTACCAAGTGAATGGCCTTCAAGGCTAAGTCAATTTAAGCTAAACCACTAAAAACAAGAACAATAGGTAAGGGTCCTTGCTGAAAGAACATATTGTTGTGGTTTGCCAACAGAACTGTTCAGTAAACAAGTCCCTAAGTAATAAAAGGAGAGGTGACTGTAAATCAACTACAATATGTTAACGCTTGTACATAATTCAGATAAGTAACACAATGGTTTCTTTTGTGAGAAAACACATAGTACAAAGTGAAGGAATACATTGTACACACAGCATAACAGAAAAAGATAATTATAATGAAAAAGCCTATATGTCAATTGAACGTAGCCACCCAGTGCCAGGGATCCAGGACCATAGTGCATCCCACCAGGAAGGAAGATAGATTTTATACATTTGAGAGGTTTTTTAAAGCTGTTGACAAAACTCTGTAAAATTGAAGCAACACTTCTAGAGACAAACTCACAGCCTTGATGATTAACAAAAGCAAATAATCAATAGCAGCTCTATTGTCTGATATAGCTATACAAAGTTGACACTATTCATGATTTAAGACTGCGAAGTATGATTTAAAGATTTTGCAACTACACATGATAAAGAAATATAGCTCTAGAATTATATAATGCTAATCCTGGAACTCCAACAAGAGATAAGGATGTATATTCAGCTTTAGACAGTAGGTGAAATCAAGAGTTGCGGTATCCCTTTTTGTTTTTCTGAGAGCTGACTCATCCAGTTTCTGAGATTGATGTTGAATTTAGAATCAGGTTGGAAGTTTATTGATGCCTGGCCATCATGAGCTAGTTTGACACCCAAGCTTAAAACCACAAAGGACCTGAACGAGAAAACCCAGCAGCATGACCCCGCCCCCAGTTATCAGGGGCACCAGACCATGCCATTTCAAATCAGGTAGTTGTCTGTGATTGTGGCAACATAGCAGTCTAACCAAAATGTACAGTAAATGAAAAGCTGTACAATTTTTCTAAATTTAATTTAGTAAATTCAAAGTGAACAATACAATATTAAACTGTTCTTGAATAGCCCTGCAACTAAGCAACAATTTCACTTTTTTTTTTTCTAAAAGAGTCTTAAATAGCCTATGTGTTCTTTACCTAATATAGGTGCTTTTAATTAGCTTAGTTAGTTGCTATTGTTCTACCAAAACAGGGTCAGAAGTGAGCCCCTTTAAGGAAAGGGCAGTGTGGGACATTTTAATAGTCAGGTTTAATACAATATAAACTAGCTAATGAGATCCCTTCCCCAAATATTGAGGGAATATGCAACACATATGAGACTATAATCGTTAAAGCGGCAGAGAAATTATATAGAATGAATGCGGCATATTTTTCCTTATCTGCACTTTAACAATCTATTTAGTTTTTTCTATTAACTAAATAATGCACAGGTATCGAAGGTGTCACAATACCAGTTCTTGATATAAGATAAAAGAAAGTTTTACCATTTGCTATCTAAATATATATATATATATGTTCTAAAGATACTAAGTATTCTGACTACAATAATCTATAGGTTAAGACAATTCTCAAAAATATAATGCTTAAAAATAAAAGCTAAAATATGGGAACAAATGGATTCCTATAAATCTTATAACATACATACGGTATATAAAACATCTTTGATACAAATTGTATCATATATGTTTTTTTTATATAAAGTGAACCTTCTGATCTAATGCACTAATAAACTACTATTTTTGTATTAAATTCCTATTCAATAAAAGTTGGTAACTGATTAAGCTAATGGATAGCTGAGGTTGCTGCAGTCCTTTGCGTTTACACAAGATAATTAAAAAGAAAAAAACATTGTTTGAGTCAAATGGATTGACCCAAGGACTGGTAACTACATTTCACAATTTAAATTGGCTATCCAAAGGGCATCTCTTATGGTCCAAGTAGGTAAACATGGATTATGAAGGTATTTTAGGGATAGACAAAAAAGCTTTGTGATTTAAAGGATAAGTGCACTGAAAATCAAGTTATGTTCATTTGGAAGCTGCAGTTTTAAAAATACCTTGCCATTTTTTTTACCTATGCCCCTCCAGAGCCTAGCTTGTGTGCCTGGAAGTTGCTGACATCTTGTTACTGGTTTGCTGAATGTTAAGCTCCGCCCCTCTGAGTTTCCTCTGCTTTCTCCTGCTTGAGCTCAAACAGCAATGCTTGTGAGTTCCGTGCATCTCCTGCTTGAGCCTCAAACAGTGATGCCTGTGAGTTCCTGCACTCCCAGCTTGTGCCTCAAACAGTAATGCCTGTGAGTTCCATGCACGTGTGGTGCACGGAACTCACAAGCATTACTGTTTGAGGCTCAAGCAGGAGAAAGCAGAGGAAATCTCAGAGGGTGGGGCTTAACATTAAGAAAACCAGTAACAAGATGTCAGCAACTTTCAAGTCCAAAGCTAGGCTCTGGAGGGGCATAGGTAAAAAAAAATATAGCAACGGTATTTTTAAAGCTGCAGCTTCCAAATGAACATAACTTGATTTCACAGTGTACTTATGCTTTAACATTCATTAGGTTTAGGTGTTTATCCTTCTGGATAGGGACAGGAAGATAGAATAACTTATTTAGAAAATACAAAACAAGATATGACAATGAAGTAGGGTAAGGTAACATGTAAATAACCTTGCTTACTAAATTACTTTGGTTAAGAAGAAAATCTCCCTCTCCTATCTGGACATTTGTTTGACTATGAAAAGAGGTTAACATTAGTTTAGCTATTTGCCAACTTACAACCCTTGCAAAAACACAAATCTTAAATATTCTGACAATATTTATTGTGCTTTTCTACTACTTTTACTTGTTATATTCCGACCTTATTACCAGTACTGCATTTTACAATTTAAAATCTCCAAACCAACTAATTTACTGCATATTTACCTATAGATATAAACATTACCAACAATTATTGAATAAGTTATCAAACATTTTCAGAAACAGGGTTTAACTAAGTTATTGATCCCTTTCTCCTTAACAAGGAATAACTTCTTATTGCATTGTGGTCTAGTCATGGGCAATTTGTTATACAATTCTTGTTATTCTGTTCATCTGAGTTATTACTAGTAACAGAAGCTGTCTCTTTCCATGAGAATTCTTAGCAATACCAAGTTTCTTAAACATCTCCTTAATCTGAAACACTTTTTCTGGTGATGGCCAACATGATTACAGAAATAGCAAACAGAAAATTTGCAAGTTTCTCCTTAATCATTCCTTTGTCCATGTTCCTGTTCATTAGTAATCACATAGACCTTTGGTAATTCTGATGTTGCCGAATTAATTCCAACTCTGTTAGTATCACATTATGCTTCTTAATTTCCTCTGCTAACAAGCTAACTAAACCAGATTTCTACTTTACATCTGGGTAACTTTTCTTCTCTGTTTCATATGTGTAACGCTCCCAAGATGAGCGCTGCTGCAAGCAGCTAAGAAAGTACAAAGAGACCGAAGTGCAGCAGAGGTCAAGGTAACCTGTTTATTATACACACCTAAACACACAGTAAAATGAGAAGAATACTAACAAGACTATATACAAAAGACAAGAGAATGAGGGAAGAAATAGGGAACTAGAACAGGCACGAAAACAGGACTGGAACAAAAGCTAGGCAAGGTCTAGGAACAAGAACAAGGTCTGGAACAGGAGCAAGATGTGATGGAGAGTGAGAGCGGCAACAAAAACGACGATCTGGCAATGAACTGAAGGGGTGGAGTCCTTAAATAACTGGAGACGGCAATCAGGTGACATGATGAGTAATAATTGCCCAAAGGTGAAAGGCCTGCTGCTGGTGGCAAGTGGATAACAAAACGGTGACAACTAGGGGTGATATCTGGACACAAAAACAAAAACTTAGTGGACTAAATAGGAACAAGGAATAGTGACATCTAGGGGCAACATAAGGCAGAACAGGTGATCCTTACAATATGTCTCACAGTTACTTGATTTTCATCGAACGTTTTAATCAGAATACACATCCTTTTCTATGCATACACTTGATTCCATCAGTAACTGACAGTTTGACAGCAATATTTTTAAGTTACTTTGTGTTCATTTAAAGGACAACAATATCAAAAAATAACAATAATAAATAACATCACCCGTATTACATGTCCACACTTTCAGCGGCTGTAATCGCTTACTCACATTTACAGCCATGCTGCCCTCCCTTAGATATCACACAGCAAAGATGAGTATTAAAGTCGCCTCCTAAACGGCCCAGGGCCATGGTTAACATAACACTTGTCATTGGCTGGTGGGATGTCTGTTACAACCTCTCTCCTCCTCCTCTGCCAGTCAAACAGACTTGAAATGTCATGTTGCTAGGATATATCCTACATAATCAAGCTGATTAAGTGTGGTTGGGGGATTGTTTTCTCGTATGCTAGCTTTGAATGACAGTTAGAGGCAGACAGAATCGTTACAGCATGGCTAATTGAAAGAGAGGAAGGCTCGAAATCAGGAAAAAAATTTATGGGGAGGGCTACATACATTTACTCTCTAAAGCAATTAAAAAAAAAAGCATTGAGGCAATACAGTTATCCTTTAACTGATTTTCTGGTGCGTTAGCGATAACAGACACGCTACTCAACCACAACCTAATTCATTTATTTCATTTCCTGGTTCAATTTGTACAATATCAACTGATTCAGCATCTTTAATATTAAATCAAAATTTTCACATATTCCTCTATTGAGGCACCACTCAGTGTCTAACCTCTCATATAGCTGTTCATCCACACCCTGGAATGGTTACATTAAAAAGCATTTAATGCTACATTTAATATGTTCGTAAACATGATTCTGCTTATTCTTGGATCCAATTGACAATGTTCTGCTTTCAATACTGAATTTCCAAAAACCAAAGAATAAGTCAGAATAGACACCAAGTATATATTCCACTAACCTATAGTGTAACTTTTGACATGGGCTGCCCTATTTTCCTTAATATATAAATTAAGTGTTAGTTCTGCATGCACTTTTTGCTCCTGCGTAAGCGATGTTCCCATACTTACCCTGACGGAGTAAGAAGGGGGGAAGGGTCCTGGTTAATCTCCCGGTACAGGGTTAATGTCCCTGTTCGGGCACCATATGAAGTGATAACACACACACACTGAGGGTTTAGATCATCGTTCTGTGTCTCCTTTTTTCAGATCTCCCTGAGAGGTCCTTTTATTCAGACTTTAATAAACAATAGTCAGTATGCAAAACATTTTCAACAAAAACTTCTTAAGCCTAAAGAGAAACCAATGGATAATAAGGTTAGGTTTATCACTACCTATAATACAGGGTTCACCCAGGTTAAAAATGCATTAAAAAAGAATTGGCATATCTTATTAAATGGTCCAGACCTTGCTACACTATCACTACCCCACCTACAGTTACTACCAGGAGGGGTAAAAACTATCAGAGACCATCTGTGAGCCTTGATAAGGGATATAAACTGCAGGGCACCTATCCCTGTGGAAAAGTGATTTTTGCCTGTACATGGTTAAGAGAGAGAGTATAAGTAGTATAGATTGTCAACAAATTACAGATTAAAAGGCTACTTAACTGCAATAAAGAAACATTATATATGTTTTACACTGTGATTGTAATAAATTGTACATACAGTAGGTAAACCACACAAGCGCCTGGTGAATCATCTTCTAATATTCGTTAAATTTTAGCAAAGAGGGATAGAAGAGAGGGAATATCCATCTCTACTGTGGCTCAGCACTTTCTTACTCCCATGGAGGTAAGATTAATGGCCTTTCTTGCTTGTATTGGAACAGATAAAGAGAACACTGAGAGGAGGAGATGTGAATAATAGTTGCTGAAGATGTGAGGCAAGATGGATCTACCAATTATATACGCTTGCTCCAACAGGAAACAATGAGGAACTAGATATGACACCTTTCCTCTGAGTTTAACGGTGAAGTGATCTGTGCATTAATGAGCATTAAATGGGTTTCTAGTCGTAAAAGTATGGACAGCTTCAACGTTTTGCTGTCTATACCTCTATATGCTTACTGAGTTCTCTTCTCCTTTTTCGCTATGGACCTGATCGGATATATCTTTTAGGATGAAGTGTTTGGAGCAGCCCTATGTAAAAGAGATTACTACCAGTTACTCCAGTGGTCCATTTACTTATTTACAATTACTACATGCATCAATGAAAAAATGCTATTTAATTGAGATATCCATATCTATGCATCCGGATGACTTTGAATTACTTTGTGTTTTCAGACTGTGCTTGATCTAGTGGATCATTATTGGATACATTGGACTGGGTTTGGCATATGGGGATTATTGGACTTATGTTCATTGTTACATGAATATGACATGTCTTTTCCACTTTTATCCATGTTTCCTGATTATTGAATTATATAGTGTACCTCGGTCATAGAGAGGTTAACATTGGAGCACAGATTTATTTGTTCTATAATGCGATATTCCTGCAAGTGTTGGTTTGATTGGCAGGATAGAGATTTGCCTGCATGAACTTACACTGATGCTCTAAGCCAAATACGAATTTACGCTGCGCGATGACGTAGTTTAGGCCTATAAAGACAGCATGGCGGACCTACTATACTGCACCTTTGAGAAAGTCCGGGCAACAGGCAAAATGCATAAGGAAGCCTGCCGTTTGTGACCCTAAACAGCATCCCAAAAAAGAGATAATGTAATGTAATTTTTTTTTGTTTGCCTGTTACCAGACGTGATCTTTTTATTAATTAGCAGCAAACAATCAAATGTTAGGTTTTTGCTTCATTACTTCAGTTAGATGATATCTGGTTGCTGAGAGTGCAGACTTTTGCACTACTAGTGCATCAGCCCCTTAACATTTGTTGGTTGTATCTGTTAGAAAACACCCAAAGGTAATAGAGAGCAACAGTAGCTACATACTGTAGTAGTGGACAACTTTTATGTGCACAATACGTATGTGGTAGAAATTTAGTTAGCATTAGTCTTTTGTATTTGTTTTGGTTTTGAACATTTTACTTCAGTCTTTCTGTTAAATTCATATTTTTAATGAATGGATATTGATTACAGATGGACAAAACTCACTAGTTTCTTCCGTTTTCAGATTCCCGGATCTCTGGAAAATCCCGAAGATCCGAAAACTGAACACATTTTTGATATTATCGAATGTTTGAGGCTATTTTTGAGGATTACAAAAATAAACCTCAAACGTTCGATAATCCTCGAAAATACGATCAGAGTTTCCAATCATATTTTCGAGGATTATCGAAGGTTCGAGGCAATTTTCAAGAATTCTTAAACATTCGATAATTATAGAAAATAGGCTCCTAAGTCCCGAATTCAGACGATCCGAGTCGGACCTGGAATCCATCTCTAATATTGATATATTAATTATTTGAAATAAAGCATTTAAAAATATGATGAAAGTCTTTAAATTTGACATGCTAATATTTTAATCAATATGGTGATTACCAATTACCTCACTGCTAAGTACATGAGTGTATGTATTTTCTGAAAAGGTGTTTTTGGGAGTATTTTAGTTTATCAGCTTTGCAATATTAACAAATGCAATTTTATTTTGCGGGGTGAGACTGAGCCTTATATGATATATGCAAAAAAGCTACCTTATTGCATGAAAAGGGATACATCTAAAACCAGATAAAACACATACTGGTGTTCTGCCTAGAGTTGTGCCTCTTTCAGGTTACATTGCTATACAATTTTATAGCATTAGTAATTTAAACACATGCAAAAAGCCAGGGGGTAAATCACACATAAAAGTTGAGGTTAGCATACAGTACCATATTTAAACTGGAGAATACACAAAGCAGACTCAGCATTGCTGGCAAGTCTGGGTAGAACACGTTATGTCCCACTAACGCTGTTTGGGGTCTTCCTCAGCCACTTTTAAACCTACGGCGCTCTCTAGTTTTGACGACATTACATAATTACGTTGTTATGGTCCCATTGAGTGTCCATGTCATCACGCTGCACATTGTGATTACATACGCTATGGGAGAAAAGCAGCCCTATAGCAAAGGGTACATGAGAGGGAACCAAGGAAAACTATCACAATCACAAATAATTTTATTATTTATACTAAATAATCACCTTTGGTAAATCACAAATAAATTATCAATACAAAACAGAGCCCTTAGTAAATCTAATATAAAAAATAATAAAGGGGTCCTATAAATGTTGAAAATTGCAATTTCTCATTAAGACCATCAAGATTTTTGTAGGGCAATGCAATAACTCTAAGTCGCGTCACTTACCGTAACTGCCTGAGAACCCACAACAAGCAATAATCTCTCGTGGTCAGATAAGAAGCATATTTTATGAAAAGGCTGTCAGTCTTTGTTTATATCAGTGAGACCCCCATACATTACTGGCTTCTGGCTTCCTTCAAAGTCCTGCTCAGGCTGTTTGATTTTCAGTTTTATTACTCTGACAGTCTGGGTGCGTTTTGAAGAAAGCTGAGAGCAGAGCAATGTAAAAACAGCCCTCTGTTCATTATCAGTACCCTCAGTTTGTTATCCACTACCCTCAGTTTGTTATCCAGTACCCTCAGTTTGTTATCCAGTGTTTTTGGTTCATTAGCCAGAGCCCCCCAGTCATTACAGTTAAAGGACAATTATACTCACCTAACCTGTGATCCACACTTCAAGAGTACCAGAGTGAAAACTTAAACCACTAGGGGCCATATTTATAAAGCCTTTAAAGGAAGTGCACTGTAAAATCAAGTTACCGTATATACTCGAGTATAAGCCGACTCGGAGTAGCCGAGGTACCCATTTTTGCCTCCAAAATGGGTAACCCATGATTGACTCGAGTATAAGCCGAGGGGTAGATAGTTGCCTAATACCATTCCATGTAGATGTTTGGAAACTACAACTCCCAGCATTTTGTTGCTGGGAGTTGTAGTTTCCAAACACCTCTAGTAGAAATGTATTGGGTGCTATGTATGGCCACCTAGAGCCCCCCCAGTTCACTTACCGTACCTGGCCAGTCTTCAGTCTTCATCTCTTCAGCTTCATCTCTTCAGTCTTCACTGTCCAGTCTTCATCTTCAGTCTTAGCTCTCCGCCGGTCTTCAGTCTTCAGCTGTCCGCCAGCTGCCGCTCGCTCTGTGCAGTTCCCAGTATTTCTTCGCGGCTGCGCGATGACATCATCGCCGGCATGCGCGATGAAATCATCGCGCACCGCGAAGAACTACTGGGAACTGCCGCGTTCCTTCCTGAATCGCGGCTGCAACTGGAATCAAGGTAAGTTTTGTTGACTGAGTATAAGCCGGTCAAGGTTTTTAGGTTGATTTTAAACCTAAAAACCTCGGCTTATACTCGGTATATACGGTATGTTCATTTGGAAGCTGCAGCTTTAAAATACTGTTGCCATATTTTTGTTTACCTATACCCCCCCCAGAGCCTACCTTTGTTCCTTGAAAGTTGCCGACATCTTGTTACTGGTTAGCTGAATGTTACGCTCCGCCCCTCTGAGATTTCCTCTGCTTTCTCCTGCTTGAGCCTCAAACGCTAATGCCTGTGAGTTCCGTGCACTCTCCTGCTTGAGCCTTAAACAGTAATGCCTGTGAGTTCCGTGCACGTGCCTCACAGGCATTACTGTTTGAGGCTCAAGCAGGAGAGTGCACGGAAATCACAGGCATTACTGTTTGAGGCTCAAGCAGGAGAGTTCACGGAACTCACAGGATTACTGTTGAGGCTCAAGCAGGAGAAAGCAGGGAAATCTCGAGGGGCGGAGCTTAACATTCAGCAAACCAGTAACAAGATGTCGGCAACTTCCAAGTCACAAGCTAGGCTCTGGGGGGCATAGGTAAAAAAAAAAAATATGGCAACAGTATTGATTTTACAGTGCACTTTAAAGGGACTGTCCACCCCTCTTTTGAAAATTAATATATGGTAGATTAGCCCCAAAACCTAGACATCGGTTAAGTCTCAAGCTGTAATTCGGCTCCCACACAGAGATATTATACTTACATGCTCCTCCTCGCTCCACCGCCGCGGCTCTGCACTTCCGGGTAAGGCAGTCAGTGTCGGCCGTGACTGTGACGTCAGGCCAATCACTGACTGCCATTCCCGGAGCAGTCTCCACTGGGCTGCTCGGGAACATAAAAAGAACAGAGCAGCCACAGTGCAGACTGGGAGAAGAACCCGGAAGCGGGGTGGAGGCGAGGAGGATGTAAGTATAATATCTCGTGTGGGAGCCGAATTACAGCTTGGACTTAAATGATCTCTAGGTTTTGGGGGCAATCTACCACATATTAATTTTTCAAAAGAGGGGTGGACAGTCCCTTTAACGATCAGTATCGTAAATGTACGATTGTTAAACTGAACGAAGGTAATGATTTAACGGTTTTAACGGATTTAATCGGTTTAACGATCGTAAATTTACGATACTGATTGTAGATCTACGTAACGAAATTGTAGATTTAAGATCCCTATAGAATACCTTGCGGTAGTTTACTACCGCATGGTATTCTACGATCAAATGTTCGTTAAAACGAACGTTCAGTCGTATGTTAATGCTAAAAGCGATGCCGTGGGTTTATAAATATTACTCTAGGTCCTCACCTCTGGGTACTTACTAGAAGTGTTTTACATGCATGGGTCCGTCCTCCTCCATTTTCTGTCACTGACAGTCCACTATGGGGTCAATGGTATAGACATGCTTCTTGCAGAGTGTGTTTTCCCATTGGCCAGTCATGGACTGTAGTTAGAACATGGAAGAGGAGCCGGCTGGCAAAGGAGAGCTTCTAGTAAGTATTACAGACATCTTGTAAAGTACCTAGAGGTGAAGTTCATTGGACAGTTAGGTCAGCTCTCCAGTTTGCATTTGAGGTTGAATAAAGGCATACGTCCATCCAGTCTAACCTACTCATAAATACCCACAATTCCTGCTAACCTGTTGATCCAGAGGAAGGCAAAAAAAAAACCCATCAGAATTATGAAGGGGGGGGGATCCTTCCTGACTCAAAGTGGCAACCGGAAATATCCCTGAATTAACTCTACTTATTGTATAAATACCAGTAACCTGCAACATTTTGTGTTTTCAGAAACTCATCCACTTCTTTGGAAACTACCAATGAACCTGCCATCAAAAGGTATCAAGTTCTTAAATCTTCTTTATGAGAATTTTCTTTCACAGATGGTCTGTCTAAACAGGATGCGTTGTTGGAACTGGTGATATCTAATAACCCTGAGCTCATTTTGGAGATGAAGGTAATGGGAAGCTTAGGGAATCACTATCATGATATAGGTCATTTAATATAGATTGCAAAAAACAAAAGTGCACTGGCTTAACAAAAACTTTTAACTTTAGGAAAGCTAATTTTATGTTGTTAAAGGAATCACTCCTGCTCATAGACTGTGGGGATTTGTTCCTAGGTAAAGATATTGAGCAGAAGTGGACCGCTTTAAAGGGATTAAAATAATACATTTCTAAATGATACCTTTAGGGAACAAGTGTACAAATGAGGTCCTCTTTCCTGGCTTAATGCCCAGGTAAGTTGGGAAATGGAAAAAAGAAAAAGGCTTTTAAAATTTTGGGAAAATGGGAACAGAACAGGCTTATAGGGAGTATAAAGGCTGTAATAAGGAGTGCAAGAAAGCAATTAAACTAGCTAAAATAGAAAATGAAATATGGATAGCAGAACAAAGCAAGTTTAACCCCAAAATGTTTTTTTAAATTATCAATAGTAAAAAGATGAGGACCGAGAACGTGGGACCAATAATAACAGGGCTGAGGTGGTTATAGAGGATGCCGAGAAGGCTAATGTGTTAAACCATTTTTTCCCTATCCTTAGTGGGACTGTAATAATATGAAGGGTATAAATGAGGAATATTCACTCTGGCTGACAGAGGATATGGTACAGAAAAAATTAGACAAGTTAATATCAATAAAGCCCGCATGGAATACATCCTCGGATATTAAGACAGCTTAGTCCAGTTTTATTAGACCACTGTTTCTTATCTTTTCAGATTCACTTTTGTCTGGTGATGTGCTGCTGGATTGGAAAAAAGCCAATGTAATACAAATAGTCGTTCCCAACCTGGTAACAATAGACCTGTAAGCCTAACATAAGTGGTAGGGAAGGTGCTAGAAACTTTGTTACCGTTCATATCCTTGACTTTGTCTCCAGAACCGATCTTATTAGTAGTAGTCAGCATGAATTTATGCGAAATTGATTGTGCCAGACAAATTTACTTGGTTTTTATAAAGAAGTGAGTAAGAATTTAGATTCTGGCATAGCAGTTGATGTAGCATACTTGCATTTTGCTAAAGATTTTGCACATAGGGACTAATGTGGAACTGAGGACTGTTGGCCTTGAAAAAAACATTTGTACATGGATAGACAATGGTATTGGATCGCAAACAGAGAGAGTTGGTAATGGAGCTACATCTATGTGGGCTAAAGTTCTTAGCGGAGTGCCTCAGGTTCTGTGTTGGGGCCGCTGTTTAATTGTTTTATAAATGACTTAGAAGGGGGCTTTGAGAGCAAGGTCTCAGTGTTTGCTGATGACACAAACTATGCAGAACTTTGGAAACTTCAAATGATGTGCAATTGCTGCAAGCTGACCTAGATAGATTATCAAATGGGTAGCAGAATAACAGATGAGATTCAATGTTGATAAATTTAAAGTGATGCATTTGGGGTTTAACAATCCTTGTGCCACCTACACCATATATAACTCTGTGTTAAGTGAATCTTGACTTGAAAAAGATTTGGGGGTTTGGTAGATAACAGACTTAGCTGAATCAGACAATGCCAGACAGCAATGGCAAGATATTGTCTTGTATAAAGTGGGGAATAGATTCAAGAGAAAATAAATATTATTCTCCCTCTTTACAAGGCACCGGTAAGGCCTCATTTGGAATATGTGGTGCAGTTTTGGAATCCAATAAACAAACGAGACATCTTGGAAATGGACGCAGTTCAGAGAAGGGCAACTAAATTAATAAGGGGAATGGAGGGGCTTGACCATGCAGGCAGATTAGCCATACAGTAAACTCTCATTGTTTACTAATTAGTCATATCAGAGGACACATGGACATCCTTTAAGATTGGAAGAAAAGAAGTTTAATTTTTAGGTTAGTAAAGGTTCTTTACAGTGAGAATGGTGAATCTGTGGAACTGTCTTCCAGCAGATGTGGTAATGGCAGTTCACTGAATACTGTAATACCGAGTATAAACCGAGGTACCTAGTTTTAGCTAAAAAAGAGTATAAACCGAGGGGGTTAGCATTTGCCACTTAAGATGTTTGGAACTTCAACTCCCAGCATGCTTTATTGCTGGGAGTTGTAGTTTTCAAACATATTAAGTGGTATACTTGCAAATAGGGGTAAATCCTCCTTTATTGTGCATACAATATGCACAAATAAAGAAGGTTTTACTCTTATTTTAAATATTGCCCTGGTGTCCGTGGTATTTCTACCTTGTCTGGCGGCCGCTCGCTCCGCTCCGCACCTCAGGCACATCCGGATGATGTCACTACTCGGCGCCGCAAAGTGAAAGGCAGCGGGTAGTGACATCATCCGGATGCGCACTGAGGATGCGGATCGCTCAGCCGCGACAGGTAGGAGAAAGGTTGATCGAGTATAAACCGAGTGTCCGGAACTTACCTGGGATCCTCCTCCGGCGGTCGCAAGCGGGAGCGCGCTGATGATGCACGGGCTTTTACCCTGCTGGCGGCCATCTTGTTCCGGGGCAGGCAGCAGGGGAGAGGTCACAGGGGCCATTTAGGCTCCTCCTGGCAGTTGGCCTCTTGCTGCCATTCAGAGTTTGTTGCTCTGAACTCCTAGCTCCTGGTTAGCGTTGGTGTTGGTATCCGGCTGTTCCCTGTCTCCTGTGTCCAGTCTGCCTGCATTATTTTCTCAACTCCTACCTCCTGTTTCCTCCGGTCAGCATATCTACTACAGCTCCTACCTCCGGTCTGCATCTCCACTTCAGCTCCTACCTCCTGTTACCTCCGGTCAGCATATCTACTACAGCTCCTACCTCCGGTCTGCATCTCCACTTCAGCTCCTACCTCCAGTTACCTCCGGTCTGCATATCTACCACAGCTCCTACCTCCGGTCCGTATCTCCACTCCAGCTCCTACCACCAGTTACCTCTGGTCTGCATAACTACCACTGCTCCTACCTCCGATCGGCCTACCTACTACAGTTCCTATCTCCAGTTACCTCCGGCCTGCAGAACTACCCCGCTTCTACCTCCGGTCCGTATCTCCACATTGTGGGATTGGTCTTTGTGACTCTCTCTTCTGGAGCCGCGACCTGGTGCCTGTCCGCCGCAAAACATCCTCACCATTAGAGGCTCTGGTGAAAACCGGCAGGTACTTAGACTCCGCATCCAGAGGGGGTCTCATAGAGGCCTTATCCTGAAGAATTCGTAACACCGAGGTAAGATTTTCAGGCTTTTTTAAAGCCTGAAAACCTCAGTTTATACTCGAGTATATACGGTAAATGTTGAGAATTACTGGTATTAATAATATACTGCAGTTCTGGTTGATCTAGGGATTCCATTTGGAATCCAGAAGGAATTCACACACACACACACACACACACCCCCTTCTTGTTGTTGTTTTTTTTTTTTGCCTTCCTCTGCATGTCCTCTGACATGACCTTTTGGTGAACAATGCCCCAGATAGTGTACAGTAATGTATGGCCGGTTAATGTATTTATATACAGTAATCCTATCCCCACACAAGCGCCTTTCCTCTGGTGTACTTAATCGTAACTTATCCAATCTGTCTTCATAGTCAAACTCCCCCATTCCCTTTATTATTTTAGTTGCCCTTCTCTGAACCCTCTGCATTTTCAAAATGTCCAAGATTTTTGTACACAGGATTCCAAAATTGCACTGCATGTTCCAAATGAGGCCTTACCAATGCTTTGTAAAGAGGGAGAATAGCATTTTTCTTCCTTGAATCCATACCTCTCTTTATACAAGACAATATCTTGCTGGCTCTAGCTGTTGCTGCCTGGCTCTGCTTGCTACCTTTTAGTTTGTTATCCACTGAAACCCCAGGATCCTTTTCCAACACTAACTTAACACAGAGTTAATTCATTATCTAGAGTTAGGTAAGCCTTCCAGTTCATTATCCAGAATTAAGTCATCCCTTCAGTTCATTATCCAGAGTTAATTTTGCCCTCCATTTCATTAGCTAGAGTTATGTCTACCTTTTCTGTAAACGGTTGCCTTACACAACATACATGTGAAAATTTTGCGGGAAACAATGTAAAATGGGAACGGAGGTCTTTAAAATGGGTGGAACTTTAAAAAACAGGCGTGACCTTACCAAAGTGGCTGTGGTCCTTTTTTTTCTGCACACCGCAACATCCCTCCTCCTCTGTCACTCTTTACCATTTCAAAATGTTGGGAGGTACGCTTGCAAAGATTTGTGATTATGGGCCCCTGACAGAGGAAATGATCAGAGATCAGGTTATTAAAAGTGCGTCTCTCAACAACTCTTAGAGAACCCAATTAAACACTTACTAGTTTACAAGTGACTGCAATGACCATGCAGGGGCATAACTAGAATTCAGTAGGCCCCCCAGCAAAATTTTGGATGGGGACCCCCATGCCCACGTCTATCATCTATCTGTGTATCTATCTATCTATCTATCTCCAGGGGGCAGGGAAGTCAGCCACAGACACATGCACTTCTATACTATAGGCAGCCGCAGCCAGAAGCTGCAGACCTCTGTGTCTCTCTGGTCTCTCACCGACTCTGGACTGGATCCTGGAGAAGTTTGAGGACAGTGACAGTCAGTCAGAGTCCGAGGGGCGCGGAACGAACACCAACCAGCAGCACCAGCAGTTCCACAAGTTCACTAGCGTGGCTATTCACTCCCACGGCGCCTTCTGAATCCGGTCCTCCCAGAGGCCCTTCATTTCATTCCATGGTCACGGAACTTGCGGAAGCCAGCATAGCATGGTAATTACTAGCTTACACAGCATGGACCCTCCACCCACCCTCATCCCCGGCGGCACAAGTAAAATAAAAAAAAAAGGAAAATGAAACCGCCCGGGTAACAAAAAACCACAAAAACCGCTGCTTAACAAGACCCCCCCCCCAGTAGTTACGCCACTGGGACCATGGAATTGTCTGAAATGCTAGCTTTCCATATTGAGAATAAAGACAGTAAATGCAATCCCTAAACTGGCCTGATATGATGGGTAGATAAAGGAAAAGACAGTAAAGTATTCTAAAAGTCCTGTGTATGGAAACTGCAGTAAATGTGGCAGTTCCATAAAGGGGTATCCTAGTTGCACCGCTTTTATATAGCTATTGTGTAACACCCTCCTAAGGGTGGTGCTCCTGGTGTTAATTAAACATTATTATACCTACCAAGCAGGGAGTTATTAACCCTATGCACACAGAACACCGAATAGGAGCACAACACTGTTTAACAGCAGAAATGAAATTTATTCAGCCCTACAAAATACTCCCACCAAAATGCAGCAATACACATAAATAGTAAAAAAATTACTTACTACCCTTCATCCATCTACCCTAAAAAATTGGGTGTCCCATACTAAAAAGCTGAAGCCCGAATTCCTGCGTTGTCAATCCCAAGTCTATATTCCAACAAATGTCCATATACACAATATAAATGTGCAAAAAAAGCAGGTTGTACACATTACCAGTCCCGTTCATAACTACCTTCCCCTGGGTTTATTCTGGAATCCAACAGGACTTTGCCGAGCTGCATTCCTTCTGGTCAGCCTCTGATCTCCTCGTTATTCCATCTGGCGCAGAGTAAGGGCAAACAAGATAAAGGATACATTGTATTATTGTTAATCTATGTAAAAGTACCCATCTAGCGCAGAGCTTAGGACCTCACCATGGCCATTCACCCATCTGTCTTCACCTGATTGATCCAGAGCTCCCGTGCAGGGGTTGGTATCACTCCGGCCACCTCCTAAAGTATGCGAGCCACGATAATCCGTTGTCTATAGTATACTTCACTGTAACTGTAACTAGACTTAGCTGACAGGAAGGATTTTCAGTTAGAAATTTCTATGGATCCTCAGGTAAAGCCTGTTGTGCAGCCAATGAGCAGATTTGCATATAGCTTGAGAGCAGCTGTGTAACAAAAGCTTGCTGAATTACTGGAACTCGATATTATTGAACATGTGGATGGTCCCACTCCCTGGGTATCTCATTTGGTTGTTGTACCCAAAGGTTCTGACATTTGAGTTGTGTGGATATGAGTGGTGCAAATCAAGCAGTGATTAGGGCACGAAACCCAATATCCATCATTGAGGAAATTCTGCATGAGATGAATGGTGCAACAGTTTTTAGTAAACGCAATGTAAAATGGGGTTATCATCATAACTATATTTGTAAGCCATAAAGGCCTCTTCCCTTACAAGTGCCTGATGTTCAGCATATCCTATGCACCTGAGGTATATCAACATGTCATTCAACAAGTGTTACACGGGTGTGAAGACACACATAATATTTCAGATGATATCATTGTGTGGGGCAAAACCGAATATGACCACAATGAGAGACCGTGCACAGTATTACATCACTTAAAAGACAAAGGCTAGACACTTAATGCGAACAAATGCAAATTTCAAATGAATAAAATGATTTTCATGGGCCATGTTTTGTCAGACAAAGGTATTGGTTGAGACAATACCAAAATCAAATCTGTGTCTGAGGCCCAAAATCCAGAATACCCTACAAAGGTTTGCAGTTTTCTTGTTTAGTCAATTATTGTGTAAAATTTATTCTTGATATGGCAACAGATAGTTGATTTGAAAAGCAGCTTCTTGGAAGTGGGGTGCCATAAAACAACATTCCTTTAATGAGCTAAAGAGGTGACTCTGGCTTACTTCGATCCAGCTGTGCAAATTGTTGTTGATCAAGCTCTGTGGGTCTAGGAGCCATTTTAGTTCAAAAACAACAGGATGTGGATTACAGTCCTGTTGTAACGCTCCGGATTCCCGAGTATTCCTTCAGTCCGAATACCCCAATCTACAACCACTATCTTCACCAATAGTCAAGCCCCCGTTTGCCGGGAGGCTATATGCGCCTCACTGAACACGGTTACCCCCTGGACTTAGAGTGCAAAGTATTCAAACTAAGGCCGGGAATACCTAAGAAGTCCGAAGGAAACAGACAGACAAGGCACAAGGAGAGATACAAAGGTCAAAGGCAAAAATACGAGGTACAGACTAGGAGCAGGCAAGAGCGGAGTCAAAAACAGAGCAAGAGATTAAAACCAGGAATCAGGCCGCCAAGGTACAGAGGGTTGAGCAAGAAGCATAGTCAGGAACGTGCAGGGGTCAGGGCAGGCAGATACGAATCGAGGTAAAAAAAACGGGCAAGGGTCAATAACAGAGAATCTACGAAGAAAAGCACACCATGAACAAGATAGATAAACTAACCACTATATCGGGCAAGGACCAATGGGCTAGAGGGTTTAAAAAGACTTAAGGGACCAATAGGAGGACAGCAAGGAAGAAGAAGGAAGCAGATAGGATAATGGGAAGATTTTGAATAAAAAAATGAACTGTCACTTTAAGCGCGAAACACACTTTCGCAGAGTATAAGAAGACGAGTTTCGCGCGCCCGCGAATGCGAGGATCGGAAATCGCAAACGAAGCACGAACGCTGGCGAGGACCGAGGAGCTCCAGAAGCCACTGGAGAAGGCCGAAGGTGCGCCCGGGATCCCCGAACAGGTATGTTTTTCTTTACACCTGTTCAATATACTAGTAGTTCACTTTCTGATGTAGAAAAACAATATTCACAGACTGAGAAAGAGGCTTTGGTTGTGGTGTGGGGGTGTGAAAGATTCGACATTTACCTCTATGGGATTGATTTTACTCTTCTTGTTCTAAACCTTTTGCCAGAATTGAGAGGTGTGTTCTGACCTGGACCTACAAATGTAGCTGATGCTCTTTTAAGAGGACTATGTTCGTTTTGTTGCTGCTAACGCAGTACCATATGCATTATCTCCACGTGAGGTGGAAGAAGCTTCAGCAGTTGACCCAGAAATTTTACATTTTCGCAAATGTATTCGATTTGGGCCACGAGATCAATGTTTGTCTGCATACCAGAGAGTTAAGAATGAGCTCAGCATCGCATGGCAATGAATTTTGTGTGGAAACCGCATCATTATACCCCAGAAATTATGCAAACATACCCTACAGCTGGCACACGAGGGGCATCAAGTAATAGTACGCACAAAGCAACAACTTCGTGAAAAGTCTGGTGGCCGGAAATTGACAAAGAATCAGAGAATATGGTCTCTGCATGCCAGCTTTACATACAGTTTTACCAAAAGGTCCATGGAAGTGTTGGCCATTGCATTTGTTTGAAATACTGCCTGGCCACCACCTTTTAGTATTTGTAGACTATTATTTACTTGGCAGGAGGTAGTAATTCTCCAGCAAGCAACTACTTCTGCTGTAATTGATGCATTGGAGCATATGTTTGCTTCACACAGACTGATTTAACTCGTTGTAAGTGATAATAGTTTGCGTCCATGGTATTTCAGCAGTATTTGGGCTTAAATTCCATTGTACATTGTCACAATACTCCATATTGGAGTAACAATATTGGTAACATAGTAGCAAATGGGTAACATTAGAACAAGACTTAACTGAAAACTATACGAATTGCTTATTTGGAAGGCAGAGATTGGAAAAAGGAATTATGGTGCTTTCTTTTGGCATATCGTACATGCTACAACAGGGATAAGCCCTGCAGAACTGCTGGGTGGCTGCAAATTCAGAACCAAGTTGCCCAGCATTTAGACCTCTCCTACTGATGCTTCTGATTTTCGAATGATGAGTAGAAAAAGTTTCAGGGTCAGCAATATATTGATCAGAAACGTTACTACCAGAATAGTGTCCTCCAACAAGGAGACTGCTTAAGAAGAACCGGCCAAAAAAAACATTTGCCCTTTTATGTGCCAGAATGCTTCATTCTGCAAGAAAAGAGAGGTACTCAAGTTGCTTTGTAAGATTCAGATGATGGCACAATTGTTCGAAATGTTTGCAGTGGAAGATGAACAACCAGCTGAAAGTAGCAATACTCATGCTGATATTGGTATACAAGTACCTGCATCAGAACCAACACGATGTAGAAGGTCAATCAAGCCACCAGCACACCTTAAAGACTATCTGGGTTATTCAATCAAAATGTTTATCATAAAAAATAGTGGTAATTTTGCCCCAACCATCCATCAGATGTTAGCTTTCAAATGTTAAATAGTATGTGATTGGTTGGGGCAAAATTAGCACCTTTTTCACATTAAGAACTTTTATTGAATCCTGATGTGTATGGACAAGAGTTTAAAGTTTGACTTATAATTGGTCCTATTGAACAGTTAATATTAGGCATTGTCACATATTTATGTTAGTTGTATATACAATTTCTAATAGGATTCTATTCCTTCTTAAGGAAAGAAGGGATTGTGGTATTTCTTGGTTAGCAAATTGTTACATTGCTATGATCCAGCCTTGGTGGGAAAATGTTACTTTAGTTAGAGCACTGTATGCTACCTGGCTGGTGAATAAAGCATGCTCTCGGTTATGAAGGCCTAATTCTCTGTGTCATACACTTCAGCATAGAGACAGTTAATACTGGGGTCAGGAGTGTGGCCAATAGGTGCACATGATCACAAGGCACTTTGAAGACTTCATGGGCTGTGAGTTGTACTGGCAACAACATGGAAGTCTTCTTAGTTTTAGAATCTACTTCTCACATGTACGTAGACCAATTTGACTGATGCTGTATCAAATATAAAAAACCCTTTAGGCTTAGGCATATATTAATGCTGGTGCTGTGGGCGCATCCGCGCAGCCCCCCCATCACAGGGGTCGGGGTACCAAGGTACAAATCCAGTCCTCTCACAATAAGTCGCCATAAACCAGCCCCTTAGAGGTAATGAGGAGCTGGTTTATGGCAACTTAGTGTGAGAGGACTGGATTTGTACCTTGGTAATTTGCAGAGTGCTGCTATACGAAGGAAGGAGCGGCCGGTGTGCTGAGTTGGATGTCCAGTGGAGTCCCGGTGCGGAGGTTCTCACAAGTATATGTCTCTTTGATACTTACTATCACAAGACCTTGCTGCTTTATTGCTTTCTTGCCTTGTTGCTTCCCTTGGACTCAATGTATATGTTCAGGTACGGGTTACCCCGACCCCTGTGAAGGGGGGTTGCGCGGAGGCACCCGTGTGTACAGTGCTACACCTGTATTACTCACTTGCTAATCCAGCTTGCTGCTTCATTTGCTGCTTTCGTTCCAGGACGCCATAGTTAGATGATTATTGTTCTGGGGACACCCAGACATTTTTTAGACGTTTTTGAGGTACTATGTGGTATGTTTTAAATGTATAATAAAGTGATAAACTTTCTTTATGTTGGAAGGATCTCTTACTAATACCTTTGATCTATATTTATCCGCCCATTTATATGTTATGGGAATGTACATTTCCCTATATATGGCTGTTTGAGTGCCTTTGGGGTTTCCCAGAGTTGAGTGGGTTTTCTGGTGGCTAACCAATAACTTTGGTTACCATATTTATTATGTAGTTCTCACATGTACATAAATGCAACTTACTAGGGAAGAATCTTACAATGTATAGTGTCCTGGGGAGAAAAACTTTAACATTAGGATTTTAAAAATTAAGTTTAGTTCTGCTTTAAAGGGTATGTAGACTATAAACAACTTGATGTTAGTGGCTAGCTGTGGCTTTAAATCAAAATGTGGCGGTCCCAATGACTTCATCATGCTTGCCAGATACAAAACAGACAGATCTTGTGCCTTCCTCTCGCGTTTTTGGAGGAGAGGAGGCTGCTCGGGACGGCTCGATTCCTACACACAGCTCGGGCAGCCTCCTCTCCTCCAAAAACGTGAGAGGAAGGCGCGAGATCTGCCTGTTTTGTATCACTCGTGATGGCATCATCGGGGTGTGATTGCCAATGTGATTGAGGCTTGCACACAGCGTGAGTCAAACCGATGCGATTTCTGGGACCAAGCATTTGATGCTGCTTTCCAGATCCCATCTGGGCAATCATTACCAAGCTCTGAAGAGGAAAATAGGCAAAAAGAACTACCACATTATGGTATTGGAATTTACATTATTTTTTTAAAAATTAGTTTTATTAATGACATTTATGTAGTATAGACATGATACAAATTACATAATATTGTTTTCATTGTTAATATCACAATGATATATTTGTATTATTACTGAATATTGTATTAGTCATAAACATAGAGTTCCAATAGATTCTTTTAACTGTTTAACTGTCAACATACCGTTTGCTATCTGTAAACTTATCATATATCATAGCAATGCAATAAACGTCATACTGTAATAAATGGCCGGACGGCCGGGTACTCACAGTACGCTTTTAGGAGGAGGCTGACAGTCCGGAAGGTGCAGGATACAGAGGCTGCTGGGAACTGTAGGCTGACTGCTGGAACAATGGCGCTGCTTGGTACTGTAGGCTGGATGCTGGACCAAAGGTGCTGCTGGGAACTGAAGGCTGTATGCTGGAACAATGGTGCTGTTGGGAATTGTAGGCTGACTGCTGGAACAATGGTGCTGCTGGGTACTGTAGGCTGGATGGGGACCCAAAGGTGCTGCTGGGAACTGTAGGCTGTATGCTGGACAATGGTGCTGTGGGAAACTGAAGGCTGTATGCTGGCAAGGTAAGTAACTGGATGCAGGCAAGGTGAGACACTGGAAACAGGCAAGTAGGACTGGATACAGGCAAGGTAAGTATTGGATGCAGGCAAGGTAAGTATAAGGAGCAGGATCCAAGGCAGGTAAGTACAGGAGCCAGGGAGGTAGCAGAATGCTACAATCGGGCACCGGGTCCAGGAGGACACCGGCTTTTCAAATTTCGCGCCGCCCGGCGTGTCGGCGGCGTGACGTCATGACGTCGACGCCGCCCACCCGGAAGTGCAGTGCGGCGCGGGACCGGAGCGGCAGGTAAGTTCGTGACACATACAATTACTTTGTCTCTGTTTTTTTATAGTTCCCACAATTTTTAAAGAGCAGATTAATAAAAACATTTTTTTTTATAGAGCCACTCGGGAGGGAGATTAAATTTAAGATGGAGCTTGCTTATAAATGATTAAATGTCACAATCTGGGCTGAATTAGATATATATTAAAATTTAGATACCCACTCAAGGTGATATTATAGGAGGTAACTTGTGGTAGTTGCTGTGGATGATTACCAAACTTCCCATATTTTAGCATATTTATCTGGGCATTTCCTATGTTTGTATCGTATGCGCTGGAAAGGTAGGTCTTTGTTGATCATATCCAGCCATAGTTTAATTGTAGATGTTTCTGTCGCCATCCACTTAAGCACTATCACAATATTCTAAATCTGTACCTTTAGGGAACAAGTGTAAAAAAATTAGGTCCACTCCTGCATGGCTTAATGCTCAGGTAAAAAGGGAAATGGAAAAAAAGAAAAAGGCTTTTAAAATTTTGAAAACAGAGGGAACAGAACAGGCTTACAGGGATTACAAAAGCTGTAATAAAGAGTGCAAGAAAGCAATTAAACTAGCTAAAATAGAGGGCGCTCGCAAGCAGCTCAAAATGGAGCTCCCGCTAACCGGAACACACTAATGCACAGTACAGCGACCAATACCGAGGGACCCTATAATAAATTACACAAATAGGGATCGGAAGACCCCCTCTACACAGCAATGCCATCCCGGAATGCCAAAGCGCAACAGAACCTGAGGAACCACGCGATGTTCCAACAGAGGCCTGCCACAACTGCAACAACACCGCCAGCAGAAACCCCAGGAAACAACACGAGCAGGACAAGCAAAGAGACGCAAAGCTCACCTTCCCAAACCCCTCCAGCAGATCACGGTACATTGATACAACAGTTCCGGACAATGCTGAAGGAGGAACTGGTGACAGCCATGCAATCCATACACCTGGAAATGGTAAGCCTGGGGCAACGGGTAACCGACCTGGAGAGCCGTACAGACGACATAGCTGAGGGAACACAGACCCTCCAAGACACTATAGACGGCGTACACCCTCAAGTTACCAAACTACACAACTGGCTGGAAGACCTAGAAAATAGGTCCAGGAGAGCCAACATACGAATAAGGGGAATACCTGAGACACATACAGACGTCCCAGAAGTCCTCAACACCATCCTACAAACTCTATTACCCGAGGAACCTTCCCACCTCACCGAATGGGACAGAGCGCACAGAGCACTTACGAGACCAAACAAAGATAACCTCCCCAGAGACATAATTGTCTGCTTTCATCACTACAAAACAAAAGAAAAACTAATGACCGCAGCTCGTACAACTAACTCGCTATCTTTTGCCGGGAAACCATATCACATATACGCAGACATATCCCCAATAACTCTTCAAAAACGAAAAGAGTTTAAACCACTGACAGATACCCTGATGTCCAACAATATCAAATACCGCTGGGGATTCCCATTTAAAATTCTGTTTACATTTGACTCTAGACAATATATTTTCGATAACTTTGCAGAAGGACTAAACACCTGCGAAGCATTAGGCATGACCCACCTTGAATCTACAGAACCCGCCAAAACCCCTACCAAAAGGAGACTCCAACGTGAATGGACCCAAGTCAGCCCAAAACCACAAAGAAACAATGCTGAACCAACATACGACAACACCCTCCAACCTGGACAAGCTCCACAAGAACAACACCCTCGGGACTAACCTGGAACACTCAAATCACGCTTGACCTTGTGGATTACAACATACCTACACCTCCATAACTACCATAACCACCGTGAACTCGAAAACCTCAACGTTAACAATAACCCCCAAAATTCATGTGGCCCTCGGAATACAAAACCAACAGTGGGTGAAAGGGACACAGCTTCACCCCCATCTTGGACATAACCACGGGCGTACGGACAGACGCCCGGGTAAGCCCAATTTCTAGGTTTGGCTTGAAAACGCAAGCAAACCACCCTTTATGTTATATTGTATATAGTTCAAAGTTCAATATGCCTATTTACATATATGTATCTGTGACACATACTTTATTGAGATGCAATTGTGGTTGTCGCTCCCCCGGGGGACTGGGGTGAGATGCCGTAGAGGATTAATTTTGAAACTGTTAAATTTAACCATAATGTATTGTATGTCTAACTCTGTTTATGCCTATACAGAAATGCTATATGATGCCGACAAAACCCAATAACACTACACTACTCACATATATAACACGTTAGGGGCTTCAATATTACACAGAAAAGAAAACTGGCCTTCCAACAATACAGCCTATGGAACCCGCACATATTTCTGCAGGAAACCCACTTCTCGTCCACCTCCATACCCACATACCTAGACAAAAATTATTCCAGATTTGAAGCTGCATCAGGAACAACCAAGAAAGGGGGCGTCCTAATTGCCTTCCACAACTCGCTCCAATTAAACATCTCAGAAGTAACCCGAGACCCAGAAGGCAGATTTATTATTATCAAATGCCAAATACTCAACACCACATACACCTTGATCAACGTATATGCCCCTAACACAGCTCAAATCAACTGTCTTAAGAAAGTATGTAGGAAAATTAATTCGAAAAGGGAAGGGGAAGTCATACTGGCTGGAGACTTTAATATCCCCATCAATCCCTACTGGGACAAATCCAACCCAGCAAAGTTCAGACTAAGCACAAAAAATGTAAAATCACTACAAAACAGCCTAGACGGGCTGGGCCTGATAGACCTCTGGAGGGAACGAAATCTTCTCCAAAAAGAATATACCTACTATTCCACCCCCCATTCATGCTACACCAGATTAGATTATATCTGGAGCTCCAATACCATGCTGCAAATAATAAAAAAACCAAAAAATACATACATGCACATGGTCAGACCACATTCACCAGTGGAGATTATTCAATATCTAACCACCCGACCACAAACCATTCAATGGCGACTAGATGAAGCCCTCCTTTCCCACCCACAGCTTGAACAAACCATAACAAATTAACTTAAAACGTTCTTCGAACTTAACGATACTCAAGATACAACTCCCCCCTGGCTATGGGCCTCCCACAAGGCATACATACGAGGCATAATTATCCAATCGCAAAAAACTCTACAACGAAAACCTTTACAAACTGAGAAACAAATTCATACACTAGAGATAAACAAACTCACAGGCCCCCCTCACAAACATTTAGAACAACAACTGAGAAACCTCGAAGTTCAACTACAAAACCTCAACGAGAGGGTAGAAAAGGCAATACGCAGAACAAGACAATTCTACTACCTCAAACAAAACAACCAGACAGACCCCTCGCCAAAATGCTGAAAAAACCTACCCACAATTTCATCTTCTAAAATTAAAGACACCAGGAGGCCCCCAATCGGCAAACACGGAAACAATATACCAGCAGTTCCACACATACTACTCCCACCTATATGACACAGAAGGAAAAACAAACTCAGGCACCAACAACTCATCCATAGATACGTTCCTCGGCTCCCTCAACCTACCCTCATTGACAGATCTCCAAAGTACATAACTAGGAAAACCAATATCAGCGGAAGAACTGACGACAGCCATCAAAACCACCAAATCGCACAAAGCCTGAACCCTTATTTGTTATCTTTAGGCCATTTCATGTCAACAGGACAACATATTCCATCTGAGCTGACCCAAGCAAAAATCACAGTACTACCCAAACAAGGTAGAGGTCAAAAACTACAGACCCATCTCCCTACTCAACGACGACATCAAACTGATCACCAAAATTATGGCAACAAGACTAAATAATATTATACCAGATATAACACATGAAGATCAGGCAGGATTTGTGCCAGGTTGCCAAGCAAAGGACAATGTACGCAAGATTATAAATATTATAGACTACGTTAACCAAAAGAAAACACTTGACAAATAATGGCCTTCGATATTGAAAAGGCATTCAACTCCCTGGACTGGAAATACTTACTATGCCTCCTCAAACACATGAAATTCCCCACCTCCTTCTGTGACCTACTGAACTCCTACTACAACAAACCCACAGCCTGGCTAAACCTCCCAAGCAAACAACCAACACCCATCAACATAAAAAGGTGCACACGTCAGGGCTGCCCCTTGTCCCCAGCCCTATTCATACTAGCAATGGAGCCACTAGCAACAGCTATAAGATCTAACAAAGATATCTCAGGCATTACAATCCAAGATGTAGAACATAATGTGATTCTATTTGCGGACGATCTACTAACAATGGTAACAAAACCACTCACCACCATACCCAACCTGATGCATCTACTGGAATCCTTCCAAAACCTATCCGGACTGATCATAAACAAAGAAAAAACTGAAACTATGCACCTAAATTCACCAACCCAGTTAAAGAAACTTTCATCTCTCACCTAAACTTCGCATACCCACTCTACACCATCTATCAAATACCTAGGTATCAAACTAACCCCAACACCAGATACTCTATACCGACCAACTACCACCCGCCCCTATTTCCCAACTCTACAGGGACATGGACCGCTGGCCACACAAGAACATCTCCTGGATAGGACGCATAAATTCTATAAAAATGAACATCCTACCACGCATCCTCTATCTGTTCGGCTGCCTGCCAATCTGGATCCCCTACAAAGCAATAAAACCCCTACAACAGAAAACGTTTCACTTCATATGGAAGGGCAAAAGACCCAGAATAAAAGCATCCTTAATGACCAAACCAAAATCACAAGGAGGAATGTCGGTACCGGACTACTACAAATATTACCAGCGTCCCAACTCCACCCTGCTGTACAGTGGCACTCATCCTCACACCCCCCAATATGGACTCAACCAGAATCCCACTGCCTATACCTATACCATACGGACTCCATATTAGGGATCAACAAAAACAAAAAAAATTCCCTCCCAGCCTCAGCACTCTCAACCACCAGAACCACACTGAAAATATGGTCCATGGTACATAATAAACATTTAAAGGTATAATCCCCATCGATACTGACCCCAATTCTGAACAACAACCAATTTCCCACAAGCTTCAGAAACAGGAAAATGAAATACAACAAATTCAGAATATACCATCAAAGACAGTGCATTACCTCCACCTCAATCTCTGATGCCAGATGCCCCATGGCCTAGAATCATGCAATTTCAATACATGCAAATAAGATCATTCATCAACAAAACAATCCCCAAACTAAACAACATTCAAATATCCACATTCGAAAAGATGCGCCAGCTACAACAATCAAATAAACATACACTGTCCCGTCTATACCTATGCCTAATCCAAGACACTAAAGACTACAAACCACAACACGCAATAGCGTGGGAAAGAGACATTCAATGTACTCTAGAATACTCCGAGTGGACGGATATTTTCACAAATCTAAACAAAGAAGCATAAATGTAACACTCCTAGAAACTTCGGTTAAAGTATTATTCAGAATATAGAGAGTACCAACGATACTGAACAAATTCTACCCCCAAATCCCCCCCACGTTTCAGAGAATGTGGAGGTCTAGGCAACTACTTCCACACGTGGTGAGAATGCCCAATAGTACAAGAATTTTGGGGAAAAGCCTTTCAATTGATCTCGGAACAAACAGCACTCCCTTGCCAACCCGAACCCAAAATAGCCCTACTGGGAGCCAAGATAGAGAACCTATGCCGAAAAGAAAACAAATGGATCCAGTTTCTCATGCTAGCCTGCAAAATCCATATTGGATCTAAATGGAGATCCAAAACACTTCTATTTCCACAAGTCATCAATAGACAATGACATAATGCTCTCAGAAAAAACAATACACACATACCAATATACCTATATTCATTTTGAGAAAATATGGTCAACCTGGATGCTAAGTCCACATGCTGCACATATCTCACACCTATAGGCGGGCCAGTGCCCCCCCCCCCATGCTGGAAGTCTAACAAATTACAAAAACAAAAAACTACACTATAACCACAAAATGAGAAAGTGCCACAGATGATATTGAACTGTACTTTCTTTCTGTTTTCCCCAATGCTCTGATACCCCCCCCTTCCTATTCCCCCCCCCCACCTCACCTTACCCCCCTTATACCGAATAAAGATAATAATCGTTCAAATAACAAAAGTGATATGCAAAAACAGCCATCATCTATCTATTACAATACTTAATTACTGCAAGGTTCTATTGCATGACTAAAATGGAAACTGTTATATGCCACTGTAATTATTACCAACAAACTGACCTGTATGTTGCTACAATATTATCTAATAAAAACTTATTGAAACTAAACTAGCTAAAATAGAAAATGAAATATGGATTGCTGAACAAAGCAAGTCCAACCCCAAAATGTTTTTTAAGTATATAAATGGTAAAAAGATGAGGACTGAGAATGTGGGACCATTAAATAATGGGGCTGAGATGGTTGTAGAGGATGCCGAAAAGGCTAATCTGCTAAACTGTTTTTTTACATCGGTTTTTACTGTTGAGAATCCTTATCCTTACAGCAGGGATTGTAATAATATGCAGGGAAGAAATGAAGCCATTCACATTGGCTAACAGAGGATATGGTACGGAAACAATTAGACAAAGTTAATATCAATAAAGCCTCAGGGCCAGATGGATTGCAGCCTCACATTCTAAAAAAGCTTAGTTTAGTTCTATCTAGACCACTGTTTCTCATCTTTTCAGATTCGCTTTGGTCTGAGGATGTACATGAACAATTTGGATGAGGCACAGGATCTCAGAATCAATCAAAACATATGGGATACAATGAGCCCAGGTGCTGGTATAATATCACATAAATATGATCAGAAAACAAAGACAAGAATATACCGCACTCAAAAAGGTTTTAAGATGTTATATATATAAAAGACCCTTTATTTGGGGACCATAAAGTTCAAAAAATGGGGTACAAAGATACAAGACATACAAAGAATTAAAAATCTAAAAACAAGTAGCATAGAGGTATCCAACTCAGTATAATGGTAAAGTGAACAATGCATAAGAATCAAACACAGTCCCTCACCCCACAATAACTTGACTACAGAATATATATATATACATCTAAAACCTTTTTGAGTGCGGTATATTCTTGTCTTTGTTTTCTGATCATATTGGTCTGAGGATGTGCTGCTGGATTGGAAAAAAGACAATACCAATATTCAAAAAAGGTAGTCGTTCACAGCCTGGTAACTATAGACCTGTAAGCCTAACATCAGTGGTAGGGAAGGTGCTGGAAACTTTGTTACGGGATCATATCCTCAACTTTGTCTCCAGAGCTCATCTTAGTAGTAGTCAGCATGGATTTATGAGAGATAGATCATGCCTGACAAATTTAATTGTTTTTTATGAAGAAGCGAGTAAGAAGTTAGATTCAGTGGTATACTTGGATTTTGCGAAAGCTTTTGATACTGTGCCACATAGGTGACTAATGTATAAACTGAGGACTGTTGGCCTTGAAGAAAACATTTATTCATGGATAGAGAACTGGTTATTGGATCACAAACAGAGAGTGGTGGTTAATGGAGCTACATCTATGTGGGCTTAAGTTCTTAGCGGAGTGCCTCAGGGTTCTGTACTGGGGCCACTTCTGTTTAATCTGTTTATAAATGATTTAGAAGGGGGCATTGAGAGCAAGGTCTCAGTGTTTGCTGATGACACTAAACTATGCAGAGCTTTGGAAACTTCAAATGATGTGCAAGTGTTGCAAGCAGACCTAGATAGATTATCAAAATGGGCAGCTGAATGGCAGATGAGATTTAATGTTGATAAATGTAAGGTGCTGCATTTAGGATTTAATAATCCCTGTGCCACCTACACCATAAATAACTCTGTGTTAAGTGCATCTGTAATGGATAAATATTTGGGGGTTCTGGTAGATAACAGACTTAGCTATAGCAAACAATGCCAGGTAGCAACGGCTAGAGCTAGCAAGATATTGTCTTGTATAAAGAGGGGAATAGATTCAAGAGAGAAAAATGTTATTCTCCCTCTTTACAAGGCACTGGTAAGGCCTAATTTGGAATATGTGGTGCAGTTTTGGAATCCCATATAAAAAAGAGACATCTTGGAAATTGAAGCAGTTCAGAGAAGGGCAACTAAATTAATAAGGGGAATGGAGGGCTTGAATAAACAGGCAGATTAGACAAGTTAGGGCTGTTTACATTGGAGAAGCGATGTTTGCATGGGGACATGATAACCTTATACAAATATATTAATGGGCCATACAATGAACTCTCTGGTGCATTGTTTACTTATAGGTCATACCAGAGGACTCGTGGACATCCTTTAAGATTGGAAGAAAAGAAGTTTCATCTTCAGGTTAGGAAAGGTTTCTTTACAGTGAGAACGGTGAAACTGTTGAACTGTCTTCCAGCAGATGTGGTAATGGCAAGTTCATTGAATAGCTTTAAAAAAGGCCTGGATAAGTTTCTAAAACTAAAAAATATTGAGAATTACTGGTATTAATGCATATAGATCTGGTTGATCCAGGGATACTTTCCGATTGCCGTTTGGAGTCAGGAAGGAATTTTTTCCCCCTTTTTAGCTGGTTTTTTTTTTTGCCTTCCTCTGGATCAACTCTTAGGTAGGGTTAAAATAAAAAAATTAAAAAAAGAGGGTGAACAGAGTTGATGGACATATGTCTTTATTCAACCTTAATTACAATGTTACTATGTTACTATAGCTTTGCGAGCATAAAAAAGTATTTGGTTAAGAAGAATATATTGATATTTAGGCCATGATTCATTTTTTAGTATGCCCAGCGCACAATTTTCTGGGTTTGAATATAGAAATATACTTTATAAGTGCTGACATATAAATTGGCATATATTGTTCCAAAAACTCTGGACATGATGGCAAAACCATAAGAGGTGCCAAAAGTCAGCTCCGAGTTGTTTACATTTAGGGCATTGGTCGTTTTGTGTTTTTCGTATATGTTTCTTATGAGAAATATATGCTTGGTTAATAATATATATATATATTTATCAGTTTGTTTTGTGCTGCTGGTGATGCAGTGATGTGGCTTTGCAGCAATAAATCCAAATTCTCTGAGTCCAATTCAGGTAGCAGTGCCTTCCATTTATCCTTTATAATGGAAACCCCTTCCATAGTAATCATTTGCAGTAAAATAAGATAAAGCGTTGAGGTTAATCCTTTATTAACTTGATTTTGTAATGCAGAGTGAATTGGTTTTCTCATAATTTGGGGCTGTATTTGTTTGCTTGTGAATTCCGCTTGAATACAGTGCCAAAGTTGTAGGTACAGTACCTATATTGGAAGGAGTGTGGGAGCTTGAATTGTTCAGATAGTTATGTATACGTTTTAAGTTTATTATCGTCATATATTTGACCAAATTTTTGGATCCCATATGCTGCCCATCTATTTGCTTCTTGTAGTTTTGCTAGCTGTGGGTAGATATAATTATTCCATAGTGGTGGTTCCCATGATACATCCTCAAATTTTATGAGCTTATTAGTAGCTTTCCATATTTTCACATCCTGTTTATGGATGGATGTGCCTGTACCAATGATATGCGTGTCAGGTTCAGCAACATATGGCAAATATAAAATTTTAACATAATATTGTAGCATATTGTGTGATTGCGTCCTCTCTTCCTCTGGTTGTAACCAGCGTTGTAAATATCGGAGTTGTCCTGCCCAGAAATATAGTTTAAAATCTGGGGGAAAGCTAAGCCTGTGTTTAGTTTGTGGGCTTGTAGTCTTTTGAGTTTATTTCTTGCTCTGCCATTTCCCCACAGGAATGGAGTTATTAGCCCATTAATATTTGTAAAAAATAATTTGGGAATATATGTTAGAGCATGTTCCAGTACATACAATACTTTGGGGAGAATGAAGATCTTAATCATATTGATTTTCCCTATTAGATTTAATGGCAATGTAATAGTTTAGATGTAATACATTTAAGCAGTGGTGCTGTATTAAGATTGAAGGAGTTACTTAATGATTTCGTTATAAAAATGCCAAAGTACTTAAATTCTTTAACAATTGGTATTGGAGGTAGTGGAATTTTACGTATAGGTGTTCCGTCATCTAATGGTAGTATACAAGATCTTCCCCAATTAATGTAGAGGCCTGAGATGGGGCCAAATTCAGCAATTATCTTAATTGTTGTTAGTAGCAAGCTCTCTATTACATCTAGATATAAAATTGTTGTCCGCATACAACCCAATTTGTTCTTCATATGGTCCCAAGCGGAGGCCCTTTATTTTGGTATTAGTTTTGATTTGAATTGCTAGTATTTCAATTGCTATAGCAAATAAAGATGGTGATAATGGGCATCCCTGATGTGTACTTCTGTGCAAACAGACGGGTTTGGATAGCTCGCCCTGAACTGATAATCTGGATAATGATGGATCTGTGTAAAGTAGTTTAATCTAGATCCAAACCCGAATATCTATAATACTTCCCAAAAGTAGTTCAATTCTAGCGAGTCAAATGCCTTTCTTGCATCTAAAGACAGAATTACTCGGTGTCCCACATTATCATGGTCAACTTGTGTCTGGATATGGTGTAGATTTGCCCGGGATGAAGCCGGTTTGTTCTTTTGCAATAATGGATACGAGTACTTTTTGTAATCGTGTTGCCAAGATTTGGGCTAGTATTTTAAAGTCACTCGTCAGGAGAGATATCTTTTGTCTGGATCTTTGTCTGGTTTCAATTACTTCAATAAGAGTATCCCACCCTCAGACATTGAGGGTGGGATATTACCTAATGCTATTGTTTTATGATTTAAGGAAAGAAGAGGATTACTCAAAATGTCTATATATTTTATAAATATATCATTTGGCAAGCCATCTGATCCAAGTGCCTTACCCGGTTGCAATTGTTGTATTGCTTATATTATTTCTGATATACAGTAGTTAGTTCCTTCTCCAGGGCATTGTGTTGTTCCACCGTCAGACGTGGGACTGTAATTTTTGAAAGGTAATTTTTAATATCTTGACTGTTGCAGTTAGATTGTGAGTTATAGAGTTAAGTGTAATATGTTTCAAAACTATCCAGAATTGCCACTGGGTCAGTTAAACATCTCTTTTTTGGGTCCTGAATAGCTTTAATTGTAGTTGGTGTATTAGAGCATTTTGACACATAGGCTAATAGTTTGGCAGATTAGTATAGTATAGTATAGTATTTGAGGTTGAACAAAGACATACGTCCATCAAGTCCAACCCATCTAGCAATATTCTCATTTCCTGCCTAACTGTTGATTCAGAGGAAGGCTAAAAACCCCACCAAATTTATGAAGGGGAAAAAAATTCCCTCCTGACTCCAAGTGGCAATCGGAAATTTCCAGGGATCAACTCTACTTTATATATCAATACCAGTAACTTGCAACATTCCTTGTTTGCAGAAACACATCCAGATTTTTTTTTTAAACTGACCACTGAACCTGCCATAACAACGTCCGCTGGAAGACCTAGCTCTACCGTTCTCACAGTGAAAAACCCTTTCCGAACTTGAAGCCTTTTTTCTTCAAGTCTTAAGGGATGTCCACGTGTCCTCCGACATGCTCTATTGGTGAACAATGCCAAAGATAGTTTATTATATGGCCCATTAATGTATTTATACACAGTAATCATATCCCCACGCAAGGGCCTTTTCTCCAGCGTACATAATTGTAACTTTTCCAGTCTCTCTTCATATTCAAGCCCCCCAATCCCCTTATTCATTTAGTTGCCCTTCTCTGAACCCTTTCCATTTCAAAGATGTCCTTTTTGTACACAGGATTCCAAAATTGCACTGCATATGCCAAATGAGGAATACCAATGCTTTGTAAAGAGGGAGAATAACATTTTTCTCCCTTGAATCCATACTATTCTTTATATAAGACAATACCATGCTGGCTCTGGCTGTTGCCACCTGGCACTGCTTGCTTATTTTAAGTTTGTTATCCACCAAAACTCCAAGATCCCTTTCCAACAGGGATTCACTTAACACAGAGCTATTTATAGTATAAGCAGTACAAGGATTTTTAAGTCCAAAATGCATCACCTTACATTTCTCAACATTGAATCTCATCTGCCACTTAGCAGCCCGATGTGACAATCTATCTAGATCCCCCTGAAATGATTGCACATCCTCTGAAGTTTTAAATGGTCGACAAAGTGTTGTGTCATCAGCAAACACAGCCTTGCTGACAATACCCACTTCCAAATCATTAATAAATAGAAGCGGCCCCAACACAGAACCTTGTGACACCCCACTTAGCGATTTAGTCCATAACGATGAAGCCCTATTAACAACTACTCTCTGTATCCTATTCATTAACCAATATTCTATCCATGTGCCTCCCCAGACCAACAGACCTTAGCTTATACATAAGTCGCCTATGAGGGACCGTATCAAAAGCCTTTGCAAAATCCAAGTATACTACATCTACTGCTATGTCTGAGTCTAAATTTCTACTTACTTCCTCATAAAAGCCAAGCAAGTTAGTTTGACAAGATCTATTCCTCTTAAATCCATGCTGATTACTACTTAAAATGTTAGTCCTTGAAACATACTCTAGAATATGTTCCCTTAAATAAACTTTCCAGTATCTTCCCCACCACTGAAGTTAAACTTACAGGCCTGTAATTACCTGGCTGTGAACAACTACCCTTTCTGAATATTGGAATAACATCAGCCTTTTTCCAATCCAGAGGCACACATACGGACATGAGGGAATCTGCAAAAATAAGAAACAATGGCCTAGATAAAACTGAACTTATCTCCCTAAGTACCCGAGGATGTATTTTATCCGGTCCAGGAGATTTATTAATATTAACCTTATTTAGTTCTTTCTGTACCATATATTCGGTTAACCATTATTGCTACTATACTCTATGTTATCTGTACTTGTAAAAGTATAGTATAGTATTTGAGGTTGAATAAAGACATATGTCCATCCAGACCAACCCATCTAACAATATCCTCATTTCCTGCCTAACTGCTTCCCTATTAATTAATGGTGCCACATTTTCAGTCCTCATCTTACTATTAATATACTTAAAAATTTTTTAGGTTTAGTGATGCTTTGTTCAGCTATCCTAAACTCATTATTAATTAGCTAGTTTGATTGCTTTCTTACACTCCTTGCTACAGTTTTTATAATCCCTAAAGGCGGTTTCCATTCCCTCTGCCTTAAAGGTTTTAAATGCCTTTTTCTTCCTTTCCATTTGCGTCTTTACATCAGAATTCAGCCACATGGGCGCGGATTTATTTTTTTTACATTTATTTCCATTTTACATTTATTTATTTAAATTATCCAGAATGGATTGAATTTCCAATATCAGGTGTTTTTTGGTTTTTAGTATTATTATTATTATTATGGGTGTGTGGTCTGAGGGGCCTCTTGGTAGCACATCTATCTTTTGTTTTAAGGGCGTAAGTAGTTTAGATACAAATAAATAGTCAATTCTAGATAATGTTCAGTGAGTGGCCGAGTGGCAGGTGTATATTTTGGTGTGTATTTGTTTTGTATTTTTATATGTGTATACAGTTTTATTTCTTTGATTATTTGGCAGTATTCTGGGGGGTAATCTATCCAAGCCAAGAATTACCAATTGGAGCTCTCCTATCTCCATTGCAACAAATACGTATCTTCCTCTAGTATCTGCTTTTGTTTTCAGGATACAAATTCTTAATGTATTTTTAAACAGCAGGGCAGAGTAGGATGAGTAATATCTATGCTTGCTACACCCAACCCAAATTGGTATCATATATAGTAGCTGACATAACAATTAACTTCAACATTTTTAACAACATTAACTTGAATAACTTAAGAAAAGATTTAACTTTCTTTTATTACAGGCATTACCTTAGTAATTACAATATATCCAGTTAGTGTGTGGCGTGGCTTCCTGTCTGATGGGCTGCTCCCCCAACTGTCCCTCCAATGCATGCAGTACCATTAAATATAAATTTGTGCAAAAATGTTGTTATCTAGTGAAACGATATATTATATTAAGAACATATAATTCAGTAACTTATACATTATTAATCATAGCATAAGCACAGCCGAGAGGGCATATAAGAGGGACCATGCTCCCCACACAATTATTAAACTTCAATCCGATTTATCTGCCTGTATGTTCTAGACATGTATAAAGCTATTTAGTGCTATAAGAATAGAGTATATAAATTATATTAAAATGCATATGTTATTTATGGTAATTATAGCTATTATCACTAAATTCAAGGTTCATGCAGTTTAGGTTATCTTAGTTGATCAGATATTACCTCATATTATATCAGTGTACAGTTATAGTATAAGATTAAGTTTAACAGTAACAATAAGCATATTATTATCATACAGATAACACAAGGTTTCCATATTCCATGTTTACTCTGTCAAAGGGATTACTTAGTAGGTATAGTGCGGGCTTCATATCGTATATCGTAGAAAATTAGTTATATCAGGCTATAGTTACTGTCCATTGTGAGAGAGTTATTGCCTTGTCCGCATTGGATCATATTGTAGTCATTATACCTAGAAATTTTCCATAGACAGACTGTTTCATACCCTCCAGGTTTAGCAGCTATGGTTTGCTTTAGATGTATCTGATTTATGTCCACCGTGTGTAAGAGTTCTCCATATATATATTTATTGGTGATCATGTTATATATGGTAATAGCATGACAAATTCCTATATATTTGTAGCATAGTTAGTTATATTTAAAAGGATATAAAGAGTGTCTTCAGTATTTATCCTTATTATACATCACAGTTTATCCAAGAATATTTGCTTGTATTTGTATCGTATGCGCCATGAAGGAACAAATACCGTATATACTCGAGTATAAGCCAAGGTTTTCAGGCTTTAAAAATAGCCTGAAAACCTAACTTCGGCTTATACTAGGGTCACTAACCTCTGTGAAATCCACGCTCCTTTTACTTCACATCCCTCCTCGTCTGTCCATTGGCTGAGCCTTTCTTCCTCTTTTTCATTGGATGAGCGGCTTGTGCGCCCAATAGCTGGAGACCATCTACTATGTTTTGCGATACGCATGACAGGCTCTTTCCTAGTACACTGTGCACGTTGACACAGTTGCTAGGAGACCGGGGGCTGGAAGTGCCAGCCCCCTGGAATTATGTCATACACTTCTTTTCATTGGGCTCCACTGGAACTGGTGCTTTCTGCTGTAATATGGTTAGTAACTGTCATGGGGCATTAGCTGGGATTTTTGTCTGGGCCTCTAACTACAATTCCCAGCGACAGGTGATGGACTAATAGGGGCTGCTGGGATTTGTAGTTCTGCCTTTTCTAGGTGATGTCTGTGAGATCAGGATCTATGGTGGAATCAGGCTCTCTGGTGGGATCAGGGTCTATATTTCAATCCTCGGCTTATACTCGAGTCAATCATGTTTTCCTAATTTTTGGAGGTAAAAATAGGTTCCTCGGCTTATAGTATAGTATAGTATTTGAGGTTGAATAAAGACATACGTCCATCCAGTCCAACCCATCTAGCAATATCCTCATTTCCTGCCTAACTGTTGATCCAGAGGAAGGCAAAAAAAACCCCACCAAATTTATGAAGGGGGAAAAAATTCCTTCCTGACTCCAAGTGGCAATCGGAAATTTCCCTGGATCAACTCTACTTTATGTATCAATACCAGTAACTTGTGTATGTATGTATTATGTATCAATACCCGGGACAGCTTATACTCGAGTATATACGGTAGTTATATAATAAATCCAGGTGGTTTAGGCAGTGCGGGAAATCATATATAATATCAATGTATTATGAGGTGGACAAGTATCACATAGCATCCGTTTGACAAGATATTTATTTGCAGAACATTAGGTCTAAATTTTCTCAGCGTCCATCCATGCGTTGGCTTCTGCTGGGGAGGTAAAATATTGTATTGTGTTTGGTTGTTGTGAAAGATCCTGAGACGTGCAGGATAAAGCATGGCGTAGCCGAGGCATGCTTCCCGCAGCCTTCTTTTGACTGACATAAATGAGGCTCTCATTTTTTGGAGATCGAAGGAGTAATCCGGGTATATAGATATATTGGATCCCTCGTAGCGTAGGTTAGCTTTTTCCCTTGCCAGGCTGAGGATAACATAATGGTCCCTGGAGTTGAGTAATCTGGCCTATTCCTAAGTGGTAGTTGTCTGGCGGGAATTCTGTGAGCGTGATCCACCGTGAATACAGTGCTCAGGTGTTCACGTTCCAAATTGGCTTATTAACCATGATTCAATGAATTCTTCCGCATGTTGGCCTTCCTACCTTTTTCAGGTATTCCAACTAGTCTAATAATCTGCCTTCTGGTTCTATTTTCTAAGTCCTCTGCCTTATCCTGGTAGATCTTAAGTTGTCTATGTAGATTCTCAATGTCATTTGGGATAGGTTGTATAGTATCCTCTATTGTTTGTACTCTATCTTCAACTTCAGTAGTACGTTGTCTGATTTTTTTTTGTACATCCTGGTACAATATACCAACATCAACTCGGACCTCTTCTATTAGGACCGAAAGCGAGGATTTGATTTCACCGATCACTTGCAGTAAGCTGGTATGTACCTGTGGCAATGTTAGCTCAGGCTGTTCATCTTTCATCTGTTCAAGTGCATCACTCACTGTCGGCATTGACCTAGAGGCCTGCGCACGTGGTGGAATGGCCATGCATGGGATCGTAGGATCACCTGGATCTTGCCGTGCGAATTTACCCAATCTGTCTGCCGCAGAGTTTTCCGACTTCTCCTTGTCCTTGGTTTTAGCAGGTAGGTAGTGAGTTCAGGATTCAATAGGTATGTAGAGTGGATCGAGGAGCTTGCGCCAAACACAACCACTCAGGTCTCCATCTTGGACTTTACATTATTTAAATGTCTTTTTAATTTTTTATTGAATAGATGCCCATTTGTGGGTAAAATCAACAGATGAAACCATATCTACCTATTTTTTCCCCAGACAACAACCCAATTGTAGAAGTGGCTTTGATGGAGAATCTGTGTAGATATGAGTGAAATTTTATGGGGAATCTGTATAGATGGAGTTGGGCATGTTGTTTATTGGACTCGTATGGAATATTTATGACTTTCCTTGGTCTTAAAGAAAGCCTTAATGAAATTCATAATTTTTATGAAAGTGTATAATTATTCTTAATAGACTGGTATAGCAGAAACATAGCTAAATGACTCACATGACTGGACAGTAAATATTGAAGGATACTCCTTATTTAGACATGACAGAGTAAATAAGAAAGGAGAAGGAGTATGTATGTATGTATGTTAAACAAGAATTGAGGCCAAATTAAAAAAATGAGATAGATAGGGTATAAACGATAAGGCAGAAAAAATATGGGTGGGGCTGTGTACAGGAAGCAAGAAGGTGGGTAAATTAATCATGTTGTATGTTAGTTAGCGAAGGCTGCTGGTATTGGGCATGTTCTCGCTATGGGAGATTTCAATTACCCTGACATAGATTGGAGTAAGGGAACTGCCAGCACCTCAAAAGTACTTAAACCTTGGTACTTAAACCTTTTATATGAGCATTTTCTTTCACAGATGGTAGAAGTTCCTACTAGACAGGATGCGTTGATGGATTTGGTGAAATCTAATAACCCTGATCTCATTTTGGAGATGAAGGTCATGGGAAGTTTACGAAATAGTGATCACGATAAAGTGTCATTTACTATAGGTTGCAAAAAGCAAAAGTGCACTGGGTTAACAAAAACCCTTTAACTTTAGGAAAGCTAATTTTATGTTGTTAAAGGAATCACTCCTGCTCATAGACTGGGGGATTTGTTCCTAGGTAAAGATATTGAGCAGAAGTGGATATTAAAGGCATATTAAACTATTACATTTCTAAATAATAAATATGAAAAAATTACTTTGCCTCATCTTAATCTATAATTAAATACATGTAAGTAGCACTTACTCTGATTTGCGTGTGTTGTTGCATGCCTTCAATCCAGCACACATTTTGTTTAGGAGTAGTACCACTCCTCCCTCTTTTAACCACTCCCACTTTCATCCGACCTGACTTTTATCCCACAAACCAACTGTCAAGCCTGCACACAGCATTCCAACTGTCAAAACTCTGTCACCATTCCAGCTACAGTAAAACTGCTCACAGAAGATATCTGTTATATTCAATTAGATCAACTGGACTTGAAGTTTAGTTCTTGAAGATGTTTCACTAGTCATCCGACTGGCTTTCTCAATTCAGAATGACTTGTACAAGAATCTGTGGCAATTATGTACCCTGGAAAATCCCAATTAGCATATCACAGCCAGGTGTAAGGGCGGGATTGCATAGTGGCTAAGAGGTGTTATAGGAACGCCCAGGGTAAGGTGTCAAAACAGCATTGTACATGGCAGACAGAAGAATAGTTTTTGAGAGCTAGGAACTTGATTGACAGCAGAAATATAAGAAGTTTTAGATTGGATATCTAGAGAAATAGGGGGCAGATCAACAAAAAAATTATACAGTGGTGGTTGGGAAGAATTATAGCTTCCCATTATGGTCTATTTAAAATAATCTATTTTTCAGTATAGATGCCCTTTAATGCTTAGGTAAAAATGTAGAACAGACTTCTAAGTCTTACAGTATGAAAGCTGTAATAAGGAGTGCAAGAAAGCAATTAAACTTGCTAAAATAGAAAATTAAATACAGATAGCAGAACAAAGCAAGTCCAACCCAAAATGTATCCCCTACTGTACATCAATAGTAAAAAGAGAAGGACTGAGAATATGGAACCATTAAATAATGGGGATGAGATGGTTGTAGAGGATGCCAAAAAGGCCAACATGCTAAACTGTTTTTTTTTATTTTTTTATCAGTATTCACTATAGAGAATCCTAGTCCTTATAGCAAGGACTATAGCAGGAATATTCACTCTGGCTGACAGAGCATATGGTATGCAGACAATAAGCCAAAAAGTTAATATAAATAAAGCCCCAGGTACGGATGAAATGCATCCCTCGGATCTTAAAAGAGCTTTGTGCAGTTTTATCTAGACCACTGTTTCTCATCTTTTCAGATTTACTTTTATTTGATAATGTGCTGCTGGATTTGAAAAAAGACAATGTATTACCAATATTCAAAAAAGGCAGTTGTTCCCAGCCTGGTAAATATAGACCTGCAAGCCTAACATCAGTGGTAGGGAAGGTACTGGTAACTTTGTTATGGGATCATATCCTTGACAGAACCCATCTTATTAGCAGTAGTCAGCACAGATTTATGAGAAATAGATTGTGCCAAACAAATTGATTTATGAAGAAGTGAGTAAGAATTTATATTCAGACTGTAACAAATTTGTCCGGACAGCCGGGGTACTCACTGGTACGCATTTAGGAGACCAAAAGCTGTAGGTTTGGATTCTGGAGCAGAAGAGGCTGATGGGAAGTGTAAGCAGTATACCAAGGTGCAGCTGGGATCTGTATGTTGGATACCAAAATACTGCTGGGAATTGTATGCTGGATACCAAGATGCTGCTGGAAAATGTATGTTGGATACCAAGATGCTGCTGGAAAATGTATGCTGGATAAAAGGTACTGGAACGATCAAGGTAAGTAACTCCACTAGAACAGGCAAGGTACGTAACTTCACTGGAACAGGCAAGGTACGTAACTTCACTGGAACAGGCAAGGTAAGTAACTTCCCTGGAACTGGCAAGGTAAGCAACTTCCCTGGAACTGGCAAGGTAAGTAACTTCACTGGAACAGGAAAGGAAATCGCTGGATACAGGAGAGGTGAGTAGAAGGGAAACGGAGCCAGGGGTAGCGAAAAGCTACTAGCAGACATCGGTTCCAGAAGGATGCCAGAATTTGAATCCTCGCGCCGAGGTCTCTGGTCTCCGACATCGCTTACCCAGAAGTGCAGATCGCCGCAGGACCGGAGCGGCAGGTAAGTTTGTGACACAGGCATAGCAGTGAATATAGTTTACCTGGATTTTGCTAATGCTTGTGATACTGTGCCACACTAATGTATAAACTGAGGTCTGAAAAAAAACATTTGTACAAGGATAGCAAATTGGTTGTTGGAATGCATACAGAGAGTAGTGCTCATATCTATGTGGGCTAAAGTTGAAGTGGAGTGGCTCAGGGTTCTGTACTGGGGCCACTTCTTTTTAATCTGTTTATAAATGACTTAGAAGTGGGTATTGTGAGCAAGGTCCGTGTTTGCTAATAGCGCAAAACTAATAATAGTGAAATAGATTATCAAAATGTGCAGCAGAGTGTCAGATAAGATTCAATATTGATAAATGTAAGGTGACACATTTGAGGGTTAACAATCCTTGTGCCACACCATAAAGACTCTGCTGGAGAAGGATTTGGGGATTCTAGCCAATAAGAGACTTAGCTGTAGCAAGCAGTGCCAGACCGCAATGGCTAGAGCTAGCAAGATATTGTCTTGTATAAAGAGGGGAATAGATTTAAGGGAGAAAAATATTATTCCTTTTCATCCAGGATTTATGATCTCCATAGAATTCCATTGTGTTCGTTTACAATCACATGGTATTCTATGACCGAACGTTTGTTAATTAACAAATGTTCGTCGAAAAAAGTACGAGTGCGGATGTACATTTACGGACATGGTTGTATATTTACGGCTGCACATAGAAGACAGAGTCCGACAGGTCTGTCAGACTACACGGCAGAAGAGCGAGCAATCGGGTAAGTAGCTTACCTTCCTGCAGGTTTTATTGAAGAATGGGAGGTAAGACACAGCTCCTTTACCTCCTGTTCTTCAATAAAACTAAGGTTGAGGCCACACTACAATACACCAAGCGTGCACGCTTTGCTATCTTTAAAGCGAAAATGCAAGCGATTGCATGAAAAAATGCTTGCCGCAAAACGTGACTGGACGCGCAATCGCATGTGCATCGGAAATTGCAGGAACATTCGCGTTCCCATGTTAGCGAAATTTGTGGGCGCGAACGCAAAACACGCGAAAAACGCACTAGTGTGGCCTCACCCTAAATGCCTTTTTTTCCCACAGTGAGATACCCTTTAAAGGAAAAAAGGACTTTTAGTTACTGCCACAGTGAAAGCCTCTGAAAACTGTGGATGCTGCTTTGAGAATGATTGCTCCAGTGAGGCACACATTTTATTGGTTTTTATTTTGCACTGTTTGGCACTTTCTTTGGCACTGGTAAGTAATGGACACATAAGGAGAAATTAATACGTTTTTAAATACTACACTATCTTTTATTTTGGCTAACACTGTTAAGAGGAGGGAGCTCAGTCCTGACTAAAATAAAAATAACAAAATAGAGAACATACAAACTTCGGTGGAACAGGGGACTTTGCAGCACTTTCCCTAGAATTCAACACTACACCCATCCTGTAGCGCAAGGGAGGATTTACAGTTTTACAAAAATGATTTTGCTTCATGAACATCTCCTCTCACAGGTGGTTGAAATTCTTACTAGAAAAGGAATATCAGGTAATATCTAATGACACAGAGTGTATTATAGGTATAAGGGAAATGGAATAGTGACCATGAAATATTGTGTAATAATAATGTTACCAAAAGTGCACTGGGTTAACCAAGGCTTAATTGGACTGTTTTTAAACCATTTCAAGTCTAAATGTATACTCTTGGGAAATAAATGTAAAAGAAAAGTCCACACCCATGTAGCTAAATTTTGATGTAAAGGGGGAAATGGAAAGAGAAGTTAGAAAAGCTAAACAAAGCAAGACTAACCATAAGCAATTTTTTAAGTTTATTAATAGTAAGATGACGAGGACTTAAAATGTGGGGCCATTAAATGAAAATGCCAGTAAAGCGAACGTCTTGAACAAGTTTGTCCTCTGTATACACTATAGAACATCCAAGTACAGATAGCATAGAGTATAGTAGCAATTATGGTATAAAAGATGCCATCACACTTTAGTAAACTGAGGGGATGGTTCAGAAACAACTAAATAATTAATATCAATAAAGCTCCTGGACTGGATAAAATATCTCTATTTTTTCAACTGTTCTCAGATTCCCTCATTACCAACCTGCAAGTTTAACTTCAGTGGTTGGGAATATACTGGAAAATTTTATATGGGAGTATATTCTAGAACATGTTACAAGGACTGACCTTATAAGCATGGATTCATGAGGAACAGATCTTGACAAAACAACTTAATTTTGTTGGCTTTTATGAGAAAATGAGTAGAAATTTGGAGTTGATGCGGTATACATGGATTTTGCCAAGGAATTTGATACAATACCCCATAGTCGATTTATGTATAAACTAAGATCTGTTGGGCTAAAAGTAAATTGGTTGATGGATCGGATGTAGAGAGTAGTTGTTAATGGTGCTTCTTCAATGCTGACTAAAGATCTAAGTTGTGTGCCACAGGGTTCTTTATTGCGTCCGCTTCTATTTCATCTATTAATGATTTGGAAGTAGGTATTGTCAACAAGGTCTGGCAAACGACACACAAAAAAAAGCCTTTTGAGATTAAGGGGTCCTGTAGTTCAAAACCAGGACCCCCCTCCCCGGCACTTATAAGTGCCTTTGTGGCACTGACCAGTACTTTTACTGGGGGTCCTGCAGCTCTAAACCAGGACATTTGGCTCTTGAGAGCCCCTTAGGATAATGGTGTCCCAAATTTCGAAACCAGGACCACCCCTGGTCCTAAAAAGGTCCTTTGACATGCCGGTGACACTGCCTCCATCTTCCAGGTGACTTCTGAGTGTCGCACAGGTTTGCGGATCTTTGTATAGGATTGCTGAAAGACCAAATCCAGTTTTGATTGCTTAATATTTCAATTTCGATAAACTATTAAAATGTGATTAGTCAATGTCTGGTCATATGATTGATAGCATTGACATATTAAGCTATCAGAATTGGATTTAGATTCAGAAATCCTATATTAGAGCCACAAGGGCTCTCTCAAGAACCAGGGGTCCTGGTTTCGAGATGCAGGACCCCACAATGTCCTTTTTGAGGGTTGCAGAGGTTCTTTTAAGAGCCAATGGGGATCCAGGTTTCGTGCTGCAGGACCTCCTTAAGCCCCAAAAGACTCTTTTAAAGACCTCTATGGGGATAGCACTAGAGGGACACACGATCACCTTCAAAGCAGTCCCTCACATATAACCCGATATCATTCCCAGCAGCCCCTTAGTCCCACACCGCAAAGCCACCTTAGACATGTTAAAGCAGCTTTATAAATATGCCTCTTGGTATACATACATTTCAAAAACCACTTAGGCTACTTTACAACCTTTATAAACCAACCCCATATCCCTTTTTTTCAACCTCCTTTAAGTTAATTGGGGATGAGATCTTACCTAGAGTCCTGTATCAGGCCAGGTACATGTGGTTTATTGATTTGCAGGTTTGGTTCAATTAAAAACTGTGGGTCGATTCAATTTGGGTTCAGGTTGTATCAAGTAGCTGGTGCAGGTCCTTTTGCAGGTCTGTTTAAATTCAGGTGCAGGTTGGGTTGCGGGTCTGACTACTTGCAGGTCAGGTTGGGTGCAGTTATGAAGCCCACCAGCAAAGTGGGTACAGGTAGCGGTTTTGTGGGTCTGTTTAATTTTGCATGCAGGTAGCCGGTTAACGGTTATGACCCACACAGGACTCTAATCTGACCTTTGTGCTAACATCAGAGAAACAACTGATCCCAAAAAGGTTTTGATTGGAAAAAAACAGGCCCAGTATCTTTAGCCACACAGTAAATTATTTTTTGTGTTCTTTAACCACACTATACACATTGTTTTTTTACATTAGTTATTCTTTATCCATTTGTTCAGGTCCCCACATAACCAATTCTACATATAAAACATTAAATACAGCATTCAAAATCAAAGTTTTGTACAGCTCATGTGCATCATCAGCACTGCAGAAAAAAAAACAGATTTAGAAATCATTTATCATATATATATATATATATATATATATATATATAATATATCAATACAAAATTGAAAAACTAGGGGGGAAAAAGACTTCAAAGGGAAAAAAAGTTGCTGATCAAATATATCTCTCTCTCTCTCTCTCTCTCTCTCTCTCTATATATATATATATATATATATATATATATACCACACACACACAGTATATGTGAAAAACACACACACACACAAAAATATGCTACAAAAATATTCCAGTGAATGTAAAGGATAACTTAGCAGCAATCCCTTTAGAGCAAATGGTCTATTTATTTCATAGATTAAACAGATAACCAAGGAAATTCAATATAAAATTCTTGCGTTACTTAACTTGTGCGATCCAGTGATGCAATACCACTCATAAACAAGATAATGTCTGGTATTGCATCGTGGGGTCACGTAAAGTTAAGACGCTCTCGGTTGCACTCCTTTACTGTGCCATACAAGACCCTGTTAAGTTTCGTAATACGAGGTAGCACACAACATAACTAGCTAGCCCAGTGCTATTTCCAAAAACATTTAGAAATGGTGCTGTGCCATTTCCAAATGCCTGATATTACTTTGGGTTAACATGGGTATATTACTTTGGGTTAACATGGGTATATTACTTTGGGTTAACATAGGTATATTACTTCGGGTTAACATGGGTTTTGCAGATTATGCCTATATTGAATCTCCCAGTATGTGTTGCATTTACACAAAATTTTGCCATAAGTCACATTACATATAAATAATGATGCCCTGAAACACATCTATTGTAACAAAAAAATGTATACAAATCCTATTTTATTACTAATAAATAGCACTTTTAGTTTTTTATGCCTTATCTGATTAAACAAAATCTAATTAGCATTTGGACACATTTACAACTACCTATGCTAACTTTATAACCCTCTTAGCCAGCCAAACAATAGTAGAATTATTATCTACCATTAGTAGAGCAAAACAATGGTGCTCGACTGCTCATACAGAAATGAATTGTATGCTTTGACATTCGTTGTTCAGTCTGGCCTCACATGAGTTATGGCACGTCTATACCAACCTTAAGCTAGCCATAAACTTGTTTGAATATTTTACATTTTGATTGACTAAATCGATTTTATAAGACAATCGACTTTTGCTTAATAGTATATCGAACACATAACTACATACAGAAGTGGCTGTTCTTTAGGCTGAGACCACACTACAACACAACAAAAACACATTGCACTTGTGATTTGTGCAATAATCCCTTTTCGTAATGCATGCCATACGCTAATAGACCGAAGCGCAACGCAGCCAGTGGGGCTGGTTACACTGCCCCCCACCGGTGTGAGCCGCACACATCACGATTCAGACTGCAAAATGCCATCTGAATCGCAGTAGTGTGGCCTAGCCCGCACTGATCCAATTTTTTAGTAATGTGATTCTTTACTGATTGCGCATAATGGTTAATACTTTCCAACAATAAAACTATTAACATTTTTCAAAAACCTGTCAAATTTTAAAAAAGTTATCGATTTTAAAGTGCTTTGATTAATAAAAAAAAAGTTTTTTTTTTTACAAATTGAATTTAAAAAAAAAAAAGTATCATTGGACAGATAGCTGACTCCTGGAACCCACAGGCAGACCCCCACACCCCTTGACCGACATGCTGAGCTATAAACTGATCAGCAGTTTAGAAAACAGGCACCTGTGCAGCTTGATTTTTAACCACAACTGATCATTTGCATATTAAAAACATCATCTGTGACTTACCAGCAGAACTGATTGGCTCAAACAACCTACATAAAATCATCCCAAAACTTTCAGCTGGCTGTTTTTAACACGATCCCAAGGCTATCAGATTAAATAAACAAACAGGTATCATTCCAGCAGAATTTAACCTCCCTAGGGGTACACAGGGCAGATGTATGTCCAGTACTACCCCCAAACAACTTACCGATCGGTAATACAGCAAAGATAAAATTGGTGCCACCAATTGATTCACTCATTAAAATATGTATAATATGCTTGATTCACAATTAACCTTTCCCTTTCAGACTAACCCCTAATGTAGGGGGTTTGGTTTGTATTATCCAATGGAAAAACCTTTATTTACGACAAATCTTATTTAAGAAAGCTATAGGGACAAACTATTTTAGTAGAATGCTTATTAAATAGCACTGGTCTCTTACTTCTGTACAACTTTTTTTGTTATAAAGTGGGAATCGTCCCAGGCACGGACTGAAACATTGCCTTGTCCCCCTTCAGATGAAATAAAAAAATAATAATTCTAAAAAAAAAAACCAAACAACTGCATTTTTAATTTCTCCGATTTAAGTGTTAAACAGGACCACTGGTATGTGCTACTTCTCTGTAGAGTGTGAATGAAGTTGCATCATCTAACATCATGCTTAAAAGGTATGTCCACCCCCAAAACTAAAATTTAACCCCACGCTGGCCCCATTGTGTAGTGTTAAAAAATCTTTACCTTAAATCTCTGTTCCAAATGGTTCTTCTGCAGTGCTTGCCCAAAGTCCAGAAAAGTGAAGAGTAGGAGCTGTCTGTATTTGACAGCTCCTAACCGCATTGTCTATTTGTAAAAAAAAAGTCCATAGAAACGTACTTACCAGCCCGGGATCCCTTGGATAAATCAATAGCCGGCAGCCGCGTCTCCCAGCCAATCACAGACACGGCTGCCGGCCAAGCCCCTAATGCAACTCCATTCCCGGGAGTTGCATTGGAGGCTGAAGCTGAGGGATCCCAGTCTGGTAAGTAAGTTTTTGAAGGTTTTCTTTTCAAACAGACAATGCGGTTAGGGTTGAGAGGGGAAAAGCTACACTACAGAAAATCCTTATTTTTTTGGGTAGACATATCCTTTAAATATTTTGAGACCTTTTTAAAGTTGTTCTGATTACATAGTTTAGGTTTTCACAAACAGTATAGGTACTGATTTTGCGGTGTTCTAATGCTCATGAGTACCTAAAAAGATGCACTGTAGTTTGGAAATAGGTTGATAGAAAAAAGTTTAAATGGCCATGTTCAGCTTTATATAAATGCACAGCAACCCCTCAAACCCCAATTTTGCATTATATATTATTCTCAAAGATGCCCATGTTGGGACTTAATTGACCCGGCCCCTCGCGGCCTGGGTGCTGCAATCTACTCCTGTTTCAAGCTTGTTTCAAGCAAAAACAGGAGCAGTGAGGCACTTCCTGGTCAGAGCTGTCAGGTAATTGGTTGTGACATCACGTTGCGCCTTGATTGACAGCCGCGAACAGGATGTAACGCCTCAGAGCAGTGCGGGACCAGGTCAGGTAAGTCATTTCAGGGACATCTTTAGGAATGTGAAATGCTGTGCATTTGTTTAAAAAAAAAGTTTTTTTAGGCTGGAAGGTATTAAAGGTATTTCCTTTAATATAATATGCATATGAAATATGTATTTCTACTGCTGGCTTAAGAAAATTATTTGAAAAAAAGCTCCTATAAATGAAATTATAAACGGCACATTTTTAAAGATTGTACGGATGTAAACTTGGCATAGAGATATGAATATATTGTAAAAGGCAAACCCAGAAGGGATTATTGGTCAACACTATATTAATGGTGAAAATATTTGGCTATACAGAATACATGATCTATATTTCATACCAGTTCTATTTTGCACTACACTTTGTTGATGCACATGATTGGTCAGAACATTTACATATACCATTCTTGAGAACAAAACGTATAGTAAACATATATGTAATTCTTTTGGAGGCAATTTTGCTTGGTTAAAAAAAAAGCTTAAGAAAAGCTTTTCCAGCGATAAATACTATCTAGGTAGCTTGCCATCTACATTGAGCAGTTGATTTAAGTAAAATATATTATACAATGTGAATAATGCATGAACTTCATCAGTTTTAACTTGATAATAGTGTTTACATCTTTTTAGAACACATTGTTCTAAGGAAAATGGTAGATGCAGCCATGAGGCACTAAAACGGCCACAATGAACACACCACTTAGGAAACATCCTTTGTATTCACTGCTTCTATTCCTGAAGCTCTGAGGCTAAGGATGGCTGTGTAAATGTGGACAGCCATGAAGACATAGCAGATTTTGCACTGATAAGAGCTCCTCCAACAGACTGGCCTACAAAAAATAGACAGACAAGTTAATATTAATTTGATTGTTTTTACAAAAGAAAGACATTTGTGTTCCACTTAACACACCCTAGCTAAACCCCAGCTAAAACACCCCATACTAAGTAGTGATCTTGTACACAAAGAAAAAGCAGGTTAAACTAAAAAGGCTCAATAAGTATCTTGCAGATAACCAAAATAACCTGGACAAACTTGGAAAAATCACTTCCAAACACTAGTAAGGGTGGAACATTTTGTGGAACATGTAATTGCTCCAAAATAGCCTCCTTCTAAATTCTGCTAGAGAAAAAAAATGTTTTTGTGCTTGTACAATTTCAGGAGCAAATTCCTCAAATTATTTCCTAAATTCACCTCCAGAAATTACTGAGAATTTTGACACGTTTAAAGGGAATCTCCACTGAAAAAAAAGAGTTTGGGCATTTAGTTTAATTGAAGAATGGGAGGTAAAGGGGCTGTAAAACCTGCCTGAGCCGGGAGAGATGGTAAGTAGTAGAGGCAGACTCTGTCTTCTATGCACATCGCACTAATGTGCATAGAAGACAGAGTCCGTCGGGACCTGACAGACTATGTGGCGGAGGAGTGACCCATCGGGTAAGTAGCTTACCTACTCTACTGGCTCCTGCAGGTTATATTGAAGAACAGGAGGTAAGACACAGCTCCATTACCTCCCGCTCTTCAATAAAACTAAATGCCCAAACTTTTTGTTTTTCAGTGGCGATACCATTTAAGGGAAAAAGGATTTGGCGTGGAGAGTCAAGGTGCAAAGCACGTTAACACACTCTCAGGGTTATTTAATAAACGTTCTTATCATTTAAAATGGTGATAATTTTGCCCCAACCAATCAGATGTAAGCTTACAAATGTTAAATAAGATCTGATTGGTTGGGGCAAAATTAGCACCATTTTAAACGATAAGAACTTTTATTGAATCTCCCTGTCTGCACCTTAATAGCAATCAGGCAACACATAAGCGGTTAACTGCACCCATAACCTTTTAACTTAAAGCTAATTTTGAAGAAAATACAGTATGTTTGTATCCAAAGCATTACCTAAAATTATTTGCTGAACTTATCAAAGCAAAATTAAAGATTTTTAGCTATAAAGATGTTAAAGGGGAACTCCATACAAGTGCCCTTTATTAAAGGCCAACTAAAGCCTCAGAATAACACTGAATCAGAAGGCAGATCTACTTGATATAAAAACAGTGATCAGTGTCTAATATGCGGTTTGTCGTATTTTTCCTAGTGTTCTAGTATCGCACAGTGTGGTCACTGACCATTATGTTCTTTACACATGCCTAGTACTAAGATACTGCAGGAACTTGTTACAGTTGGTCACACCTACTAGTAGCCTCTAGCCAATCTTTTTACAGGACAGAATAGGCAATGGAGCATGTGACTTAGGTTCAGGGGTGTGGCCAGTCACTGTACATACACAGTTATTTCATCCTGTTCTTCAAGTGGTAACATTTACTTAAATGGTATTTACTGTATTGTTATTTTACAGTTTATTGGTGTTTTTAGAGGGGATATGTTCAGATTCTGGAGTATAAAAATTTGGGTTTAGTTCTCATTTGAAAAGAACACACGCATACCTTTAAAATGACTCCAGGATCGCTTCTAGCTGCAATCTATCCTAACTTACAGCAGTATAAAAACTGATGCTTTCTGCTTACACTGTATGCTTTGGCATGACTAGTACCATTGCTCCACCCCCTCATCATTGCTTTGAGCATCTCCACTTGGATCCTAATGCTGGGACAGTTGAAATATCAAGGTCTTGCATGGTATGTTTAACTAGCTTTATAAAAGATCAAGCTTTACAAGTTTACAACGTATGATTCACAGCAGCTAGTGACACTATCCTAGGCTTGTTTTCAACTGAATGACAGAGATCAGCTACCTTAAGCACAATGATTGTTAATGATTTATCAATCAATTATATCATATACAAGACATTACCATAAAGAAAAGACCCTGTTTGTCTTACCAACTGCTTTTCCTGTCTGGACCATGCTTCTGCTTGTTGTAACCACTGCGTTTCCTAATTTTTTTCCACGTTCACTATTCTGTACAGAGCTACAAAACAGGTACATCTTGAGATCAAAAATATACAGGCTCTATTCTTAAAAGAAGCAATATATGCTAAACAACCCCCTGAAGCTATATAGCAATATAGCTAAACAACCCCCTGAAACGTACACTTGGCAACCAAGATTTCTTTGTAAATGAGTGGCTAAAAATCTAGAATCTCTCTCAGTTGTCTGACTGGCAAAAGTAATGTCCACTCATGTTAATTATAAATACGATCCTATGTTTTAAAAAATGAATTAATGTACATAAAAACATAACCTTCAAATAAAATGTAGTGTATACCTAAATAAGAGGTATAATTTGCTTTATGTTAAATATCAGGTATGCCTTAAAGGAACTGTAAACTCCCATCATCCATAAAAATAACTATGTGCCATCCGTTTCTATTATTCACAGGGAGGTGAGAACGCTTATTCTCACCTCCCTGTGAATAATAGGACGCTCGGCGGACCTGGAACTTACCTTACCACCGCTCCACTGCAAGTCGCTCCTTCACTAAAAAGCCGCTCTGTCCCGACCACACGCCCTATCTTAGGCGCATGCGCGCCAAAACAAAAGATAGGGCGCGCGATCGGGAGAGAACAGCTGTTCAGTGAAGAAGCGGCTTGCGAGTGGAGCGCGGTAAGGTAAGTTCCAGGTCCCCCGAGCGTCCTATTATTCACGGGGAGGTGAGAATAAGCGTTCTCACCTCCCTGTGAATAATAGAAACGTATGGCATATAGTTATTTTTATGAATTTAGTGTTCCTTTAAATATGAGGTATAATTACCTTCAAATAATATAAAATTAAAATACTTCATAAATCAGCAATTTATTATTAAGAAAAGAATAAAAAAACATTCAATGAAAAATTTAGAAGACAGTTTAGAATAGAAACCATGCAAGGTTTTACATATTAAAATAGAGGCCATAACTTCCTGGCAAAAGGTATGATAACTTTTCTAGAACGGAAGAGAACTTAAATCATTAAATATCTGGTTACAAATGCATGTATTAAACTGGTAAAAATAGCAGTTGGGATAACAGGCAGTTAAATGACAAGTCATCAGTGTTTTAAGGGTGGACACACCCTTTAAAAGGCCTTTCTATCCTTCAATATAGTCCTTCAATTTTTGTTCTTTCTTCAGGTCACTTCTTTTATGCAGTATTTTTAAGATTTTCCTATAGAGTAAAAACATTTCTAGCTCTAGATCTTGTTTTGCATTCCTCTGACAATCAGAGTGGAAATTGCGGGCTGGGAGTTTTTTTACAATCTTTTTTTTTAGCCTACCTCTGCTTTACAGATATAATTTATATATACTAATGTAGTCGCATAGGTGGTTCTCGTATGCCTGCAACTGTCAACAGTTGCAAACTTATAGCCATTCAGACTCAATAAAGTAGAAAGGGTCAGGAATCTTCCAAAAAGTGCACCAGTGGGAAATGGAAGTGTGTCTAAATTATTGTATATGCTACAATTAAAATTTTCTTGTTTCTTCCCAAGTTTGTATGTTCATGGAATAAAAAAGTAATTGTGAGATTATGTAAATACACCTAGGAATGCAAAACATTTTTTAAAAATGCAAAATCTATCTGGAAAGGGGTGGATGGTGGGGATTCCTTCCTCGTGCCAAATGGCAATTCTAAAGGAACCCTGGATCAACAAGAACTATATTTTTTAAAACCAGTCATTATCCTAACATGAAGAGGAAACTATTTTTCATTCAATCTTAAAGGATATTGAATCCTCTGAAATGACATATTGGTTAACAAAGCACTAAACCATTTATTATATGGCCTATTAATATATTTGGCGTATTTGTTATAATTGCTAACATTAATCCATTTAATTAGATTATTAGCAATGGAAAGAAAAGTTTCTGTAACGTGGAATTGCAAGAGATTTCCTACTTATGATTCTGATAGAACAAATTATTTGGCAGTTACAAAACACGTTGAGAAATACACTACACAAGAAACAGAAAGAGGAGCTAAGATTATACCGAATAATATACAGTGGTTGGCAAAAGTATTCTGCCTCCTTGTAGTTTTCCACATTTTGTCATATTACTGCCACAAACATGAACCAATTTTATTGGAATTCCATGGGAAAGACCAATACAAAGTGGTGTACACGTGAGAAGTGGAACGAAAATCATTCATGATTCCAAACATTTTTAACAAATCAATAACTGCAAAATGGGGTGTGCGTAATTATTCAGCCCCCTCACCTGAGGAAGGGGGCACTTGTCTTTCCCCCCTGAAACGTTGTGTTTTTGATGTTGGTGACTAAATAAAGTATTCAACTGATTTTGGAGTGCGACCCTCAATCTGTTTTCTCTACTGTGAAATTTCATCCATGGAGGGTTGGATATATGAGGAGTAAGCACCCACAGTTTGGACTAGAGTGCATTGGACTTTGCTTTCTATTTGTTACTTGGCCATGCTTGACCGTGAAATGTTCTACAGAACTTTCTGCAGAAGTACAGGGTAGTGCACTACAAGGATACAATACAATACAATACACACTGCATTGTAGACTTAGGAGACATAACATACAAAGTGGCAAATATGTGTACCCTGAACTCCACTGCACTTTGATGCAACCTGTGGGATGAACGATTATCCCCCCTGGGCAATTATCTGAATTTAATAAAGAATAATAATAATAAAACAAACAACAAAACAAAACATTTTTTAAATCCATAAAAGTAACCAAAACCCATTTAATCCAACAGAAACTTGGCATAAGTTATATTACAAAGTTAAGCAAAAAAATGTGCAGCGTAAAAAAGTAAAACAGCAGCCTAAAGTAACTTTCGGTCAGAACCAGGGCCACACACATGGCTAATAATATGCCAATTCTGTCAGTTCTAATAGGGTTAGCCTATTGTTGTTTTGTGTGCAGAGGAATCCCTGATGCCCTGGTAGGCCAATACAACCCTGGATGAGTGGAGTTAAAAAAAACACTTACTGTGAAAGTCTCAGCTTTACATCTGCTACACTGTAATGGCCTTGGAATGGGTGGCTGAAAATTAAAAATATAATAATTTAGCTTTCAAGATCAGTTTGAAACTGTCCAACTGTTAGTTTTTAACTTAAAATAGCCATGGTAAGTAAATGATAATATCCCTATTTGTGTTCAGCACCATCCCAACCACAAGTCTGCAATCCTTACCTTCTAACCAGGACAATCAAGTATTATTCCATTGACCCCTTTAGATCTTATTTCTGGTTCTTCTGGGTTGTGGCCAATGACTTCCATCTTTGCCCATGTGAGCTGGATAAAGAGCTTTCACAGCATTAAAAGGAGACCGGCGATTGTATGTAGATAGTGCTTTGTACAGGATTGTCCTGGAAGTATTGTGGACTTAGATGTTCTAAACATAAACACACTTTTCAGTTTGGGGCGTGAACTTGCCCTTTTATGTTCTCCCAGGTACTGTAGGACTTTTTTCTACATTTTTTCTACATTAAGAATTGAAACAATTCACTACTACACATTATGCCCATAGATGTCTTTCATCTGTTAAATTTGTATGTAGTAGCTTAAACGATGTGTACACTGGGAATTTTTTCTTTTAAATTGCCCATTACTGGAAACTATAATTCTTCCCAATTATTATTGTACCATTTTTTTGTTGATCTGCCCCTATTTCTTTAGATATGATTTTACATTTCAGCTGTCAATCAAGTGCCTTAGTATAATAAACTCTTCTGTTAAGTATAGTTTTGCTGTAGCTGAAATGGCAACAGTTGGTATGTGAACTGCATGATGGGAAATTCCCTTTCCCAATGCTGCCTCATAGGGATTCCTGAGCATGCTTGCCTTTACAGAGAGTCTGGCAGAGGTCTGACTGAGCTTGAGCAAAACCAGTGATGGTTTGAAGTCATGCAGCAACACAAACACATCAGAAGTGCTGCTTACATGTATTAATTTATAGATTGAATTTTTTTCAATGTACAATTCTTTTAAAGGTTAACTGTGGTCTAAATGACTTTAGGTAAAATCGGCATGAATTTTTTTATAGTCTTGAAGATATTTACATTTTTATGTGTAATATGGTAGCAGTATCACTAGATCCTCTGCACTTCCTGCTCTGAAACATTCCCTGTGTCTCTCCTCCTTGTAGGCCCCCATGGCCCCTACCCTGACACCCTGTGGCCCCTACCACTTCCTGGTTTCTTCTGCTTTCTCCTGCACTGAGCATGTGCCAATCAAAGATTAGAAGCAGGAACTAGGACAGGCTGTCAGGAAAGTGTGTAGTGACTTGGTAAGAATGGGTTAACTATTGGTATAAGTTCTTGCAAAGGACCCATAAAAATACCATTCCACCCTGGAACAGTCCCATTGTTTATGTTACGATTAGTGATGCATGGAACCAGGTCTCCTTTTCCAGACAATGTGGGGCCGAACCGTGCATCTGGAATTCTCTTCAGCTAGGGGTCTGGTGGGTACTAAGAGGTCATTTTAAGGACAACAATACATGGAAAATAAATGTATTTCAGTATTGGAATATGCAAGACAGAAACCAATATTATACTGGTGAATGGAAAGGAAGGCCCATTAAAATGATACCCAACATGGAGCCCTTCTTCCCTTGCCAAGGCGAGTTATTAATATCTTGGGAAATATGGATTACACACAGGTCATGTTTGGTATTGGAGGAATTGATAATTAATACAGGAGAGGAATATGTGCTCAATATCCCAATACAATGTATATATCTACATTTATATGGAATCTGCCTGAGGGGGAATGAATGCTTTTGGCTAGTCGTAAATCTGGACATTCCTAGACACTCCCACCTCATGCAATAGCCCATAGGATGGGGGTTGTTTAAAAATCCTTGTAGCCCCTATAACTGTGTTCATACTGACGGGACATGCTAAAACCGTGTGTATGGACCCAATGTTTCTTCCCGCCCCGGGATACAAGACTTCTTCTAGTGAGTAGGGTCTGTGAATATTTTTATCCTTTTTATTTTATATAAATTAAAATTAAAAATTAATAAAATTAAAATTATATGTACCTATTGTATGTCATTTTATTATAACACCATTTTCTTTTAATTTTGTATTATGTGCACTGTCCACCTTTTGGAATATTAAATCTAAAATTTAATAAGTTTTGTCTTTGATGCTCTAAAAGAACTCAGTTAGCCTCTGATAAGTTTATATGTGCAGTGTAAATGCTAATTAACTCTGTGACTGCTTGTGAAGGACTGATGCTAATTAACCAGTTAGTTGCTGGAGTGAATGGTGTAGTGTTAACCATTTAGCTGCCAGGACAGGGGTGTGCATAGTCAGTGAGAGTCGAGTGCTTTTGGGGCGTCTTTAAGGTCGTAACTTAAAGTGGTGGCAGTGAGTACCGATTGATTGGTCAGATCACGTGCCCAGCGAACTGGCGTTCGTGACACCTTTAAAATGAGCCATCAACCACCTCTCTACATGCTCCACAGCCCAAGATATAAAGAAATGACTGACCAGAAAGTTAATGGGTGGGAGGCTGACATGTGACATTCCTAAGGCTTCTCCTGCACAGTGAGACAGAAAGTCCCTCCTCCTCTCTGCTGTGTGAAGTTCTGACAGAGAAGGTAAGGGAATTTACAGCCCTTCTCTCTCACTATGTGAAAACAGCCTTTTCAGGCAGAATGAGAACTCTGTTTCCACAGAGTTTTCGGGGGGGTTGTCAGAGTGGCCCACAGCACCTGTGAGCGGGTGGGGCCACGGCACCAGCGAGTGGGCGGGGCCACAACACCCACGGGTGGGTGGAGCCACATGGGACTGTAAGGGAAAGGGCCAAGGGGGGCCTGCAACTGGAGGGACCATGTGGTCCATGAGTGGGAGGGACCAGGGGCGTTGCAAAGGGAAGGAGGAGACACAGGGCAGATTGACTGACAGGTTTCAGAGCAGGAAGTGCAGGGGACCTGGTGATGCTGCTGCCATATCACACACAAAAATGTAAATATTTTCAAAACTATGTAAAATAAACAATGAAAATAAATTGCAAAAATTCGCAGGAGAGTAATTCCTATGAATTTACCTAAAGTCATATTTGAACCACAGTTCCCCTTTAAACAAGGGTCATTTTAGGGGTGAAAAGGGTAGAAAAAATATTTTTAGGAGCACTTAACAGTTTAGCATGCTCAGTCCACAACATCAATAAATATTTATTACTTATCCCCCAACAACCTTTAAAAGAATTTGGGAATTCTATGCTAAAAATACATTTGGGAAGCAAATAAGCCTTTTTTGCATTAATCCACCTCTCTTGTTTATAGGTTCTCTTACCTAGGATTTAGCTCTGCTAGAGCAGGATGTTTGTTGCTGTTCCACACCCTATAATTATGTGTAATTTTCCATGCTGCAACAAAGCTGGATCCATAATCTGACAACATTTTCTCGTTATCTGAAAAATCATAATTTTTAAACACATTAAAAAAATCTCTAGTTACCAGAATACAGTAAAAAAATTTTATACAAACACAGGTCAATATACGGAGAGTTGCAGTTCTCATGCTAACCATTTTACCAGCGGTTATAGCCCAATTGGAATTGACCTTGAGCCACAATCACTTGACTCCTGGCACTTTATTATAGCGATTGCTACTCAAGGTAAATTCCCCTATGTTTAATTATTTTCTTATGCTCTATTCATTTGCTGTTGGTCTATACGTTTCTCCTTATCACAGTTTATCTACTTTATTTTCTTTTCCTTCTACAACATACTCATATCTCTAACCTTTCCTGGTTGATTTCACCATTTTATTTTCTGCTCCCATCCTACCCTTATTTTTATACTTAAATATTCTTTTTCCCTCTTTCTAAAGTCACCAGACAACATTGTAACAATAGGCAGAGCACATTCACAAATATACAAACATACACAAATACACAATATATGTCTGCAATAAATATTGTTTGGAAAATAAACTGCAGGGTAACAATCAGCTTTCAAAGTCTTATAAGGACTTCCGTATTGGTGTGGGGACAATTTGTGCATAGAGGAAGTGAAATGAGGGGTAAGGAGGCATGGCCAAAGATGTAAATGCTCACAAGTCTCTTTGAAAACTACTGTAGTGGATGCTGGTGACTGAGTAACAGTTTAAAATATACCTGTGTAAAGATTCTATATTCACTTCATTCACACATAGGAAAACATACACACACATACATAATTTCCACACGTGGACCAACAGGCACACTTTTGCTAGTTTTATATAAAAAAATATAGTTATTGTATCCTTTAAATCTATCTTGCCATTGGTTTCTATTTAGCCATGCAATGTGTTTACATATCTGTTGTATTCAATTAGATCAACTGGACTTGAAATGTAGTTCTTGAAGACGTTCGCTAGTCATCCGACTGGCTTTCTCAATTCAGAATGACTTACCAAGAATCTGTGGCAATTATGTACCCTGGAAAATCCCAATTAGCCTATCACAGCCAGGTGGTTAAGGGTGTGATTAGATAGTGGCTAAGAGGTGTTATAGGAACGCCAGAGTAAGGTGTTAAAACAGCATTGTACATGGCAGACAGTTGGTGTCGAACCCCCCCACCTTATTTAGGCTTGGTTTCTTTATTTTCACATAAATGGCCTCCTTAAAAATCTCTTGAACCAGCACGTTCTTCGCCAGTATGTTAACATTACAATCTTCAAAAGTATGTCCTTTATCCTTAAGATGCAGGTACACGGCTGAGTCCTGACCCGAGGAATTGGCTCTTCTGTGCTGGGCCATACGTTGATGCAGTTGCTGTTTGGTCTCCCCCACATACAAATCAGAGCATTTTCCCTGCACTGACTGCATATATGATGTCGCTTTTTTGTGTTTCGGTATGGGTCTTTCGGATGTACCAATTGCTGCCTCAGTGTGTTGTTCGGTTTAAAGCAGACAGGGATACGATGTTTTTTGAAAATTCTTCTTAATTTCTGGAGACCCCTGCTACATAGGGATGACCATGTTCTTTCTCCTGTCTTGCTTTCCCCTCACTGTTGGTATTCGTGTTCTTTCTTTCCTTCTACTTCTTTGACAAAGGCCCAGTCTGGATATCCACAAGTTTTAAGGGCTCCTCTGAGATGTTTCATTTCTTTATCCTTCGCCTCTGTGTAGTGGGGTGTTCTCGGCTCTGTGTTGAGGGTTCTGATGACCCCAGCTTGTGATCTAAAGGGTGGTGGGAGTCAAAACATCACTGATCTGTGTGTGTTGGTTTTCTGTAAACCTCTACTTCCAGTTTTCCATTTTCCTTAACTTCTACCAAGCAGTCCAGAAAGCCCGTTTGTTGTTTTGTACCTCTTCCCTTGTGAATTTAATGTTTTGGTCCACCGCATTAATGTGGTCTGTGAAAGCTTGTACTTCCTTTGGTGGATTTTAACCAGGTGTCATCAAACATATCTGAACCAGTGGCTGGGTGCTATGCCCTTAAAGGTATTAAGCGCCTGTGTTTCTACTCCTCCATGTAAAGGTTGGCCACAATAGGTGAAACTGGAGATCCATAGCACATCCATGTTTTTGCTATAGAACTATCCTGTATTTGAAATAGGTGGTATTCAGGCACAAGTCCAACAAGGAACACACCTGTTCTGGGTTGAGATCAGTTCTGTGGTAAGAGTGCTGTCTTGGCCAGCCGTTCACCATGTCAACAGCCTCCTTGGTGGGTATACAAGTGAAGAGAGATGTCACATCATAGGATACCATAGTTTCTTCTGCACCGAGTACTATATCTTCAATCTTGTTGGTGAAATCCTGAGAGTTCTGGATGTGATGCTTAGAACTTCCCACCAAAGGTCCTAAGATGTTAGCTAGATATTTTGCCACCTTGTATGTTACGAGTTGATGCTGCTGACTATAGGTCTTAGTGGGGCCCCTTCCTTAGTATCTTTGGGAGTCCATATATGCATGGATGTGCCTCACCAGGGTAAAGGCATGATACATTGCTCGGTCAATGGCTTTTCCTTTGAAGCTGTTGTAGTAAGTCTATGACTTTTTTTGTAACGGCTGGTGGGATCCCTTGTTAAAGCCTCAATGTGTTGTTATCGGCCAGGAGTATGGTCACCTTATCATGGTAGTCTGAGGTGTTGAGTACCACTGTGCATCTTCCTTTATCTGCCGGTTAGAATGGTGATACTGGAATCTTCTTGAGGGATGTTTAAGGCTCTTCTTTCTGTGTAGTCAGGTTAGATGAAGGAGTTTTAGCACTGGCTAAGGCTGCAGATACCTTAAGGCGAAGTTGTTCTGCCTCACTCTGTGGTACCTTATTACTGTGGATAGAGGCTTCTGTGGCTGCTATAATATCCACCACAGGGATGGCTTTAGGGGTGATGGCAAAATTCAAGCCCTTACCAAGGACCAACTGTCTGCCATGTACAATGCTGTTTTAACACCTTACTCTGGGCGTTCCTATAACACCTCTTAGCAACTATCTAATCACACCCTTAACACCTGGCTGTGATATGCTAATTGGGATTTTCCAGGGTACATAATTGCCACAGATTCTTGTACAAGTCATTCTGAATTGAGAAAGCCAGTCGGATGACTAGCGAAACGTCTTCAAGAACTACATTTCAAGTCCAGTTGATCTAATTGAATACAACAGATATACCATGACCTGGATGAATGAGAACCTTCACAAGCAATGTGTTTACATGTTTAGGGCAATTTCATGCATCATTATAATTTTTTTTTTAAAAATCCACAAACTTAAAAGTACAAATAAGAAACAGAGAAAAGTAATGTTGTTCATGCATTACAGTAGACAGAGGCAAATTTGTTGTAGCTCATGCATTGATTTTGTCCCATTTCTTACATTTAAAATAGCTAGAGATGTGAGGATCAGAAATTTCAGTTGTTCTTATGACCACATGCAACATCCATTTTTAAGTAGGAAACAGCAATAAAACTGTGTCAAAGTTACCTGGTTGGAGAGTAGCAGAAAGCAATGAATGGAGGTAGAGTGCAAACTGTGCTCTAATCCATTCATCTCCACCCTCCCAGCCTGTTCCATCCAGAAAGACATCATCCCGATTTTCTGTCACATGCTTTACAAGGTGGTCAGTAAATCGAAGATCAGCTGTTGTTGGGTTTAATATCTTTTTTAGTTCAGGATCATGAATCTGGATCCGAGCTTCCTCTACCTATGTTTTAAAGAAACAAGTAAAACAAAATCATACATTAATAAGCCCCATTGAATTATATATAATAAGGAATTATAAGCAAACCAATATTTGTAAATGTGAGAGTTCAACAAAAATGATTGCAATATATTGCAATTAATAATAACAGTGTCAGTATAATTTGTTCTTGCAATATTATGTCTAGAGAGTGCAAACTGCTATTATGCATCTGATATAGGCAGGGTGAAAAATAGGTTAAGTACCTGCCCAACGGGGTTGGACGAGGGCCATCCAAAGTAGCTTGGAATAGTATAAGGGGGAGGAAAAGAGGGAAGTTACTTCACACTCAACTTTTTGCCCAAAAAAATAAAAGGAAATCAAGCAGAACATACTATAAATTGTAAGCCGGTATTCACAGGGAATTTTGCAAAATTCTATTCTTATAGCAGTCTTCTCAATGTACAATGTACCAGTATATTAAATGTGGATAAACCAGGGGGCACTTGTGAACAGCCACATGAACAGACATGTTCTAGAAGAGCTCCTCTACTCACCCTGTGATCCATTAGCCAGTATTAGCGAAACCACATCAAAAAAAACCAAATGCCTCCTAAACCAAAGGTGGGCACCGCAGTAAAAACTCTGCAGGCGTTCTGTCAAAAAGAACAACAACCCACAGGCCTAATTGAGGACAGCTCTGCAATCTATTAATAGATGAGCTTCACCTGGCACAGACTCCAATACTGACCAAAGTACATGAACTTGGTCAGTGGATAGGAGACACTGAAACCAGGCAAGACAAATTAGCAGTCCCAACATTAAGCAAGGACAGATGTTTCACAACATTCCCTAGGTAAAAGCTACCAAGCCACCTATACCCCCCCCCTTACTTCCTATATTCCCTTTGTACAAGTGATAACCAACTTTATTATATCAGTCTAATTACGCTAGCTAACAGAGATCACTCTAAGAATACTATCTTATTCTATGCCATACACTAACAGGTGAATATAAGAATATGCTTGAGGTCCATTTTAAGACCGTGTATGACCAATTTGTTAGTTTGATCTCTCTCTACAGTTAGATACAATACTATATATATATGAAGGTTTTTTCTTTACTATCATTACAAGGAGTAAGATGCTTAAATGCTTACTAGTAGATAAACAATGCAGCATGTTTTTTCTATATATGAAGTCTCTGAGAATTTTCTTATTAAGCATTACTTTACCTTACAAAAAATGTAGACATTTATTACTATGCCATAGGTAATATAGGATTACTACAAGAATGTATAATAAGCACATTGTTACTGTACAATGTGGCCTAGGCTTTTTATGCAATATGTGAAACAAATGATGCGCTGTGGTGTTCGTTATATCCATCACCTTATAACAAATCCCCCAATGGCCAACCACCCTAAAAAAACACCATCATTAACATGCATCTCACAAAATGTGCGAGGCATCATTTTGGAAAGAGACCCATTTTACCCCAAAATCGGCCCCCAGATTTCTCAATAAAAACTACACCCGTTTCATCTCTGCCATAGGCCCAGCTAAAAAAAAATTGGGTCTCTATTCTGTTCCATGATTCTCTCTTCTTTAATCCATGCTTTGTACCCGTTGGGTACAACGTGTGTGTGAAGTGTGGCAGAGGTGAGTATAGTTGTCGTTTAAAGACCCAGAAGTCAGTTTTCTATTTATCCAATGCCTACTAAACAACAAAGCATATGTATTACTAAACCTATATGCCCCTATTTCTCAAAAACATTCCTTTTTAAAGGCACACTATACTGAAAAAATGAGTTTTATGCCTGTTAAATCAATAATGAATATGTGTAAGTAGTACTTAGGGGCATATTTATAAAGGATTGTCTTTTTCGCCAAATAATTAGCGCAGCACATCGCAGCGAAAATAGCGCCTTTTGGGGCTTCGTTTCGCCTTATTTATAAAAAAGCGAAAAAAACACACTTCGCGGCTGAAAAAGGAGAACGGGCGCGATAAAGAGCGAAAAGTATCGCAGCGAAAACTTAACGAATCTAAGAAGACTGCATTGCGAAAACCATTCGAAACCAGAAAAGCCCACTAGAAAATGATGTCAAGTTCAAAATGGCCACCTCACATTTAACCAGAAGTCAGCCATGTCTTATTTAGTCAATCTTCTTAGAATTTTCTCAATTGGAATGCAGTTTTCTTTTGCACGCACATTCACCTTTCTAAGGCGCGTTCGCCTTTCTAATGTGCGTTCGCCTTTCAAATGCGTGTTCGCCTTCTAATGCGCGTCCGCTTTTCCAAGGCAATTCCATTATAATGTGGCGTTCGCCTTTCTAATGTGCGTCTCGCTTTCTTATGTGCGTTCGCCTTTCTAATGTGCGTTCGCCTTTCTAATGCACGTTCGCTTTTCCAAGGCATATTACATTCTAATGCGCGTTCGCCTTTCTAATGTCGCTTTTCCAAGGCATATTACACTCTAATGCGCGATCGCCCTTCTAATGCGCGTTCGCTTTTTCAAGGCATATTACCCATTAGAATGCCTTTTCGCTCAAACAATGACTTTTCACCACCTTCAGGGTCGCGCTAATCTTTCGCTCTTTTTAACGCAAAAAACACCTTTCGCTCTTTTATAAATCGCGTTATTCCTTTTCGCTCCTTTTTCGCTAAAATTACCATTGCGAAGTTAGGCGAAAAGGGTTTTTAGCGATAGCTCGCGGAAACGGTTTCGCCATTCGTTAATGCTACCTTTATAAATAGCGTTAACTGTCTTTTTGGCGAAAACCCATGCGAAAAGCGAATGCGAAAACATTTTGCTACTTTTCGCTCTTTTATAAATATGCCCCTTACACTGAGGTGTGTGTGTTTTGCTGCAATCCAGCACATTTTTCGCTCAGGAGCAGAATCCCCCCTCCCTCTTTTAACCACTCCCACTTCCATCTGACCTGACTTTTGCTGTTGGATGGGTCAAACATGCTCAGATATCTACTGAGCAACTGATTCAACCCAGGTGAAACCGGTAAATCAGTGAAAACAGGAAATCAGTATTTTCAAAATCTTTATTTATGCACAGACAAAATGCTGAATGGGCAGGTTAAAGGTGCCCATACACTACTTAAAGGGCATCTATAGTGGGAAAATGAACTTTTTTGTCTTTCTTTCCATGTGTTCTATAATTCCCCACAACCCCCAGAGTGTCTTCACTTTTTTCAGATTCCCTCTCTGTCCTGAGTTACACCAGTCAGAAGAATACGTGATTGCATTCCTCTACTCCTACTTGGACTGTCAATCAAATCCCTGTGATGTGATCCCCCCTCCCTGCTCTGTAATAAACATAGAGATAACAGCATTAGCAGGGGGAGAGAGGTAGCTTTAATGGTAGATATAAGGCTGCACTTGACCCCCTTCTTAATAGCTTTCACTGATTGATGATGGGTCACAAAGTGAGAGATTGTAAACTGTACTGATCTCCTTCTTCCCTGTCTCCAGGACAGCTTGCTTTCTATTGGCCACTGTGCGTGGGTGTGTTTTTCAGGATGTTGAACTTTTAACTCCTACTGCACATGAGAAGCTTGTCGGTTAGCCGGAGTTGAGACATGGAGGAGGTAACAGAGGGGAGGGGGAAGGGGGGAGTGCTGCACAGAGATCTGACACCATGGTTAAACAGAGTCTCTGACAGAGATAGGAATCGGGCAGCACAGAGTACATGAATTTAACTTTGCAAAGGGGCAATGTGTTTTTTCACTATAGATGCCCTTTAAGACATTGGACAGTTATCCAATCTTTCATAAGACAAGAGTCCAATCTATCTAAGAACTGCCTAGCCCGTCCTTTCATGCAATCAATTTGAATGAATGAATGAGTCAGATAGGAACATCTCAAGATAAAAACTGCTACTTGTAAAATGTGGTCTTTAGACATTCGGTAGATATCTCTAATCTATCTAAGGTCTGCCTAGAGTATGGCCAGCTTAAGGTCATTGGGATGAAAAAATACAGCTCTTTTTTCTTAAACGCATATGTATTTGCACTGAACTTTAAAGAAACTTTAACATCTATCCAACTATCAAACCTATGGAGAGAAGGTAACCTGAATGTAAGAGATTATACCTATTTCTCACCGTTTCATAAATGTTATGCGTGTTTGGACTATATATTAGGGTCCCTCTCTATGTTACCCTATATGTCAGGCTTGTATATAGAACAATGTGTCTACAAAATTGTAAAAGTTACATTCCATCTTAAAGGGTATGTCCACCCAAAATAATTTTTTTTTATATAAGATTCCCCAAGGGCTCCCAGCCCCAACCGCTTAGATTTATCTTAGAAAGCCCCCCAACTCTTACATTACCTAACCATTTGGGGAGCTTTCTAAGGATACAAATCTAGCGGTTGGGGCGGAGCCCTGGGAATCTCACATTATGGATTTACGTACGGGGAGTAGGGAGGGAGAGGGAGGGGGAAAGGGTGCAGTACGCATGCCAACTTCTCCCGGAGGCCAGGTAGGAGGCAGAGTCCTATATGGACTTGCTAGCCTCCTGTGGGCAGTTTTTGGTGGACTGGGGTTGGGGGAACACAGGCAGAACCCGATGGAGCTGGGATGTGAGGTAAGGATTAGACTACACTACATGGTGGGGCCAGTAGTTGGGGGAATTATAGTTTTGGGGGTGGACATGCCCTTTAATAAACCAATAACATCTGCATTCTGGTGGAGACTTAACAAATCTCTATTAGCAGACAAAGGATCCCTCCGACTATTTTAAAATAAATGAAACTTGAGACCCTACTCCCCCTGGGTTTGGGCAGCCGATAAAGCCTATATTAGAGGCTGTCAAAAGAAAAATCACATCATTCCAAACTTGACAACCGGAAAGGCAAATTCTTGAACTTGAATCTAGACACAATGCCATTCTGAGGGACCAGAAACTTAAAAAACAACTGCACGTATCATTTACAGAAGCGGTAGAAAAAAGCTTTGTTGATCTAAGATTTAAGCAATTCTTTTACCATAATAAAAACAAGGTGGACAAGCCCCTAGTTGCTCTCCTAAATCCCAGAGTCAAAACCCGCCTCACATCACAAACCCAAACATGCACTAGGACCCTCACAAATAACCCAGACCTTACCTTTAAAACTTTTCATGAGTATTATAATTCATATTTTAGCCTATACAACAGCCCTGATAAGAATAGACTTCATCAAACAGAACCTCCCCCCTGAAAATCCTGCCAATAGATATGTATACATTTAAGAATAAAACTATATTAGCCACCGAGATCTCTCTAGCCATTAAAAACAAAACAAAAAAAAATCGAACCACATACAGCCCCTTGGCCTGACAGGTTCATAGGAATTTACTACAAAAATTCTTCCAAATACTAACTCCTCAGCTAGGGAAACTCCTTAATAGCTTTAGACAAGGATAACCAATGTCTGAAGAAATAATGCATGCCACTATTACTGCAATTCCCAAACAAGGAAAATACTCTTTATCCCCCCCCAAAATAATCGCTCAATCTCATACTTCATCTCAAAAGAAGTTTAGGGACCACTTACTAGACCACTTTAAAGGGACACAAATAAGTTACTATAATTTAAGTCACTCTCTCAATACCAGCAAACAGAAATCCCAAAAAGCTTGAGGTGCAGATCTCTAGATGGCATGACACCTTTGTTATTCTTAACTAGACATAAAGCCTGTTACATCAACGGGTGCTAGAAGCCCAGAGTGCCCCCTCAGTGTCCCAAGGCCAAAGTCCCCCCTGTACCAAAGAAGCCGAATCCCCCCCCCTCTGTCCCAAGTCCACCCTCCTCTGCCCCAAGGCCAGAGCCCCCCCCCCCCACTCTACCCTCACTAGCCCAGAGTCCCCCTCTCTGCTCAAGGCCAGAGTCCCCCCTCTGCCCCAAAAGGCAAAGTCCCCCCTACCTTTCAATTAACCCTACTTTTTCCAAAATTGTAAAACATCTGGGTGTTTTCTTCCACATTGGTAGAACTGCCCAGTAGCCCAACAGTATTCGATAGAGATTTCTAGACTGTATTTCAATAGAGTAATTTACAGAGTTACGGTAAATATATATAAATGAAAAATTATTTCATATGCTTCAGGATACTTTACCAGTCTTCCACAGCAGCCCAGGGACTTGCACCTGGAAGAAGTTCACTACCTGCCCCCCCTTTATGTATATGTATAAAGAACAAGATAATATGATGATAATGTACATGAGGTTATCCGCAGACAAGTTTATTGATATTAATATTGTTATTATCTCACTAATGTATGGAAATAGATAATGAAAAACTGCTACAATAAAAACAATCGAACACTAAATGAGGATAAACCAAACTCCCACCTAATTTTAGAAAATACATATTTACTAACTGCTTAAAAATAGCTAGGATTTTCTACGATTAAAGCTACATTTTTAAAAAAATTCTGTTTATTTATATAAGGTTTTGAACACATTTGACAGTGGTGTACACTGTATAGTTGATATCATATATATTATTGCACATTTTACATGTAAACCTGTAATATTGTAGTAATTGTGTCAATAAACTTAACATTTAAATTTTAACAATTGTCTCAGCTAATTTATTGATTTATCTGTTCAATACAAACTGTATATCAGTGAGTAATTAATCTAGAGTTGCTATGCATTGAATCTTATTTATGTCAGTCTCTCAGGTAAGGTAAGAAAGAGAAGGGAGAGGAGAGGGGGGGGGGGGTGATAGTTGTAGCAATAGTCTGGATATTTTGTAGGGGAGAGATACCGTATATACTTGAGTATAAGTCGATTTTAGCTTTAAAATTAGCCTGAAAAACCTAACCCGACTTATACTCGAGTCAAGTCCTAATTTAGATGCAAAATTCTGCAATTACAGATAGTAACCAGTAGGTGGCGCTGTGTTAACTGCATAGAAAGTTACAGGAGCTGATCTGCCTTTACACTTCCTGCATTCTGGCTGCTGGACTCACTCAGCACTGTCACTGGAATCTGTAATCTGAAGGTCTCCTCAGTTTGGGGTAAAACAGTGCTAGTACAGTGCAAAGGACAGCTTGAAAGTACAACTCTCAGGTGACAATTTTTAAACTATGGGGTAAGAGAGTCCTTTACTATATGGGGTCAGAGTTCCCTTTACTATATGGGGTCAGGAGTTCCCTTACATATAGGGGGTCAGAGGGCCTTTCTATATGGGGTTCAGGAGAATGTAGATGATAGTAAGCTTAATTGAAAGTTAATGAACCTTGCCACTCCAAGTTAGAAACTGGAAACTCGCACAAAAACAAAGGCATGCTGGGAGTTTGTAGTTTCCAAACATGGTGGAGTGCCAAAGAATGGAGGTACTGGTACTTGATTGGCTATTAACTGTATGGGATTCATGTATGGGAATTCAGCTGTCCATTTAAAGGGCAACTAAAGCCTAAAAAAACACAGAATCAGAAGGCAGTAGTGGCGATAATTTCTACCCTCGACTTATACTCGAGTCAATCAGTTTTACAAGTTTTTCAGGTAAAAATAGGTACCTCGACGGATAATCGGATCGACTTATACTCGAGTATATACGGTAGTTAGCTGATGTGTCATTTTATCTTGTTTATATACCGTCTTCAGTGTGGTCTCATTCGCACCATGAGTTCCATATTTTCTTATATTTCTGTGGGCATTTCAAGTGCTTGTACAGCATGAGTTGGTAGGGCAAGTCTTTATTGACCAGTCGTATCCAATCGTGTGTTGTCGGCCATCCATTTCATGATTATTGCTTTCCTAGCATAAAACAGTAGTTCTCTGCTTAAGTCAGTTTATATTTGTAGCCTTGTTCAGAGTCAAAGATCCCCAACACATATTGTTCAGGTTGTAGGGGTATGGATAGTGCTAGTTGCGTGTTCATAAATTGTTGGACATCCTGCCAATATATTTGTATTTTAGGACATGTGCATAGTAGATGCCAGCTGTCTGTTTCTGGTGAGCTGCATTTAGGGCAGTTGGAGTCTTGACTTCTGCCTGCTCGATGTAGCATTTGGGGTGTTAGGTATGCTTGGTTTAATATATAAAACTGAATCAATTTGTTTTGTGCTGCAGGGGATGCCAAGTTATGACTCTCTAAAAAGTTTCTAGCGGTTTCAGAATCTGGTATTGATATTACTCTGCACCATTTATCCAGTAGTTGTGATGTTTCTCTAGGTTTCTGTAGGTAGTGGAAAAGAATTGGCTTCCCAGTTTATATTTGTTTTTAAGTTCTTTAACCCTTTCACTGCCAGAAGAATTTCATTTTTTTTTTTTTGCGTAAACTGCCAGAAGAATTTTCAGGATTTTGCCTTGAAACGCTTTAGACTAATTTACAGTAGGAAACCTTGCAGTAAATCAGATATATACATTGTTTTTTTTAGCCAAAGTGTACTTTAACATGGTAACAGAATTTTGAACTTTTGGAAATTTACTGGAATTATGGGAAATATGTAAAAAAAATAAAAAAAATTGCAAATTTTCATGGATTTTCCCATTTTACTTATAGTTATCTTAAGGTTACACACAAAAATCTTACTGTTTCTAAAAGCTCTGATACTCCCGAGTACAACGATACCAGATATATGTAGGTACCCGACTTTTCCTGTAGAAGAGACCCCCCCAAACTAAAACTGCACCTTCAAGAATATTACACCAAATTAAAATGTATAACCACTCTCACTGTTAACATAGAATATCTTCCAAATTAACTAAAATATCCCCACAAGTGAGATATTTAGAAACTACACACCCGCAGGATTTATGAGTGAGGTAAGTTTTGATCAAAATGCAGATACCGGACGCAGCTCTCGTCCAATTGTAAGTTATTTCTCACATTCTCCTTTTTTCCTCAACTGTAAAATCAGAGACAAAATCAAATGCGAATTTCACTAAAAACTGTAGAGGAAAGTTCAAAGCATCTCAAATATGAAAGCCTAACCCCTCCCGAATAAAACGGTATGCCACATTCATGGGTGTACCCAGAGACATGGCTACCAACTAACTCAGAGCGTGACCAGTGCCAAATGTCAGTAGCAGCAAAAAAAAATTTCCAAAAAACAGATTTTCCAAAAAATGAACATCAAACAACATTTAAAAAGGTAGAAATCATGCCAAACCCATGGAATGTAAAAAAAAGTACCAAATATCAATCTCCCAAATGTCCTGAATCAAACGGTGCATCATATGGTGGTTACACCACGCGGACATGGAAGCGAAAAGCCACAAAGTGAGACAATGCACGATGGCTCAGAAACAGCGAAAATATTAGCCAATCTGAATTTGAACAGTCTGTAATGTTTCCCCACAAAAAAACCCCACAAACCATATATTTCTCGAATCCACACACCTTTATCTACGTAATTCTGTAGTTGTTCATTCGTACCATCAATGGTGTGGGCGCAGTTTTTCGTAGAATTTCGCAGTTTTAGCAGATTTTCTAAAAAATTTGCAAAAAAACTCTCTCAAAAGGTAGAAATCACGCCAAAATCCCAAGTAATGTAAAAAAAGTTACCAAATATCAATATCCTAAATGTCCTGAATCAAACGGTATGCCCTATGTATGGTTACACACGCAAACGTGGAATCAACTAGCCACAAGTGAGCCAATGAACAATGGCCCAATTACAGCAACTTTTCAGATTTGTCAGACTAAACACCCCCTATATTAGAAATACCCCCAAAAATATTATTTTGGAATCTACACACCTTCAGCTACACAATGGTGTGATTCCTTATGCACCACAAATGGTGGGGCGCAGTCAGTTCATAAAATTCGCTTTTTACCAGATTTTCAGGAAAAATTTATAAAAATACAATTCAAAGTTAAAATATGGCAAATTTCATGTCATGTAAAAAAAACTTGTCAATTATCAATCTTCCAAATGCACTGAATCAAACGGTATGCCATATGCATGGATGCACACAGGGACGTGGCCACAACTAGCTCAAATGGGACGCATGCACAGTGTAATTACAAAAAAAAAATCAAAGTGCTCTGTAATTTCAAACAGTCCCAAAACTTGGAAATGCCCCCCACAAAATAAACCCCCAACAAAATATCATCTCCACATGTCTGAATCAAACGGTATGCCAATGCGTGGATGTACACAGAGACGTGGCCACCAACAGCTCAAAGGGACGCATGCACAAATGCAATTACAAGAAAAAATCAAAGTGCTCTGTAATTGAACAGCCCCAAAATTTGGAAATGCCCCCATAAATAAACCCCCCACTAAATATCACCTCCACATGTTCAGAATCAAACGGTATGCCATATGCGTGGATGTACACAGAGACGTGGCCACCAACTAGCTCAAATCGGATGCATGCACAAGTGTAATTACAAGAAAAAATCAAAGTGCTCGTAATTTGAACAGCCTACATTTTTTCTAAGGAAACAGTCCCGAAACATGGAAATTCCCCACACAAAATGTATATTTTTGGAATCTACATACCTTCAGCTACGTTACGATGCCATGCTTTCATACATACATGAAGAATTCCAGACCAGTGATCCAAAGAACTCCGTGTTTTAGGAGGTTTTGTGAAAAATAAAATAAGATGATTCAAGGGTTGAAATCTACCTAAACCTTTTGACAACCAAAAAACCCACTAAATGTCAATCTCCCACATATCTTGCATCAAACGGTATGCCATATGTGTGGGTGCACACAGAGACGTGGCCACCAACTAGCTCAAATGGGACGCATGCACAAGTCCAATTACAAGAAAAAAAATCAAAGTGTTCTGTAATTTGAACAGCCTAATTAACTTGGAAATACCCCCCACAAACTATATATTTTGGAAGCTACACACCTTCAGCTACTGATGGTATCATGCTTTCGTATATACATGAAGAATTCCAGACGCTGTTATTCATAGAACTCTGTGCTTTTAGGAGATTTTGTGAAAAAATAAAATAGAGGACTCACTGGATGAAATCCTACCTAAACCCACTTGGCAAGTAAAAAAACCCACAATGGCAATCTTCCACATGTCCTGAATCAAACGGTATGCCATATGGGTGGGTGCAAACAGAGACGGGGCCACCAACTAGCTCAAATGGGATCCATGCGCAATTGCAATTACAAGAAAAAAAATAAAAAAACGCCACAACCCACCCCCCACCCCTATCCCCACTCCCCCTTTTAGGTTATTTAGTGAAAACCAGTTAGTACAGAGAGTCACACAAGTTTTTGCACACTTTACTGATCCAAAAATTCAATCCGGTCTTTTTTTGGTACCTCTGCAAAATTTCCTACTAAAATAGGCTTAGTTTCCCTTGAAATCAAACAAATAATGATCCGCGTTTACTTTACCGATATCACCGGGGACATTTTTTTGCTAATTTATAGTTTTAGGGTAAAAAAAAAAAAAAAAAAAGGTGTGTGATCCTTTAAGATTTTTGTGTGTGCCTTTCCCCCTTTTTTTGGATCATTCCCAAAGATGATCATCAAATCATCTTAGGGAATGATACCGAATGGAATCCGATCGGAAATTCCGATTTCCAGGAAGTGATTTTCATTCATTGGCAAAGAATCAATAATTTGGTGATCAGAAGCGATTACCAAATTTTGATCTCTGTCCCCATTTTTTCTAAGTCTCGTAATAGCAAAGACTTAGAAATAATCCTATTTGTGAATGGAACTTTGAGTTCCATTCACAAAAAGTATAGTAAAGTACTATACCAGGTACTGAATTGTGATCTGAATGAGATCACAGTGCAGTACCTCCACTAGACCACCAGGGTCAGCATTGTACCTCTATATAGGAAGACCCCGGTGAAGGAGGAAGCTCCGTGACGTCACCGGGGTCTCCCTTTCCGCTTTGAAGATCTCCTCACCTCCTCCTCGTGGGACCGGCTGATGCAGCTAAAGGTACTGATATCTTCCGATCCCCCACTCGGATTTGGACGAAACCGAGGGGGGATCGAGGGGGCTAGGGGGGCAGTTGAATGCTGCCCCCCGATCGCCCCTAGCGCGGCTCAAATTTTTTTTTTTAAAGGGACATTCACAGATTGTATATTCACGATCTGTAGCAGTTTGAGTATTCACTGCACAGATCGTGAATATACGATCTGTGGCAGTGAAAGGGTTAAATGGAATTATTTGTTTATCTCGAATTATGTGTTCAAAGTTAGTAATTCCCTTCTTCTTCCAAAGTTCAGCTGAATGAAATTGTCGTAGATTGGGGTATGAGTAGTTTTGGCATATAGATAGTTCCTGTGGGATATCCTTGAAGTCTAGGAAGTTATTCACTATTTTCCACACTTTTGTATCTTGCTTATGTACTGTATTGTGGTGTTATTTAGAAATGCCATGTATGTTCTATAATTAGTAACCAAATAAACACCTGAGTTAAATAAGTAAAGCACAACTCTCCTCACCTTTACAAATGGGATTGGCATGCACACCTATGCAGAGAGAAAGAAGTTGTCAAATTAGATTGAATTTCCATGCACAAAGCAGGGTCTAAAATGGGTCTGAACATGAAAGAACTGCAGGCCTTGATGCAGTCCTTAATGGGCAACCAAGCCCACAAATAGGTGCATACCATCAATAGTTCCTTATCTAGAGAGGTAGGAAATAGCAGCATGTACAATTGGTGAACTGTCAAATTACCACTCCTGTAGCAGACCTGTGTGGCAATATTATTGTTAGAGGAGAGTAAGCCGAGTAGTGAGCAAAAAACTCACTGCTCGTACATGTGGAAGTGAAAGTAAAATCTACCTTTTAAGGTTGTTCTCTATGAAAAGACAAATAATATATGACTAACCTACCTCAACAATAGCATCATTCAGGTGTTTCTGCTGTCGGAACAGAATATTTGTTGCCCCAGCTACAAAACCACGTATGGTGACATCAGATAATAAGTGGTGTTGCTGTAGTGCCATGTATGGTAAGCACAGGTAGCCCTAAATGTTATAGTAAAGAAGTTTTTCATTAAAAGTCATGTAACAAACATCAACAAAAGCATGCAATTCAGGCTCAGAAGTGAAAAGTAACAGTTCAATGAAACACAAATTATTGCCCCATTGTAAATGTCAAAAATGCAGATTTCTAAACTGAATGCAATATAACATTCACTATCTTACACAAGAGTGTAAAAGCAGACTTTTTTTGCATTAAATAAACTGAACATGAGGTTTTGCATTAGTAATATGTAAAGCTACATGGAGCTACGACCATGTGGCCTAAAGTTCTAAGTAGAGTGCCTGTACTGGGGACACTTTTTTTTAATTTGTTTATAAATGACTTGTAGAAGGGGGCATTGAGAGCAAGGATTCTGTTTGCTGATGTCACAAAACTATGCAGAGCTTTGGAAACTTCAAATGATGCGCAATAGCTGCAAGCAAACCTAGATAGATTACCGTATATATAAATCAGCCTGAAAACTCGGACTCGGTTATCTCGAGTCACTCACCATTGAAGATCAGCGTCCTCTCCATTCCGGCAGCCGCACGATCATTCCATGTTCTGGCGCGCCGGCCGACATCACTGCCCGGCGCCAATTAGTGACGTCAGCCGGCGCGCCAGTACATGGAATGATCGAGCGGCTGCCGGAATGGAGAGGACGCTGCTGCCGGAATGGAGAGGACCTTACCTTCAATGCCAGCACACAGTCCCAGGAAGCCTGGATTTAGGAGAGCCCACAGCACTGGATGAAGAGAGCCCACAGGTACAAACTGAACTGGGTGGAGGGTGAGGGTGGCATTCAAGAGTTTTGGAACTACAACTCCAGCATGCTTTATAGCTGGGAGTTGTAGTTTCCAAACATCTGAATGCCAAGTGAGGGTGGCAATCAAGATGTTTGGAAACTACAACTCCCAGCTAATAAAGCATGTGGGAGTAGTAGTTTCCAAAACATCTTGAATGCCACCCTCATTGGCATTAAGATGTTGGAAACTACAACTCCCAGCTAATAAAGCATGCTGGGGAGTAGTAGTTTCCAAAACATCTTGAATGCCACCCTCACTTGGCATTCAAGATGTTTGGAAAATACAACTCCCAGCTAATAAAGCATGCTGGGAGTTGTAGTTTCCAAAACATCTTGAATGCCAAGTGAGGGTGGCATTCAAGATGTTTGGAAACACAACTCCCAACATGCTTTATTAGCTAGGAGTTGTAGTTTCCAAACATCTTGAATGCCAAGTTTCTACCCTCGGTTTTACTCGAGTCAACAACTTTTATTATATTTTTTAGGTGAAATTGGGTACCTCAGTTTATACTCGGGTCGGTTTATACTCGAGTATATACGGTATCAAATTAGGTAGCAGATTGGCAGATAAGATTCAATGTTGATGTAAGGTGATGCATTTGGGGGTTTAACAATCATTGTGCCACCTACACCATAAATAACTTTGTTAGCGAATCTCTAATGGAAAAGGTTTTGGGGGTTCTAGTATATTGATTATACAGGCAGATTAGAAAAGTTAGGGCTGTTTACATTGGAGAAGCAACATTTCTGCTGGGATATGATCACTTTATCCAAATATATTAATGGGCCATACAATAAACTGGTGTTTTGTTCACTAATAGGTTATATCAGAGGATTCGTGGACATCCTTTAAGATTAGAAGAAAACAAGTTTCATCGTAAGGTTCGTACACATGTGCGATCAACGCATGTTGTGTATGAACGGCCATTTCAGCCAATAATCATGCCGTGTGTGGGCACTTTATCGGCCGAAACGAAAGATTGTTCGAAGATGCACCCAGCTGGTCGGGCAATGATCCCTGACCTAACGGCTGCTTCGGCCAAGAGCGTGCCCACACACAGCACAATTATCAGCCGAAACAACCATTCATCACACGTGTGTTCGAACCTTTAGGGTTAGGGAAGTTTGTAGTGAGAACAGTGAAACTGTAGAACAGTCTTCCAGCAGATGAGATTATGGCAAGTTCATTGAATTACATTAAAAGTGGGCTGGATATGTTTTTAAACATATTGAGAATTGCTGGTATTAATACATATACTGTAGTTCTGGTTGATCCAGGGATAGTTTGTTGATTGCCATTTGGAGTCAGGAAGGAATTCCTTCCTGATTAGATGGTTGGACTATATGTCCATCTAGGTTGGACTAGATGGACATACGTTTTAACTAAATGCAACTGACACGATGTGCCAGAATCATGTTTATTAGCGATTATCTTCTAGACACATAGGGGGAGATTTACCTAGAGCCGCAATCGCTCCCTGTAAATCTCCTCACACGAATTTAACATCACATTTGCGATCGTGAGTAAATCTCGAAAGGTATTTACTTACTGACTGAGGTTAATACCAGCTATTAGCTAGCATTAAAACCTCACGCTTAAAGTAGCACAAACTTTATAATAAATTGCGAGTGCCGGTTGTGTGTCTTTTGCGAAACCCAAACAGCCAGGATAAAGATGGAGTTAAAGTTGCGCTAAACGATATTGAATCAGTGATAACTGAGCTTGATACAATATTTATATATAAATATGCTGCAGTGACATCAGGAAATGCCTGTAGAACTACATTCATCATTGTTCCATTATGCTGCTTGTGAGAGCCTATGGACAGTAAAATAACGTTATGGTATAATGCAATCTGCTTATCTACTTAGGGTGGCCATAGACACTTTGATTCCAGTCACACAATATCAGATATACCAATATTGTACGATCGTCGGATCATCTATGGATGATCGTTGAAAAATTCCTCAAAGTTCTTCCAAAAATTTGAAGCATTCTGATCATACAACCCGCGGATTGTAGCAACTATTGCCACCATTAGCCTATTTATTGAGTGTGTGTTCCTAATAAATGGGCTATAGTGCTTTTAACAGCAGTCATGATGCAGTGTGTGTTTAAGTCTCTGTTATGTTGTATATGAGACAAAACTAGTTATTTAATTAAAATTTAATTAAAATAATTAATTAAAAGCAATAGTTAGGCCTTGCACAGTATCATTGAATTAAGGTCTAACTATTTCTGGAGCAAGAACAGACAAGTGCATTATATCTATATACACATGAAGGTTTTTTAATTTTATATAAATGCTCATTTACCAAACTTTATCACCTTAAGCTAGGTACACACAGTCCAGATTTCTGAAAGATGACAGACAGGATCTGCAAGATTCGGGGGCCGCGCGCTCGTTCGGGAAACGAACGTACACACATTACGATAAAGCCCCAATACCGTCGGATCCGATGGTATCGGGGCTTTATCGTTACTGTGTGTACCCAGCTTTAGTCTGAGCACCATCAAGGCATGTGTAACAATTTAGAATCATTTCTAGTGTAGTATTCAATTACTCACCTTGGTAAAAATGGCTAAAGGCATTCCATATTGGTCTTCCTCTAACCCTGATATAAGCCCTGAGACATACACTGTGTGTCCTGTGTTTGACTGAGGCTGAACAGTTATGGGAGCACTTTCCGAGTTGACATTCTCATTGGGAATCATGTCCAAGTGTTCTGCTGCTGTACTCCATATTTCCCCATCATCTTTTGTTATACATTCCTCCAGTATGCTGGGATCCAACGTTTCCCAGTCACTTTCAACCGATTCTGGAGATGTGTGTGAGGGTGGTCTTCGTTTTTCAACACTACCATTAGGGTCCATCTCATACTCTGAGACAGAGACATCCACCTTGCTGTTCTGTTTGGACTCTTCTTTTATATTTGTACAACCAAACTCTTGGGTTGCTGCTGAAGAAATAAATTTGTCTGAAAGCACAAATGCAGGAAATTCTACATCTTCTGACATACTCCTTCGTGGCCTGTACTGGGAACTGTCTGTAAGGCCGTGCTCAATAACACCTAGGCAAAACAGAAAATCAAGTTTATTGTGCTATATTTTAAAGGAGACAATAGTAATAGGAAAATACTTAAATCATTTTTTAAATATTTAATATCTTAAAAATGTATATACAACAAGAAATTGTACAAACATACCGTAATTTTGTGTCACCTCCACGGCAGCATTCACCAGACTGGAATATCCCAGGCCAAATCAGGAAATGCAGAGTATAAAAAGCTCAATTATGCAAAGAGAGGGATGGTAGAACTTCTGGTGAATGCTGCTATGGAAGGTGATAAGAAACAGAAATTACAGTATGTTTGTATTTCTTTTTTCCTCTGTGATCCTAGTGGCAGGCATTCACTAGACTAGGAATTACCCAAGATAAAAAAGAGGAAGGGTCACCAAATATGCTGAACACACCCAGTTTATTATACATGGCGTATTAAAGGGCAACTGTGGTCTCAAAACAAGTTAGGGTTGAACGGAAGCCTGCAGTATTTCCTTTAAAATGAGATGACAATTATATCTCTCGCCGGAGCCTGTGAGAAATTACATTGAGGTGAATGTTCAAACTTCCTGCTTCTCGTAAGTTGAGTGACATCACATGACCTCTGCCCGCCCATCCACCCTGGGGGAGAAGCATGCTCAGTTAAGACTTAAAGGTACACTATACTGAAAAAATTACTTTGTCTCATCTTAATCTATAATTGAATACATGTAAGTAGCACTTACTCTGATTTGTGTATGTTGCTGCATGCCTTCAATCCAGCACACATTTTGTTTAGGAGCAGTATCCCCCCTCCCTTTTTTAACCACTCCCACTTCCATCCGACCTGACTTTTTCCCCACAAACCAACTGTCAAGCCTGTACACAGCATACAGCATTCCAACTGTCAAAACTCCATTCCAGCTACAGTAAAACTACTCACAGAAGAATAGTTTTTAAGAGCAAGGAACTTGACTTGACAGCTGAAATATAAGAAGTTTTAAATTGGATATCTAAAGAAATAGGGGGCAGATTAACAACAAATTATACAGTGGAGGTTGGAAAGAGTTATAGTTTCCAGTTATGGTCAATTTAAAATAACCCATTTTTCGGTATAGATGCCCTTTAATGCTGTGGAAATCAGGAAGTACATAGGGGGAAAAAATGACAGTTGAGAAGGGGAGCCTGACTACATGACTACAAGCTGTTCACATGACTACAAGCTGGTCACATTGCTGAAAACGGGAAGTGTTCAAGCAGTAATATTGCTGATCATTTCCAGCAATAACTTCTCATAAATTTTATCTAGAGATGTGATTTAGGTTTTATTTTTGAAGGTACAATGGAAGGCTTTTTATACAATTCTTACTAGTTTGGAAAAATTTGAGACCAGGTGTAGTGGATCATGGCAAAAATAATAATAACAAAATCATACACGTGTCCAAGGCTTTAATCTAGAGTGTTAATTTGTTTCTCCTTGTTATTTTTAGGGTCTGGAAAATTTATGTTCATGAAACTGGGTTTTTAAAAGCAATTTTTCTAGCCTTATTCTGTCATGGAATAAAAGTAGTTTCCCGCACTTTCGTCAATAATGCTGCTAGCAACCCCATTTTACAGGCCTCGGTAACAGCCACCAACAGTAGGACTTTCAAAGTTAGCAACCAGTCCAAACTTTTCTGTATAGGCTCAAAGAGCGGCATCATTAATGCTTGCAGTACTTCCAGCAAACTCCATGATGGACAGATTTGTTTTACTGGGGGCCTTACCCTAATTGGGGCATTAAAAAATCTTTTAATAAGGGACTCTGAGGACTACAAATAATTTAAAAGAGATGAGAGAGCCGATAATTGGCCTCTTAGCATACTATTACTCAGATTTGTTAGCTTGCAAAATTAATTTTACAACAATAAGTTTGTTGTTGTTCAAGTTGTTTTCATCCTGGTAACAAACTGGAACTTGGAATGCTTGGTCTGTCTTTCCAAATCATTGAAAATAAGTAAAGGAGATCTCTTGACCAATCGTGCGCCAGTGCATCTGTACCTATTGATTATTTGATGTTAGCTCTTCTTGAAATCTCCAACTGTCTTGCATGAAAATGTCTTGAAAAAGGGAGCCCCCCTTTTTTTTTAAGTGGATCTTTTCTCTTAATAAGAGAAAATTTGGAGTGACCTCATGTGCCATTTTAGCCACTTGACCATAGGAATTGTTGATGACATTAGACCTATGATAATTAGACTTTGTTTTACAGATACTACTACTGCTTTATATTCTGGCAGCTCAAGCTTGTTTTGAGCCTTTAAAGGGTAACTGTGGTCTCCATACAAGTGTCCTTTATTTAAAATATCTTTCAAACAAGCAAAGAATGATGTCTCTAGCTACTCTGGTTCTTATATTAAAAGCTTTGTAAGAAGTCCCACCCCTCCCAAAAAAACCTGATCTTTTCTGAAGCTATTTAAAGACAGTTACAGCAGCAGGATACATCTAGGCATGCTCAGTGCCTGCTGCAGCAGGGGCCGAGCAATGGTGCTGGTGATGTGTTGCCTTTCCTTTTAATTCTGCAAATACCAGCAAACTAGACCAGCAAGATTCTATACAAAATTGTACAGTGGCGAGCACCCCCGCCTACACACACAACCCATGGCCAATAGATGGGGAAGGGGCCATAGATTGATAGAAGGGAAGTTGATTGACAGCACACTTAAAAGCAGGACTCCCGGCTTCTTCTAGCTTGAATATCACAGGTCAGAGGAGAAAAAGAGAGAAAGTAAAAGTACACTGGGGGTTGGGGGAAATTATAGAAAATGTGGAAAGTAAAAAAGTACCCTGGTTGTGACCCAGCACCATGGGTCTGTAATAACCTGAATTAGTAAATACTATGTAAGGGAGAGTGTGGTTCCCCGTCTTTAATAAATAATATAACATTGTTTCATGCAGACACCACATATCCCAGTATTATATCTTGTCTTAATAATGTATATGTAAAATGTAAGCAATATATGTAAACTGTATCAAGCACACTGTTGGGAATATGCAGTTAGTCGTTTGTCCACAAGATGGCTTAATGGGTAAAAGTCCCATGATAGGAACCCCCCACCCCCAACGTCTATCGTTTAGTGAGCACAACTCAACCCCCCCTGGTACACTAGCCCATCCAACAACATGCCTATCTATACCATATGCTTAAAGTAATCTCATGGAATGTCCGGGGTCTGAACGACCCACAAAAAAGACTGGTCTTATTCTCCCAATTGCGATCATACCAACCCGATATTGTATGTCTCCTGGAAACTTACCTACTTCCCTCAACCAGCCAATATCTCCAAAGACCATGGATAGGCTGGACAGCGCACAGCACATACTCCTCTTTTTCTAGAGGCGTATCTATACTGCTACATGATCAATTAAGATACTCAATACCCGACGTGAAGACTGATAAGAATGGGAACTATGTATTCATAGCTCTCACCATTGAAAACATGCTATATGTAATCATAGGAATATATGACCCCCCCCCCAGCAAACCAACACCCCCCCAAGGGAAGCTATTCCTTTCCTACATAAATATCCCCAGGCCTCTGCTTGGGCGACTTCAACTCTCTGCTAGACCCAAACATGGACAAACTGCATACATCCTCTTCTCTACCCAGAGCACCATCATCACCGACACCATTACAACAATTAAAGGGACTGAAAGAAAGACTTTGCCTCAACTTAAACTATAATTGAATACGTGTGTGTGTGTTGCTGCATGCCTTCAATCCAGCACACATTTTATTTAGGAGCAGTATCCCCCACTCCTACTTCCATCCGACATGACTTTTCCCCCACAAACCAACTCTAAAGCCTGCACACGGCATTCCAACTGTCAAAACTCTGTCACCATTCCAGCTACAGTAAAACTAGTCACAGAAGAATAGTTTTTGAGAACTTGATTGACAGCTGAAATATAAGAAGTTTTAGATTTAGACAACTTTGGCATAACCCTAGATTCCCTAACCTAGCCTTATTCCCTGCATCTAGTATCTTTGAACAGTTGGGAATACACACCTTTTCACATATTATACAGGATAACCAACTACTCACTTTCAAACAAAGATTCCAAGTAACTGACCAATTCATGTTTAGATACCTCCAACTAAGATATAACCTACTATCCGAATTCCAGGGATCCCACATTTCAATCCAATCCCACCCGATCATACATATAATGAAACAACAATGGAAAACATAGCGTCACTAAACTGTACGCATGTCTTATACATGCCAAACTATCTGCAGGCACAGCCAACATCATGCACAAATGGAAAAAATATAGCCCCGTGATAGTGGATACTGACTGGGATGAAATTGCAGAATCGCATCTACACGCTTCCCCAGCTGCAGCAAATAAATTAATGTAGTTCTATATCCTGCATCAATCATATATTACCCCCCAAAGAAAAGCTCACATCTCCCCTTTCTATAGCCCATCCTGCCCCAAGTGTTGCAGAGAACCTGCTGACTTTTGGCATCTGATTCTGGTCTTGCCCGAGGGATGCCATTTCTGGACCAAGGTTATAAAATATCTGTTAACTACATTGCACCTTGCAATAGACACGGAGCCCAAGCTTTGCCTACTGGGGGTCCCTGAGGAAAACTCCTGGGACAAACATCAATTGGCACTTTTACGTGAGACCCTATTCTATGCTAGAAGAACTATAGTTCTGAACTGGATGGCCCAGGATCCCCCTAAACTAAGTACCTGGAAAACATTGGTAAACAAAATGCTACCAATGCTAAGACTTATATACCACAATAGGGGGACCACAAAAAAATTTGATAAAATATGGACACCATGGTATGATTCCATGAACTAAGTGTGGGTATACATACAGCAAGGTAAAAGACAAACATAAATCTAGAAACCAAATGTTCCTGGGATTGTATTATAAGTGAAGAGACACACCCCGTAAAAAGGCCTAAGTAATCTGCATCTTAACCTCCGTTGTATCATGTTGCATTCTGATGTGTAGGGGAGGAGAGAGGTGAAATTATAAGATAATGTAAGCAATTTAATGTAAGCAATTCAAAAGGACACTGACAAAAGTTCCACTGTTATTTTATGTTTTGTTTATTTGTTTTAATAAACAGTTTAAAAAAAAAAAAATATATATATATATATATACATATATATATATATATATATCTATATATATATAAATTTGACCTTACCTGGGAAAAGAGACAGAACAGTCATTAGTGCACCCACCAATTTGTTTACTGGTGAGACATAAAAAAGAACCTACAAAGGGACATTAAAATAAATAAATACATTTAGTTCTGGTTGTATATTTATTTCTATAATACTTTTAGCATTATAAATTAGTAGATTTGTTTTTACTCCCTATAGCATAAAATGCTCATGCAACAAATTTAGGAACTAACTATATTAACTTTTGCTGTAGTGGCAATGCATATTGTCCACAATACAAATGTATAAACATATAAAACCTGCCTACAAATCCTATTAGCATATAAACTGCCAATCCCTGGCATCTCATATAGGCTTATTTCACACAGGATGCAAGATTTCCCAGAGATAAACTTGGGAGTGAATAAGGGATGGGTTAGTAAGGAGAATGGAGAGGCTGAGGTAGAGGGCAGTGATTAGGGAGGGGGATTGGGCAGAGTGTCTACAGGGTTGTCAGGCTGCAGTAGGGGCAGTTCCGGCCAAACATTTTGCAATCCTGACATCCCTTAATGTGATTTATGTTATACCATGTAAAAAATGCCTCACAGGTGGACTGTACTTATAAAAGACTGGGCAAAGCCTCTGAAAAACAGAAAAAACCTAGATGTACAAAAAGGACAGCACTAAACTGGAAAGGGTTTAGATAATGGCAACCCAATTCTTAAGGTGAAAGGAGGAACTTAATTTTATATTTGATAGACTGAATACAGTAGGGTCATTCACTCTCAAGAAGACATGCTTGAGTGGGGATATGTTCACTTTCTACAAAATGAATTTACAATAAACTCTCCAGAGACAGTTTACCAACAGATCAGTTATTAGTTGATATAGAGATCATACCTGGTACAATACATTGCACAGGTATATGTAATATGTAGGCATAATTATTTATTCAAAGTGTATAACTGTATATAAAAGTGATATATATGAAAAATAAATGAACATGTTTGTAATGCACTGCAATAATTAATTTAAAAAAATCTAATAAAAACTTTTTTTTATTCTGCTCTGTATAAAAAAAGTAGCCGGAAGCCACTCTGGTTTATCTGATGCATTAACGTTATAAATTGCAGCCCCTCTGATTGGTCTTTATACAATCAGCATGTGACTCAAAATGTTACCTTACAATTTAAACAATGTAACAACAGCCACAGCCACTGCTTAAAAAGCCACCAGAGGAGGTGAAAACAATTAAAAGAAGGACTAGTGGACTAGTAGTGAGTATATTCCTTCAGTAACAATGGGGAGCAAGGTAAATATTGTCATACTAGTGTTTTATAGCAAAACATTAATCGGGGTATGAACATGCCCTTTAATAACTACAGCTTTGGAAACATTTTAAGGAAGTATTTAGTAAGCCTTTAAGACTGACATTATTTAAAGGTGAACTAAAGTCACCAGAAAACTTTGTCCCAATAGGCAGAGTACATTCACAAGACACAACACCTCCCATAATTCACCTCTGTGTTTTGGTGTAAGTCCTGCCCATCTAAGTGTACAGATTTACAGGAATCTGCAACCTTGCCCCTAGAAGCTGACAGCCAATCATGTTACAGCTCAGAGATCCTGCCGCTGAAACAGAACAGGGATTTCAGTGCAGTGTCTTTGTAAGTCTGGTGAATTGAACCTGCAACCACATTTACTGTCTTGCTAAAAGCAAAGCATTTACCCACTACAGCAGAGCCATTATATAGAATGTCAGTACATTTAGAAATTTTATCTTTTCCTAGGAACATAATGGAGGCACATAAAGGCAGTCAAATCAACTAGCTATACTAATAGTATTGTACTGAATAGTATTGTTCCTGGTAGTCTGTTCCTTAGGCTGCTCATACTGGCTGGAAAAATAAACTGCAATAGGGGCACAGGCTCTTTGAATACTACATGAGCTGTAAGCTGTACTGGCAACATGGAAGCTCTCTTAGTTACAGAATCTAGTTCTTACATGTACGTAAATGCAACTTACTAGATAAGTATCATAATCATAGGGTTAAAGTCCTAAGTTCTCCTTTAATTTCCAGTGACTAATTTATGAAGTTGATGTTGTAAGATACAGCTTACCTTTTTTTCTAGCAGGATCAATTTAAACAAAATAAGGACCTGCCAAATAAATATGGTAAAATCATCATAATTTGTAAGCCACTTGGCAGCCAATGGTAATAATTAGATAATAATAAGCCAACACAAAAAAAATATTTAAAGATTAACAAAATTTTAAATAAACAACAGCCTGAATGTATTCTAAAATAGCCAACTAGCTAAATCTATGACAACTAAAATCATCTTCTGCAGGTTTCTGGCATATCCTAAAAAAAAAAATTATAAGCGCTTATAAATAGAAAGATCAAAGGCAGGTCTTCCAGTAGTTGAAAAAGCTACTATAGGAAGGGTTGACAGATTCCAGTGCATCTAATTCATTATTCCTGAACAAATTTCAGCCTTGCATCATTGATCTTCAGCAGATTGTAGATTGAAATCTACTTAAGATGTGCACTGGAAGATAGGATTGACAGAAAATTATCCATCTGACCTGATCGCTTTATTATTGACTGCTCAATATCTTCAAGACTAAATACAAACAAACCAGTAAAAAACAATCAAAAGAATCAACCCTGTGTGTGGCATGCTTAAGAGTCCAGGACACGGAAAATGCCAATGTGTAAAGGACTGCAGCAGGACACCAAACAATGGTCTCCAGGTAAATAGTAGGGCAAACTCAGAGATGGCTCTTCATGCCATCTCTGATACGAAACGCATCAGACACAAGCTTTTTTTGCTTGTATGTATATGTAATTTAATAAAAGAGTTTGCTCTACTATTTACCAGTGTTTGGTGTCTTGCTGCAGTCCTTTACACATTGGCTGTTTTCGTTTGGAATTTGGACCTTGCAAGGGGTTTGGGGCTGCCTAGCACCCGGACCCCCCACCGGACTTGGTGAGCCATTTTGAGTGTGTTACTGTTTGAAATTATTTACATTGTTTCCGTTTAAGTTTGTACCGAGCCTCACACACTGGAGCGGCTGGGTCCAGGGGTGTGTCTACCCGGCCCACCTCGACCTCGAGTGTGAGGTTCTCCATTAAAATTACACAGGGAAGTAATCAAAGAGCTCCCTCGGACCGCGCACACCAGTCTTAAAGGTGAACAAACAAACGTGTTTTTTCAACACAAAGTGTGTAACGTTTCGGTGCTATGTGACACCTTCATCAGACATGCCACATAGCACCGAAACGTTTCTTTGTTAACCTTTAAGACTGGTGTGCGCTACTCTTTTTATGGATATCCTGGATTCTTAGTCACCTGGCTGTGACTCTGTGGTAGCACCCAGCACTAATTCATCTATTTTATGGTGGTGCGGGAGGCTCTTACCTTTTCGTTTGAGTATAAACCGAGGCACCTAATTTTACCTGAAAAGTGACTTGAGTATAAACCGAGGGTAGAAAATATGACCACTACTGCCTTCTGATTCTGTATTGTTTTGAGGCTTTAGTTGCCCTTTAAATGGACAGCATAATTCCCATAAGTAGTCCCAAACAGTAATAGCCAAATCCAGTATGGTTATTACTGTATGGGACTACTGTATGGGAATTCTGCTGTCCTTTTAAAGGGTAACTAAAACCGTCGGATTACTGACAAGGTAGGCGGTTGACCCGAGTATAAACAGAGGTTCGGTTTTCAGGCTGCTTTTTAAGGCTAAAAAACTCAGTTTATATTTGAGTATATACTGTATTTAGGCTCATTTACTTGTTAGGTTTAGGTCTTAAACATAAAAGTAACTGAGAAAATATTGCAAAAGCATATTCATATGCTTCCTCTCTTCTGTAAGACCTATTACACACGGGCTGACATCTTGGCCCATCGACCAGCCTTTTCAGTCCATTGAAAATTTCCCCTAGACTGCCAAATTCAATTGGACACATTTCAACCAGGTGCACGGACTTCAATGGGCCAGATAATCAGTACTACCAAGATGTTGATGGGGCACAATTTTTTCTGACTGGAAGACTACTGAGCAGTTTATTGATTGTTAGTTTATCGGACCCAAAAAAATTGGGTCAAGATTGACCGAATACATATAAAGCCAATAAGAGTGGCCCAATACATCATTCCTTGCAGAATGTCAAATGTGCATACAAAGCTATAATTTGCATAATGTCATATTAGCCCATGCAATACAAATATAGTTCAGCTAAAACAGATGTTTTTGTAGGCTTCTGCACGTTATAAAATAATGTAAAAATATGCAGGGTGCAGGAAGCAATTTTTTTGTCTCAAAAAAGTAACTTAGCAATTAGTTCAGATACACTTGCACAGATTTGGCAGTCTGTACAAAACAGATATATTATATACAAAAAAGATATATTGTTACTAGCCAATAGTTTCCTGCAGTTTACAAGCTTCTTTCCCCAACCAAAACAGTAATCAAACAGTCATGGTATGGCTATTGCCACATGAAACAAGATCCTGTCGGTCAACTTTCTAAGATCTGTGCAGTAGTACCCAGTTTTAAATGCAGGTGAAAGATAATATAAAAATATAACCTTGTGTCTGAAATGAAGGACGAGGTCTCTTGGAGATAAACCTAAAACAAACAAATGCATACAATTCTGTTAATTCACTAGTAAAAATCTTAGAAAAAAGTCTCTAAAAACTTTTAACCCCTGTTACTTTATAGTTTGGGACTGTCTGGTTTGGAACAAAGCTGACCCTATTGATGCAAAGGTAATAGGGTTGGGATAGGGCATAGATTTACACACCCTGGAAATAAGACTGTGCTACTGCAATCTGGTTTTCACCACGTAAAGCCTTCTTCAACCTTTAGAAAAGCCTTGAGTGACCAAAGTAAAATAGGTTTAACTTAAGTATCCCCGCAAATTGTTATTGGTTTACGCTATCTTAGTTTACCAGGTAGCTGGAATTCAAAGAGATTTTACTGGCAAAGCACTGAAAAAGTGTAGGAACAGTGCAAGAAATGTGAATATGCCACTTTTAAACCATAACAATGTTTTTTACTTACCAAGATAAAGCTGAGATCCTTCTATTGCACTTCCTCCTAGTGAGCCATTCATGTGTTCATACAGCTCCTAAACCAAGGTAAAAGTGTAAGCAACAGTCTATTGTGTTAGTAAAATCAAAATAAAAACATTCTTGTCTTTATTAACCTACTGTAATTTCTCATCTTTGTTTTTTGAATATAAGCATTCCAGTTTATTTTTTTTAGCCTCCCATTTTGTAGCTTTGCCTTTCACCTTCAGTTTTACAATAACCTGCTGCTTTATGTGGCCAATTCTTATCTCAAAAGGTCACATGTGGCTCAGAATTTATTACTGTTAATGGACATGTCTAAACCTCCAGATTAAATTTTATACTTAAAATTCATTAACCCAAACCCCAAGACCAGTGATCACTTTATTTTCCACAAGTCAAAAACGAAGATTGGATATTTAAAGATTAAATGTAACCGAATAAGCAACATTAGAGATATTTCTAGCTAGTTTATTTATCCAAATCAAACCCTGACTGGGTTCAATGAAAAACATTGGGGGGTTATTCAATAAAAGTTCTTATCGTTTAAAATGGTGCTAATTTTGCCCCAACCAATCAGATGTTAGCTTTCAAATGTTACATAAGTTCTGATTGGTTGGGGCAAAATTAGCACCATTTTAAACGCTAAGAACTTTTATTGAATCTCCCTGATTGTGTTGTGTAAGGCTATGTTCACACTACATCCAGCTCAAACCACAAATGCACAGGACACAAATGCACTGTAATTTTTCTGTTTGCATTCTGCATTAATGTACAGAATGGGAATGTATGTGTTTCCAGACAAATGTATGCAACAGCGTGTTTTGAAATTTGTAATAAGGCACTCCTATGGGGAAATGAATGTCCTTTTTCAAAAATGCATGCGTTTATAAAACTGTATACACACGCAGAAACACGTATAGTGCTCTGTGCTCATGTATAGAACTCAAATTACTTTTAAATTAAAGGGTTTCTCCACTCTTAAAATTAACTTTGACTCTAATGATGCCTTTTATTAAGATTCTATTGTACCTGCAATAACACAGTTTTCAGTGCAGTGCTCCCAGAGTTATACACCATCTTTTATCCAGACCGCTCAGCAGACGCCACCTCCACTTGTCTCTGAAGCCCGCCTGCAGGTACACACACCGACGCGTGCAGTAACTTCGCACATGTGCGGCTCAGTCGGACAGGCCTGACCCTGCTGCTCTTCTGACAGCCAATGGGAGCGTAAGTGTTACGTTCCCATGGCTGCAACTAAATCCACTGTGCTCCTTCGCGTGGGAGAGAGAGACACTGAACAGAAGTGGAATTACAGAGGGGTTGGGAGTGAGAGAAGCTGATTGAGGAGAGGTGTGGGAGAGAGACTGCAGAGGGGCTGCTGGGAGTGAGAGAACCTGATTGAGGAGGGGTGTGGGAGAGAGACTGCAGGGGGGGTTCCTGGGAGTGAGAGAACCTGATTGAGGATGGGGGTGGGAGAGAGACTGCAGAGGGGATGCTGGGAGTGAGACAACATGATTAAGAAGGGGAGTGGGAGAGAGACTGCAGAGGGGCTGTTGGGAGTGAGAGAACCTGATTGAAAAGGCGGTTGGGAGAGAGACTGCAGAGGGGCTGCTGGGAGTGAGAGAAGCTGATTGAGGAGGGGGTGGGAGAGAGAGACAGCAGTGAAATTTCAGAGGGGATGCTGGGAGTGACATAAGCTGATTTACGATGGGGTGTTGGGAGAGAGAAAAAAGGTACACAGCTTGTGTCACTCCCAGCACCCTCTCTAAAAAGTTAGGTTCACAAAATTGAAGGGGAAAAAAGTCCCCCCTGCCATAGCTTCTTACATTATTCTGGCAGGAGGGTCATACATTTCCTCCCATCTCATCCTGCACAATCAGATGTGACCACTCATGCAGAGACAGGGAGGAAAGGCCTTGTTTACAGTAGCATCACTGGGGACACTGGGCATTCCTGCTAGCATGATGATGCAAATTGAGCGACAGCCTGCCCAGCACAGGAGGATACACGCCCCCAGGAACCTGCACAACTTACCCAGGCTGCTGCAAAGATACAAAGGAGAATTTTGGGGGGAAAAAAGGTAGGAGGAGGGTTGTGGGAAGGTGTACTTTCAGGAAAAAAAAAAAAAACAACGGTTTTCCATCAGTGGAGATACCCTTTAAAGTTGATTCAATGGTATTAATACTTGCGCCTACCTCTTAAAGAATTATAGTTTTTTGGGGAAGTTATTGTTAGGGTTTAGATGCCTTGTAAGGTTTTTTAGATCTGGAGGTAAGCTATGGTATCATAGGAGAAATGGTTTGAAAGGCTTGGTAAGGTCTGGCAGCTAAATCTCAAAACTAGAAAGTTGAAAATAAGTGTGTATAGTACATTCTTTAAAGGAAAACTAAACTGACATGTACTGGAGTGCTAAAAATATTTGACATCGCTTGCACCTGCTGCAGGAAACCAGATATGAAACAAATGTCCATCTTAAAGTACACATACAGTCGTAAAAGGCGCCGTTTTTTTTTTTTATTCGTTTAACTAATATAGTTGAATTGGTCGAAAAATCGATGGACACTTTCTCAACATCGAGAGATCATTTTACTTGGATACCATCCTCAGAAGATTTCAAGCTCAAAATCAATGGTGCAATTTGGTGCATTTTCATCAGTCCTTCTGGTGTCAATCGACCAGTGTATGGTCTTGCTTTAGGGTTCAGAAGGCAAAGCAGACTGCAAAATGCATGAATGGTTTAATGTATGTAACATACCTTAAGAATTGAAATCTGGGAAAAATCTTTCTCTTCAAAATAGGCATGAGTAATTAGCTGGAGCTTTGCTTGAAGAAGACCATACAAAGGCTTTTAAATAAAAAAATATGATATTAAATTATTTATTTTATCCTACTTTCAAAATCTCCACTGAAAAATTGCACATACTGTTTTTTTACTTTCATTGAAGAATGGGAGGTAAAGGAGCTATGTCTTACCTCACATTCTTCAATTAATTCAACAGAACCCATCAGGAAATCCTTACCTGTGATCACGATCCTCCACTGCTTCCTCTGACAGGTGCCGACTATTACCATATGGAGGTTGTCGGCACATGTCAGAGGAAGCAGTGGAGGATAGCTATTGCGGGAAAGTTTAAAGGGTTTTTCTGCTGGCTTCCGATGGATTGATTAAAAAACAGGAGGTTAAACATAGCTCCTTTACCAACCATTCTTCAATTAAAGTGAAAAACAGTATGTACAATGTTTCAATGGAGATATCCTTTAAATAGACCATAAATAAAGAATATACATTTCTACATTTTTCTTATACTTGCTTTCTCTGGCTTTTTTTAATTGCTAAAGGACTTGTGTTTTAGTACATTGTGGCAATCAAACACTTTTTACTTGTAATTTGTTTGTTAAAAACAGATTTGAAGATTTAACATATTATGAAAAAAAGTTTATTGAAAGTGTATGGCTGAATAAAAAAATCTCAAAACAAGCTTTCACTAAATCTAAAATGTTAAATACAGGAAATTCATACAAGACAATAGAATTTTTAATCCTGATAAAGAAGGCAACAAGACTGAAGAATATATTTATATATAAAATAAGGATCTAAACTGTTATAGAAAGAATTGCATTATTCTGGCAGATAGTACAGGCTATTAATCACTACCAAATACCTGCAATTATTTATAAGAAAAAACAATGTCTTACCAGCTGACTTAAAACGCAAACACTTTTCTGTACAGTTTCCCTGGTTACATCAGCTTGACGTACTTTTAAGGCCTGCAAACCAGTTTTATTCAAAATTAATGATAATGCTGACACATTAGCATATAAACAAAAATGTGAGGAAAATTTAAATAATGCACAGTGCACAAATGTTTTTCCGGAAAAAAATACTGTACTTGAATGCTATAATCTAATTCTGAAGATTTTAGATTTGTTAATAATTAATAACTTAAAGGTCCTTTAAAAACGTTATCCTCCTGTGATGCTTCCTTTCTGCTCAGTAGCCATTTGAAATTGTGACCAGAAATAGGCACTGACAAGTCTTGCCTCTATGCTTGATTGCAAACATAGTGGAACCAGTCAATGTTAGGCTTCAATCAAAATTAGGAGGTGGGCTGTGTGACAATTCAAATGTATTACTTTGCAAGCAGAACGGAGGCACCACATGGTGGAAAGAGGCCACTCAAAGGAGCCTTTAAGGTAAGTAGCTTTAGTTTGTCTAAATAATATGTATTTCTTACATATGCAGACTTATAAACTAAATATTTATAATTAACTTTCTTGCATAACTTAAATTTTACAACATACAGTAAATGGACAATTCACTCTTCAAAGTCAGTCAAATATTTAGAAAATGTGTGACATCACATAAAGTATATTCACTCCTACCATGGTAGGTTTTAGAGCAAGTTAAGCATATTGTTCTGGCATTTATCATCATATTTTAAGGTTAATTGATATAGTAATTTCCATAATGGACAGACACTATTGTAAATACAATAATGGTAAACATTATATGACCAGGTAGCAGTTTCTCCTCTTCTAATGGTTAGCTCTGTAAGGGCAACACAGTACCTTAGCTTCAATTTGTCTGTAACAAGAAACACCATAAACAGTTTTCTGATCTCCACATCTGGGAGGAAGATGAAAAAACACTGTGTCTGCATAGAAAACACAAACTTAAAATTAGCAAACAAATAAAACTGCAACTAAAATGTGCATTATAAAATATAACCTGTATTGACCATTCTACAAAGCTTTATGAAAGCTTATAATAATATTCTGAAAAATTAAAATATTTTTTGGCAATATGATTTTTTTTGCCCTATAAAACATGTATATCCTTATTTATTATATAAAATAATTTGTAAGTTTACAGAAGTTGGGATATACGAAGTGCAGAAATTATGTCTAACTTTTTTATAGATGGTATAATGTAGCTTGTGAGGAGTATTAATTATTATATAAGTAAGATTATAGGCTAGGAAAAGTTGGGGTAAGTAAAGTTTGGGAAATAAAACTGTAAGGCTTCGTTTACCCTAGATCAGTTTATGTCTGTTTTTTTTTAATGGATCTGATTGACCCAGTCCGTTAAAAAAAAAAAAGTACTGCTTCATGCATTTCTGTCCAGAAACAGCTGTGTTTTGATTAACAATGTAGCAAAGACAGAGCACTAGCATTTCTAGTGTGAACGTGCCCTAAATGTAGAAGTTACTTACAGCTGCAGCAGAGAAATCTTTCTCCCTAAGTGAGATGGTATAGCCCAGTTAGACTACTGTCAAACTAGAAACAAAAGAAAATGGACCACAAGTCAGTCCATTTTTTGGTCCATTTTTTTTCCAGACAGAAATGCTTGCAGCAGTACTTTCTTTTCTTTTTTTTTTCTAACAAACCAGGTCAATCCAATCCAATAAAAAAAACAAGACAGCAACATGAGTTTCTGTACGGAAACAGACAGAAACCGATCTAGTGTGAACGAAGCCTAAGGTTAGTAGCTGTGCCTACTGTAGGGTTTTGAAGTTCCCCCTGTGTTTTACCCAACAGAAACACACTGAAATCTGCAAGTGCTTATAGGTATTATTACAGAACCAATAAAAACTAAGTATGGAATGGCACATACTTTCTTTTCAATGTGTCCTCTCTGACTCCCCCCTCACCCTCCATTAGACCACAGTGCACATGCCCGCCTCTACCTCATGGGGTGTATCAGAGGCACGACTGGGAAGGACACAGTGCAAGTAAAATAAAAATGTTTGGTTTTGTGCAACTAAAATAAATGTTTAGTTATGTCCAGAAATGGAAATACATTGGAAATACAAGTTTAAATAATGGAAATACAAGTTTAAATAACTGGCTCTAGGGTTTCAACCATCAATATAGGCCACGAATTGCTACCAAAACAAATGTAGCCAAAGGCATATACACAACAATATTACTAAAGACGGTCTTGCATCGCTCTTTTAAAATTGATAAGGATCAGCTCTGTTACAGGTTCAATTCAATATTCAATGGAGTGTGTTTAGTTTATACAAGCTATGCCCTCATTGTCCAAGTTTTAAAACAAACCTGGTTGAGTTGCAACTGCTGGTTTCGAAAAAATGCAGTTCCAACGTATTTTTTTAAATTTTCAATATGTTGAACTTTTCCACAAAGAATCGAATACTAGAAAATCTAAAACTCTTAAATCACGCTTGAAAATTTGAAAAAATCCCATTCAATAGGGTTCAATTTGGATTTTGGAACTTCAAAATGTTCTTCAACTGAACTCGCCTCATCTGTAGTGCTGAATTGGGTATATAGAGTTCCTGTTAAATCTAGCCATTTAGGGTTGGGCTTATGTCCTTTATACATGCACTGGCCATAAACAATGCATGAACTCTGGATACTGTCTCCTGAGCATCCAATGCACAACCCGTTGCCATGCTCTGCATAGACAGAAACAGGAGAGAGGATTTCTCACCCATGCAACCAAAATAAAAGATGAAAATATCAGATCCTACTTCAAATGAAAGGATAGAATCATTGCAGCTGAAGTATTCTTTTAAGTTAAAGGGACAGTATACTGAAAAAAAATTACTTTGCCTCATCTTAATCTATAATTGATTACATGTAAGTAGCACTTACTCTGGTTTGCGTGTGTTACTGCATGCCTTCAATCCAGCACACATTTTGTTTAGGAGCAGTATCCCCCCACCTCCCTCTTTTAACCACTCCCACTTCCATCCGACCTGACTTTTTCCCCCACAAACCAACTGTCAAGCCTGCACACAGCATTCCAACTGTCAAAACTATTCCAGTTATAGTAAGACTACTAACAGAAGAATAGTTTATGAGAGCAAGGAACTTGATTGACAGCTGAAATATAAGAAGTATTAAATTGGATATCTAAAGAAATAGGTGGCAGATCCACAAAAAAATTATACAGTGGTGGTTGAGAAGAATTATAGTTTCCAGTTATGGTCAATTTAAAATAACCTATTTTTCAGTATAGATGCCCTTTAACCTTTAATTTAATGCATCTCAAATATTGTTTTTGTTGGTTCAAAGGGTACAAATATATTAACAGGCTTTAATAATAATTTTATACTTCTTTATTATTATTCCACAGATACAATATTTTATGAAACAACAGCCACACCTTCCTGAAAATTGTGTGCTCCATCAGGCAAAGCAAGAAAAGGCAGATACTTCCATTCCTCAGGTAACGCGTGACTATCATGTCCCTCACCAGGCATCAATGGAGGGTAGGAGAATTCCACCTGTGAAATACAAATACCCAGCTTAACAGTTGATCCAGAAAAACACACGGGGGGGGAATCCAACCTGACTCCACATGACATCTGAAAGTACTTCTGAATCAACCAGAACTATATGTATTAACACCAGTAATTTTCAATATTTTTTAATTTTAAAAATGTATCCAGCCCACCCTTAAAGCTATACAATGAACCTTGCCATTACAACATATTCTGTTCCACAGTTTTACCGCTCTAAAGAAACCTTTCCTGACAAAGTAACAGAGTTTATTGTATGGCTCATTAATATATATGTTTAAGGTTATTACTGTATGTCCCTGTGCAAATGGAAAAGCCTTAACTTGTCTAATCTGCCTGCACAGCCAAGTTCCTCTATTTCCCTGCATGTCCACTTCTCTAGTGTAAAAAGCCTTAACTTGTCTAATCTGCCTGTTTAGTCAAGTCCCTCTATACTGTATATAATATTATTTACACCTGAGGAAGGGGGTTGGACCCCCCGAAACGTTGTGTATCTAACTTGCGTGTTGAGCATTTAATAAATAAAAGTTAGTTATTAATCCTTACCTGAGTGTGCCTCCCTACCTACTTCTTATTGGATAAATACTTACCTGATGTGGCACAGGCTTCAGGGGGTGCACCTCAAAATCAACCTGTTTGGAATCCACAATATTGCTGAAAGTTGTACAAATCTTTGCTTAACCTGTAAATACTGCAGCTTATACATGCTGAGGGCATTATTTAATCATTCCACCAGGGAATTTGCCACCTAGAGTAATAGCCAGTTTTGATACCTGGTCATTAAAGGACACATGTATGGTTGTTGCTCCACCCTGGGCCTAGCAATGGGAAGAGACGTTCTGCAAGGAGCACTTTTCCCCACTGGATAGATCCCAGACAGAGGTGGGGAAGAAGCTTAGACAGCACAGTTGTCTGTGCAGTGACAAATGTTCTGGTATGCAATGAGTGTAGAACCGTTATGGTCATTGGGAGAGGGCTTAAGTTTTGTTTTAAGTAGTTTCCCAAGTGTGACAAACTTGTCCTTTGCTTACACATTGCTGCAGTGTAAAAAAGGGAAACTGCCAGGTTGTGAGATAGCCAGGTTATAGGAAAGCATACAGAAGGACACCCCCATTTTTTTGTATTATGAAGTTACAGAAGAATTTGGTTAGATCCACATGGTACTGTGCTGTTGATGTGTCTCTCTCTTACTTACAGTTGCATCCACATAGAATATCTATGCCATCTGAGATATGAGTGAAACTTTTTTGTTATCCTGGATGCAATAGACATGGCCTTAGATTTACGGTATAGACCCTGCTCCGTATAGGTAGATTCGAGTCATTATTTATAAAGGCATATATATTCTGATGTGCAATAACTTTGCGTGGGACTTTGTATTCCATTTGCTTTGCATGAACATAGACTGCTTCAAAAGGTTTTTTTTTGCATTTATTCAAGCCCCATCCCCCACCCTCTGGGTACAGGGCCACATGAATCACAATCTATCTTTTTGTTTTTCTAAAGACTTGTGTGGTTTTTTTTGGGTTTTTTTTTAAGAACAGGTGAGTGCCCCACAGCTTTGTGGCATCTAGTGTTTGATACAGTTGCAAGTGAAAAAGGGTGTAATGTAGTCTGAAACATATTGTGCAAACATATATCTGCAAGTGTGCTTTTTGTCAATAATACCTGTCATCTACCTCCTTTTTTTATTGGCATGCTAGTATAGCATTTTTGTACTTGTTTCTTATCAGACAATGCCTTCGTCAATAACAGTAGCGGATACTGGTCAAGCCCCTCCTGCTTGACATCTGTGCATGGAAAAGGCACAGAAGTTAAGAAGAAGGCAGCGGGGAAACAAAGGCTGGTAAGTACATTTGGGGATTGCTGTGAGTGCTATAAACCTTGTGAGGTCCATGTTTATATCAATTCCCTGCAACAATCAAATTTTAGTTTAGGGGGTTCGACCTACAATTTAAAAATGAGCAATATATATTAATCAAACAAATATGCAAGGGCTAGATTTACCACATGTATATACCAATATGACCCACTTCTATTGTACTATAATATAAATGCATATACTCAAATATATGAACTAGCAAAATACATGTCTAATATAAGAATAAAGCAAAGGCATATCAACCACCATAAGATGACTAATGGTAATCGAATAATAAATAAATGAACGAATAGTCATTATCTAGCAAAACATGAAATATCAGAAGACAAATTAAGTCCATTCTCAGAAGTAAGGTAAGGCTTTCACTACCCAGAGTATCCTAAAATATTCTATCAATGTCTTGAACTCTCAGTAAAAAACTATAAACCCTGCAGCATTCTGTGATGTGTTGGGCTATAAGGCTCCTATCACTACCCTTACACATATCCGTAAGATGCTACCTGATCCTAGTCTATGTGTTAGAAGTGCACACAACATACTGCATATTGCACTTCTTGAAGGCAAGTAGTTATACTACTCTAGTGACTTTACTCCACATTAAAAACTGTCTCAGTGGTTTGCACATCTTACCATAGCATATATTTCTTAAAATGATTAGTACCGTAACAATGCAGTCTGCATCTATGCCATATACAATGCCATGAATCGTATGAATTTTAAATGTATCAACCCTACTATAGTTCATTTGCAGTAAAACTATCTTTAAAAGGAGAGGAATTCTCCAATAATTTGGAATTTTAGAGTTTGACTGGCTTGCTCTGAAAGCTGAAAAGGATTTAAACAGGCAAGTTATACAGCAAGTGAAACAGTATTTCCTATACTCTCATTTAAATGCATAGGACTTATGGACTATATGTATACTATATTTATATAATATAATACTTAGGACTATATTTCTCCTTTGACATGCAAAGCAAAGTAGATGATGCATTAGAATAAGATTAGATTTTAGATTAGATGAAGCCTTGCAGCGTTGAGTCCTGAGTTCGATTTCACCCTTGGACACATCTGCAAGGAGTTTGTATGTTCTCCCTGTGCTTGCGTGGGTTTCCTCTGGGCACTCTGGTTTCCCCCAGAATCATAAAGACGTACTCATAGGTTGTATGTGTCAAACAGATATGCTTAGATTGTAAGCCTGATGTGAATGTATACACGTATTTGTAAAGGCGCTAAGGAAGATGTTGGCGCTATATAAATCCACAATAATAATTTTATATTATATTTTATAATACAATGTATTAGATTTACAATATTTATGTCACGTGCTAATTTGAGCAAAGTACTTTAAACTAGAGAGTCAGCTTCAAGCATCCAGGCCACGCAGGAGAAGCTGTCAGCTCATGCAACCTAATAGGCAAGTTACCAATAGGTTAGGACCCAGTTATACAAAAGCAACCTTCACGGGTGACTGGGCTTAAAATAATTTGTCCAACTTATTGAACTAATTGCTTTTATTTATCCAAGGTTTAAAGCAGGCTGTTTGAAGCAGCAACCTTATGGAGATACAGCCAATATGCAATAAGAATTGTTTGTGCACTAGAATTCTATTGTTTGTACGTATTCTATTTTTGGTCTCTAGTTGCACTTTAATATGGATATACAAAAGCAATATTTAATAAATATTTCTGTCACCTTTAATTGCACATGAATTTGCATTCACAATACAAAACAAGAGAATTGTATCACATTTCTATATGCTTGAAGCTCTTTAGAAATTGAGCACAAGCCTATCATTATGCTCAAAATAACCTGCTGTTGAGCAGAGGGATCGTGAAAGCATGCTAACAATGCAACTAATGCAGGTGTCCAATTACATGACAGGAGGCCACCGCTTTCTCACAATAAATAAATAAATAATGCAACAAAGTGGCCTTCCAGATGTTACTCAAGTAACTACAAGTGCTTGAGGCCAATATGTAACAAACAGTAGAAAAGAGTTAAATACAGGCAATATATAGGATCTATTTATCCTGATTTATCAAAACAAAGTAAATTAGCAATATGGTTATCAATCAGAAATGAATGGTAGTTAATAGTTATTAATAGTAATAATAGTTTTAGCTTAAAGATTTTATTTAACCTGCAATTCTCCTCAACTAAACTCAAGCTTTAATTGGTTTTATTAAAGGACTATTATACTGACCTCCGATCCACACCTAAAGAGTACCCAGGGTGAGAACATAAACCATAGGTCCTGATCTCTGTGTACTCTACAGACCATCTGTAATACTCATTTAAATACTCACAGAACCAGTCTGCTCCTCTTATAGTCTTCTGTCACCGACAGTCGCAATGGGGCCAATGGGAAGATGCACTTCTTGCAGAGTGGCCAGGTCATGAAATATAGACAGAAGAAGGAAGAGGAGCCTGCCAGGGGGAAAACTTAAAGGAAGTATTAAAGGGACACTAAACCATATTTTTTTAAGTACTTGAAATCTGTAGCTGTTATTAAGAGGGACGTGAGAACGCTTATTTCCTGTGGATAATAGAACACCCGGGTAACAGTGCAACAGTTACCTGTCTGTGCTCCACTCGCGGCTCCTTCCCAGCTAACAGGTGCGCGGGGACACAGCACCATCTGCTGGAAAGGAGCCGCAAGTGGGGTGCCAGTAGGTAAGTGTTGCACTGTTACCCGGGCATTTTATTATTCACAGGGAGGTGGGAATAAGCATTTTAACCTCCCTGTGAATAATAGCTACAGGTTTCATGTTCTTTAAGAATACATTAAATCTGTTAAGTTGTACTTTAAAGATGAACTGTAAAGTACCCTGCTGACCTAAAGATCCTCACGTTAGGTACTACTGTATATGGCTGTTTGGGGAGTTGAGTATAATTGTCTTTTAATAAAATATATGGTCATAGATGCACTTGTTACCCTTTATTTTTTACATGCCATAACTGGTGAACTTTACTAAAATTTTGCTTGTGGTAAGGTGTATACTTAGCTCTGCCCCTCCGTGTTTTTCTGTTGCCTCCTGATTGGTAAGCAGCATTTGCTAGTTCCCGGTCACGTCACGTGTGCACAAAGCAACTGGGAACTAGCAAATGCGGCTTACCAATCAAGAGGCAGCAGAAAAACTCGGAGGGGTGGAGCCAACTAAACACCTAACCACAAGCAAAATGTCAGCAACTTTTAACCTACAAAAGGTGGGCTGTGGAGGGTCTTAGGGAAAAAAATATGCCAAATGTATTTTTAAAGCTGCAGCTTTAAAAATACATTTGGCACATTTTTTTTTTCCTAAGCCCCCCCCAGAGCCTACCTTATTAGATTCAAAGTTGCTGACATTGTTTTTCCTTAGGTACATGTTTAGGTCCTCCCCTCCGAGATTATCATCTACCTCCTGATTGGTAGGGCTTGTCCGCTCCGTATTCTCCATGCGCTTGTGTGCGTCCGCCGTCATGTATTTGGATACAGGTAAGTAGGAAGGTGAAGATCTGAACTCCGAGTCAAATAATCGAGGTTATTCGTAAAATTCCCATAAAAACTTAAGCTTTATTGAACAAACATTAGAAACTCTTAATATGAAGCCCAATACCATCCAAGAAATAGGGACTGTTTATCTAAAGGCTTGCTAAAGAAAAAGACAGACGAGTAGAGTCAAAGTAGCTTTAATAAACTAGGAAGGGGATTCAATATGGCCCAGATCCGTCTAAAATGCACGTTAACCCGAAGAAATTTCGGGTTAATGTGAGCTTTAGATGGGATTTTAGAGCACATCACCATTTCCAATCTCGTTTACATCAGGTATTGTATCGCGGGATCAGGCTTAGGTAAGTAACGCGGATCTTCAAATTGAATCTCCCTTTAGGTTTTGGATATAGTTTTTTTGTTATAAAGGGTTTGTATTGGAGCATAGTTGACGTAACAATGTATTAAATGGTAACAGAAGATTTGCAACATTTGTAATAATATAGATACTTAATGGACCACCACTAGGTGGCAATACATATGTCAGTCTATTTAAACAGATCAGAAATTATCAAGTATGTCTATGATTAAAGGGGAAGTTCAGTGCAAATACATTTACTTTTATGAAAAAGGAGCAGTATTTTTTCATTCCAAAGACCTTAATCTGCCAATTCAGCATTTTGTCTGTGTATAAATACATGCAACCGAAATACTGTCTTCCTGTTTGCAGGACCCCTAATAGAGACAGTTATGGTTTTGCCCTTGACCCAGCGCCTGGGTTGATTCAGTTGCTCTGTAGAGATCTGAGCATCTTTGACCCATCCAACAGCCAATCAGTAGAAATTACTGTTAGGAACATTCCATGGATGTGGTGCATCCTAGGAAGAAGAAGGTCCGTTAGAACCTGAAATGTCAGCTCACTAATGCCAACAGCAAGGAACAGCAAAGGGTATGAAATCAACTGATTTTTCAAAATGGGAGAAAATATGTAGAATAACTAAGAAGGCATTACATTAACTAAAAATTTAACAAATATTGATAATTTCCACTGAACTGTCCATTTAAAAAGTCATACCATAGGCGTGGGATAAGCCAAACCAAAGTCTTTTGAGAAACCCATGTAACCCTCACAACTGCTATCTTAAAGTCGTGCTAATCAGTTAGCACAACTATAAGACATCAAACAGAGCACTATGGCTTGCCCTGAGTATTTACTTGTTGCCCAAAAAGCAAATTCAGGATGACATTTAGTAAAGGTGGGGAAAATATAACACTGTGCAGGACTTCAAATGGCAAAATCAACTAACTTAAACTTTGAATATTTTTACAGTTAACTGGCTAAATTCATTTTTATATATACGGATACATTTTTCACTTTATTACCTGCATTACTAACAAGATATTTAAAGGGAATGTCCACCACTCTAATCAAAAAAACATATATAGTAGTGTACCCCCCAAAACCTAGAGTTCGTTTTATAAAAAAACCTTTAAATCAGCTCACACACAGAGTTATTATACTTACATGCTCGTCCTCGCTCCACCGCCGCGGCTCTGCATTTCCGGGTAAGGCAGTCAGTGTTGGCCGTGACAGTGACGTCACGGCCAATCACTGCCTGCCATTCCTGGAGCAGTCTCCACTGCAGATGCTCAAGAACACAAAAAAAAACAGAGCAGCCACAGTGGAGACTGACTGAGGAACCCGGAAGCGGCGATGGAGCGAGGAGCATGTAAGTATAATAACTCTGTGTGGGAGCCGAATAAAAAGTTTTTTTATAAAACGAACTCTAGGTTTTGGGGGGTAATCTACAAGATATGCTTTTTTGAATAGGGGTTGACAGTCCCTTTAAGGATTGTCCCAGTTTGGCTGAGTTAGTTGTCCCCTCCCTTCATGCAGCCAATCAAGGCTGTGACAACTGACATCACAGCCAATGATTGAGTTCTATTTCATCTGCTGCCTCCTCTATACATGCTCAAGCTTATAAAAAGCTCATAAAGCAGAGGGAGGAGGCACATTCCTTTTCCAATACGGAAGAGAACTTTTCATTAGATTTTACAAATGCATGTAATAAACTAGTAAAAATAGCAGTTTGGAGTTGTACGCAAATACCTGAAAAGTCAACAATTTTGTTTTAAAGGACAATTATACTAACCTCCACCCCACTCATCTTCTTATATCTGTGCTTTGTACACAGGATGAAGACCTGTGTCTTTGTAATTACACCAACATAATTATTTAATGATGCTCTGCTCCCTCTCTGGTAACCTCACCCCCCCCCCCTGCAAGGAGTGTATCTTCCTATTGTACTCATCGCGGAAGCAGAAGAGGAAGCGAAGCAGCGCTAAGTATGTCAGTGTACTAACAAAAAGCCCAGGGCTGAGGTCATAGTGGTTTAGGTCCTCCCCCTGGGTACAAAGCACAAATAAAAGAGGAGGAACAGAGTATAAGTATAATTATCCTTTATGGGCAGACATGCCCTTAACCTCCACATTACCTCACAGCAGTATCAGAACAAGCAAAGTGACCATTAAAGCTCACATTACCACATAAGAGTTTTGAAACCAGCGAGGGGGAAAAGGGCTGCAGTATGCATGCCAAACTTCTCCCAGAGGCCAGGTAGGAGGCAGAGTCCTAAATGGACTCTGCTATCCTCCTGGTGGGCAGTTTTTGGGACTTTGGGGGGGACTACAGGAGAACCTTATGGAGCTGGGATGTGAAGTAAGGATTAAACTAATAAAGTAAAGGTGATCCTCTGCACTCGTCCACACGTGGGTGCCCACTCCTCCAGATAGTCCAACCCTTAATGGACATATATCAATCGGAAACAGCAGAAAAGCGAGGGTTGCACTCCAAAGTAAATTAAATTGAATTTATTTTTTAACCACACATATCACACACCACGTTTCGGGGGGAACAGCCCCCTTCCTCAGGTGATCACCTGAGGAAGGGGGCCTGTTTCCCCCCGAAACGTTGTGATATAAGGATTAAACTACACTACATGATGGGGCCAGTAGTGGGGGGGGATTATAGTTTTGGGGGTGGACATGCCCTTTAAGTCCAATTGACATAACTGAATACAACAGACAAAAACTGTACTTTAGGTTTGTCATAACTGTATATGTAAAGTTTGGCAACAGGAACTTCCAGTAATTCCTGTTAAAGGGGACAAGAACCTTAATTGCAAAATGTAAACATTGTGTAAATTGCCCCTGGCCCATGTTCCAAACATTTGTAATTGCTCTGGGGTTAGTTTGTCTTTTCACTCACTAATTGAACCAAGATAACTCTACACAAAAAAATATATTTAAAGGGTATCTCCACTGGTAAATTAATGTTTTGCCATTCACATTTACTGAAGAACATGAGGTAAAGGAGCCATGTTCTTACCTCCCATTCTTCAATAAAACCTGCAGGAGCCAGGAACTAAGGTAAGGTACTTACCTGATCTCTCGCTCCTCCGCCACGTCCTCTGACAGATCCCGACGGATTGCACATAGCACTTGTGCATAGTATACGAAATCCGTTGGGACCTGTCAAAGAACGCAGCAGAGGAGCAAGAGATCAGTTAAAGTTCTGAATCTTCTCTCCCAGCTCCTGCAGGTTTTATTGAAGAATGGGAGGTAAGACACAGCTCTATTACCCCCTGTTCTTCAATAAAACTGAATGGCATAAAATGAATTTACCAGTGGAGATACCCTTTAAAAAAAACCTTCTATATGGTTATAACTCCCCTAATCTATTTCAGGATAAAAAATGTTATCAAATATACCCATTGCATGACACAATAATATAATTTACTGTATGAAGTAGCTGTGTACGAACAGGTGTTTTTATATTTTTGTAATCTCTGGCAGATGTAATTTACAGAAATACAAATGTGTTATTTGTACATGTCATTAAAAAATAACTACCGTATAAACTAACAATTAACTATTTAAAAATGGAAAGTATCGGGAGGCAGGATTACTTATTCTTATCTCACAATGTAGCTACAGTACGTACAGTTTTCATTTGCCAGGTTAGTCCTGGACTAATCCTTTATTAAAGATAGTGCTGAAGCCAGGAGGAAGACTGGCAGAATCAATTTTCTTTGGGCTGATGCTCTTGGGAGGTAGGAATTACTAGTTCTATATTCCTGTCCCAAGCACTTTACATCTTAACTGTTTTTAAAAAAAAAACAAAACTTTATACTCACGATAGTTATCCTTTAATATCCTACTTTAGAAATCAGATGTACTCTAGTAATTTTTGCATTGTTTACGTTAAAATGTGTACCCACCACCACCAGTTTATTGCCCACAGATATGCACAGCAGGACATTATTTAAGTTAGTAGCATGGATATCGAAGATACCATGGGTAATATTTACAAAGGGGGGGTATCGCTAAAAAGTGACTCCTCGCCTTTAACGATTGGTTTAATGATTGTAAATCTATGACCACAACCTTAGGTTTACGATACCCATAGAATACCATTGTGGTAGTTTACCCACATTGGGTGTAAATTTACTATAGCAGCCATACATCTACAGCCACCATCGTAAAAACGTGATACCGCACATTTATAAATATGGCCCCATATCCTCCTGTTGGTGGGTCCCATTTACCAGACAATGTAAGGATGAGAATAGCCATGATGACAGGGTTTCCATCTATTTCATTAGTGGTTATTACTAGTTTCAGGTGTATCCCAATGACTGTGGGTGGGTTTCCCCTACAGATGGTCAGGCACATGTATGCAGACCATAGAAGTTATGGACAATGTGCTCACAATGTTGAATCATTAGAACAGGTCTAACAGGATTTTCCATAGTACAGGTAGGACATTGTTTTCACACAGCACAGTGGGATTGTTCTTCTCACCTGGCAACCCTTTTTATGGTGAAACCCCACCACTACGATGTGAAGCACTGGGCCCCCCCTCATGCTATCCGCAGGGTTCTCCTCCGCAGCCTGGGCATCCATGGGTGTAGTGGCAGAGAAAGGCCAGCAGCCACGCCACAATTAATCTTCCACCTTCCGGGCTGTTCTGACGAGGGATGTTATTTAATGGAAGATCTCCGGGATACACGTCATTTGTACAGTATTATCCAGATTCAGGCTCTAGCAAGACCATAACCCGCTGCTGCCTTTAGTACTTCCTCTATTCTCTTTCTCCCATTTTCTCTCGGCACCTTCACTCTCCTTCCGTATTAACTTCTCCCTTTGTGTCCACAATGGACCGACAGACCCCTACTTCCTCAATGAGCAGCTCCCGATCTCCGCTCTCCTGCCTGCAACCCCGGTCTTACTCTGCAATCAGATGTCAGTGTCAGCCCTGTCTGACATCACTGAGATGGCGCCTTCCACGCCCACATGCAGTCGTCATCATCAAGTAGCCTTCCGATTGGATGTCCCAATGCAAATCTACAACAAAATTTAATGCTACAAGCCTGGAAAGGGGACCTGTCCCGGGTAGGTGGGGGTTACAGCCTACAGACTGGGGTCGAAATTTAAAATAGGAAAATGGTGAGAGACTGACGTGAGGAAACAAAATAGGAATAAAGTACCCAAATAGAACTTAACCTTTTCAGTGCCAGACAGTTTTGCAAGTTGTCTACCCTTTTTTGCAAGAAGGAATTTCAGGATTTTGCACTCATATGGTTTAAACTAATTTTACAGTAGGAAACCCCCCAGTAAATTAGGAATATTTATACATTGTTTTTTCAGCACAAAGTGTACTTTAGCATGGTATCAAAATTTTTAACTTTTCTGGAGATTAATTGGAATTATGGGTAAATATGTAAAAAAATTAGCAATTTTCACAGATGTTTCCGTTTTTACTTACAGTTATCTTAAGGTTACGCACAAAAATCTTACTGTTCTAAAAGCTCTGATACTCCCGAGTACACGATACCAGATATATGTAGGTACCCGACTTTCCTGTACAGGAGACGCCCCCAAACTAAAACTGCAACTTCAAGAATATTCACCAATTAAAATGTATAACCACTACTGACAGTTAACATAGAAAATCTACCAAATTAACTAAAATATCCCCACAAGTGAGATATTTTTAGAAACTACACACCCGCAGGATAGTTATGAGTGAGGTAAGTTTCGATCAAAATGCAGATACCCGGACGCAGCTTTCGTCCATTGTAAGTTATTTCTCACATTTTCCTTTTTTCTAACTGTAAAATCAGAGACAAATTCAAATGCGAAATTTCAGCTAAAAATGTGAGGAAAGTTCAAACGCATACTCAAATATGAAAAGCTAATCCCTCCCGAATAAACGGTATGCCATATTCATGGGTGTACCCAGTGACATGGCTACCAACTAACCAAAGTGGGACTAATGCCAAATGGCAGTGACAGTAAAAAAAATATAGCCATCTCTATATTTGAACAATCTGCAGTTTTTTTACTAAACACCCCGTGTAGCTTGGAAATACCCCCAGAAACTATATATTTTTGGAATGTAGACACCTTCAGCAACATAGCGCTGTAATCTTTCATTCAATACCATCAATGGTATAGGTGCGCTCTTGTAGTAGGAAGTTCGCACTTTCGGCAGATTTTCTGAAAAAATTAACAAAGAAAAACTTTCAAGGTAGAAATCATGCCAAAACCCATGGAATGTAAAAAAAGTTACCAAACATCAATCCCCAAAATGTCCTGAATCAAATGGTATGCCATATGCATGGTTACACACGTGGACGTGGAAGCTACTAGTCATGAAGTGAGACAATGCACGAGGCTAAAAAACAGCAAACATTTCAGTCAAATCCAAATTACCACAAAACAACCCCAAAACTCAGAAATACTCCCCATAAACTATATATCCTTGGAATCTACAACCTTCAGGTATGTAATGCTTTAGTTTGTTCATTCATACCTTCAATGATGTTGGAGCGTTCTTCGTAGAAGTGGAAGTTGAATTAGCCGATTTCTGAAAAATTAACAAAAACCACTTCAAAGTTAGAAATCATGCCAAAATCCCAAGTAATGTAAAAAAAAGTTACCAAATATCATCTCCCAATGTCCTGAATCAAAACAGTATGCCATATGCATTGTTACACACGCAGACGTGGAATCGAGTAGCTACAAAGAAAGCCAATGCACAGTGGTCCAATACAGCAACTTTTCAGATTTGTCAGACTAAACAACCTCTTTATTAGAAATATCCCCCAAAACTATATATTCTGGAATCACTACACCTTCAGCTATGCAATGGTGCCTTCTTTTAGATACCACCAATGGTGTGGGGCACGTCTGCATAGAATTTCACACTTGTACCAGATTTTCTGGAAAAATGTAAAAAATAAATTTCAAAGTTAAAAATCATGTCAATTCCCATGCAATATAGAAAAAAACGTGTCAAGTATCTCCCAAATGCTGCCTGATCAACGGTATGCCATAACATGGTACACACATGGACGTGGAAGCCACTAGTCACAACAGTGAGCCATGCACAAGTGCCGTTACAAGAAAAAAAATCAAAGAGCTCTGTAATTTGAACAGTTACTCTTTTTCAAAGGAAAACGGCCCTGAACCTTGGAAATGCCGCCACAAATAAAAACCCACTAAATGTCAATCTTCCACATTCCTGAATCAAACGGTATGCCATATAGTGAGTGCAAACAGAGATGTGGTCACCAACTAGTCCAAATGGGACGCATGCACAAGCGCAAATACAAGAAAAAATTAAAGTGCTCTGTAATTTGAACAGTTACCCCTTTTCAAAGGAAGGAAACAGCCCAGAAACTTGGAAATCCCCCCATGGACTATATATTTTTGGAAACTATCACTTCAGTACATAAATGGTGCCATGCTTACATACATACATGAAGAATTCCAGACGCAGTAATCATAGAAACCTCCATGCTTTTTGGAGATTTTGTGAAAAAATAAAATAAGAGATTCAAAGGTTGAAATCCTACCTAAACCCACTTGACAAGTAAAACCCCCCATAAATGTCGATCTTCCACATGTCTTGAATCAAACAGTATGCCATATGCATGGGTGAAAACAGACGTGGCAACTAACTAACTCAAATGGGAAGCATGCACAAGTGCAATTACAAGAAAAAATCTAAGTGCCCTTTCTCATAGGAAACGACCCAAAACGTGGAAATACCCCTCGCAAAATATATATTTTAGGAAAACTACACACCTTCAGCTACATAATGGTGCCATGCTTTCATACATACATGAAGAATTCCAGACGGAGTAATCCAAAGAATTGTGTTTTTAGGTGATTTTGTCAAAATAAAATAAGATGATTCAAAGGTTGAAATCCTACCTAAACCCAACTTGACAAGCAAAAAAACTCACTAAATGTGAATCTCCCACATGTCCTGAATCAAACGGTATATGCCATATGCGTGGGTGCACACAGAGGTGTGGCCACGAACTAGCTCAAATGGGACGCATGCAGAAGTGCAATTACAAGAAAAAATCAGTGTTCTGTAATTTGAACAGCCTATTCAACTTGGAAATACCCCCAAAAACTATATCTTTTTGGAATCTACACACCTTCAGCTATGTAACGGGTATCATGCTTTCGTTATATATGAAGAATCAGATGCTGTTATTCCTACAATTCCGTGCTTTTAGGAGATTTTGTGGAAGAAAAAAAAAAAGAGGTCTCAAAGGTTGAAATCCTACCTAAACCCCCATGGCAAGAAAAAAAACCACTAAATGGCAATCTCCAACATGTCCTGAATAAAACAGTTATACCATATGGGTGGGTGCAAACAGAGACGGGGCCACCAAACTAGCTCAAATGGAACCCATGCGCAATTGCAATTACAGAAAAAAAATTAAAAACCGCCACAACCCACCCCCACCCCCACCCCCCCTTTTAGTGGTATGTAGTGAAAACCGGTTAGTACGGAGAGTCACACAAGTTTTTGCATATTTTATGATCCTAAAACTTCAATCCGTCTTTTTTTGGTACCTCTTACCGCTGCAAAAATGTCTACTAAAATAGGCTTAGTTCCCTTGAAATGGACAAATAATGATCTGCGTTTACTTTACCGTAATCACTGGGGGCATTGGGGACGCTTGGAAAAGACAAAGTTTTTGCTAATTTAGAGTTTTAGGGTAAAAAAAAAAAAAAGGGGTGTGTATCACTTTAAGAATTTTTTTGTGCGCATTTCCCCTTTTTTTTGGCTCATTCCCATAGATGATCATCAGATCATCTTAGGGAATGATAACGAACTTGGATACGGGCATAAATGCCCGTTTCCAATTCGAAATCTGATCGGAAAAATCAACTTCCCGGAAATCATTTTCCAGGAAGTGATTTTAATCATTGGCAAAGATCAATAATTTGGTGATCGAAGTGATCACCAAATTTTGATCTCGTCCCCATTTTTTTATTTGTGAATGAAACTTTGAGTTCATTCACAAAATGTATAGTAAAGGCTGTCAGCATGACAGCTTTACTATACAGGTACTGCAGCATGCTCTATATGAGAACACACGTGCAGTACCTCCACTAGACCACTAGGGGGTCAGAGCACTTGCAAAGGGAAGACCCCGGTGAAGAGGAAAGCCCTGTGATGTCACGGGGTCCCCTACCGATCTTAGCAGAGGCAGAGAGGGACGGCAATAGAGGAGGGGGCACCACTTCAGGCACTGCTATCTCCCGATCCCCCCAACGGATTTTTATGAAATCAAGGGGGATCGAGGGGGCTAGGGGGGCACCTGAATGCTGCCCCCCGATTGCCTGGCAGTAAATTTTTTTCGTATACAGTATAGCAAGCAGGCACATAGTGCTCTGCTGCTATACTTCGCGTCGTAAACTGAGATCGGAACCGATCTCAGTTTACTAGTCCACTAGACCACCAGGCAATATGGGGATGGACACCAAAGGGAAGCCCCGGACGTCCTGTGATGTCACGGGACTTCCCTTTCCGCTGCGGCTCTGCAATGAATGAAGTACCGGGAGGTGGGAGGGATTCCCTATACGATCCGGCACTTTAGGGGTTAATTTCTTGAGATCCCCCCATCGGTGTGGGACCAAACCGATGGGGGATCGAGGGGAGAGTGAGGGCACTTGAATAGTGCCCTCCGATCACACGGGGGAGCCTGCGGGAGGGATTTAAAGGGCCATTGCCACCAATCGTAAATTTTACCATGCTTGGCAAAAAAGGAAGGAAATAGAGCGCCGTAAAATTTACCATTGGTGGCAATGAAAGGGTTAAATGTCCATAGAGATGTCCGAACTTCGCAAAATCCGGTCCGCTCGAGGATCCGCAAATTTTTGAGAAAATTCGAAAATCCGCGAGCGGACCCGGTAAAATGGAAAATATTCTCGAAAATTACAAGATTTCTCGTATTTTCGTAATTTCGAAAATTGTCGAAACTGTAATTTTCGGAAATACTCGTAATTTCGGGAATGTTTGAAAATACGTATTAATGAAAATACGAGACATCCTCGTATTTTCGCAAATTTTCGAAAATACGTATTTTTTTTTTGAAACTACGAGAAATCTCGTAATTTAGAGAATTTTCGAAAATACGAGAAATCCGCGGTTCGGAAGTTCGGAAGGCAGAACATCCAGAAAATCCGGAAAAATCCGCCGTTTGCAAACGGGATAAATCCGCGGCGGATCCGGGTTCAGATCCGTCAACCGTCCATCCCTAAATGTCCAATATAAGGGATAATAACTACTGTGATCTTGATACGTTTTTATTGCACATTACCCAAACCGAAACACCTTATAATAAATATACACCTAAAGACTAAAAAACAAACATCAGAGCAGGTAAAAACACAAATTGTACATGTGGCAAACTTCATCAACAAAAGTCCGATCAAGTCCCATATATATCCTATGATGATCCTCGTAATGTGTTAGACTGGGCTATGAATAGTCAAAAATTAGGAATACCAAAAAGCTGTCACGCTCCCATGCACAGGTGATACTGGGACTTACTCCTACGCTCGTCCACTTCACCGAGTGATCTCTGGGCGTACCTCCATCTCTGGCGTCTCATGCACGTCACTTCTATCCCCACATCGCTCCGGTCGTCCTTGAAACACGTCACGTGGGCCAGCTCCGTCCGTTTTCACCCAGACTAAAACTTGGCTGGGGCAGAAAACTCTCTTACCTTAGCACACTCTCATCTCACAGATAGCAGCTACAATTGTCCACATTTACATCCATAAACAATTAATCCAACGCGTGTTTCACCCCCATGGAATAGACAGGGCTTCTTCAGGGATGTTACTCATGATTTGACGTGTAATGTGAAGAGATAACGGTCAGAATAATTCCCCATGTGACGGATACACGAGATGTTCTGCAATTACACCCATGGGACCTTTCATTTACTGGGTAATTGCAGGGGAATATTGACAAAAACGAGAGACAGAGATAGTATCCCCCTCTTGAGTTAGCACACTTAATGGCACAGTCCAGAGACCACTAATTAAAATTAAAACTTAAAAATCTTTTGCGTATGCATTAAAAAATCAAAATCACACATTTAAAAATTCTTGTCGTGATAAGTGCTCTGAAAAATCTGCAAAAACAGCAGATCAAGAAGGGAGAGGTAATTAAAGGAGAACTAAACTTCATTTTTTCAGATCCTAATGTGAAAGTTTTTCTCCCCAGAATACCTACACGTTGGAAGATTCTTCTCTAGTTATTTGCATTTAGCAGATATAAGTAATAGATTCTGTAACAAAGGAGGCTTCCATGTTGTTGCCAGTACAACTCATAGCCCATGTTGGCTTCAAAGAGCCAGGCCCCCTGACCCCAGGATTCACTTTCCCTGGTCCTCCAAATGGCAGTGGTTAACATTGGGTTAATCCCCCTCTGACTTGATTGACAGGCTGGTCCCTCCTATTTGTGATAAATCCCGGCGGGCTTACCGCTTACTTGTCTTTTTTCTCTTGTACTTCAGGTTGACAGGTGCTCCCCCCTCTACTCCCCGGCGCAGGTCTCAGCCTCTCTTTCCTGTTGCTGCAGCCGCACCTAAGTGCTCGTGCGGAACAGGGACAGGACTTAGAGCACATGACCGCATCGCGTCCATGACGTCACAGCCCCGCGACCCGAATCTCACGGGTAATTAAAATACCGTCGTTCTACCGGCTGTTTCCCCTCCTGCTTCCTTTTCCTTTGGCTGTACAGGAGTTGTGTGCTCTAGCTGTTCCTGCTGTTGCCATTCTTGTAAGTATGGCAACTCTGTGTTCCACACCTGCCTCTGGGCTTGCTGTGGTTTTACTTGGATCCTAATAACAATCTTGTTTGTTTTATTAGGTGCCTCATCATGAGCTCCCACAAAAGGAGTTTCGGATTCCAGGGGGTGAGCAATTCTTTCAAAGAGAGTGCCTTTACTGTTATCTTATTTATTTTATTATTTATTGTGTTTTTTGTTTTTGTATCTCAGTAGTTCCTCCAGATACAGAGACGAAGGAGAACATGCCTACCACAAGGAGCGCAGAAGCGCAGAGTTGAATGTGCCATGTGTGACAAACCAGCCGATCATCACAAGAAACTTTGTAAAGACTGTGCTAATTTCAGAATCAACTCCTCGCAAGATGAATTGCTTTCCTCAGTACAAACAATGATGGATTCCTCCCTCTCCAAATTCTCAGAATCCATGATGACGCAAGTTTCGGCCATGTTAAACCGACATCCTTCTTCTCCACATCAAGTTGAACCAATTCCAGCTTCAACTCTTGAGACAGAGAATCAAATGATGAAGGTCCAAGCAAAGATTTATCTCTTACACATGAATCTCTTTCAGGTCTGATCAAAAGAATGAAGAAATCACTTCAAATTTCGGAACCCCCACCCTCTGAATATTCGGATCTCATGTTTACCAAGAAGGATGAAGACTCGGGCTCTGGGATGAATCTGGGATGAATGCCCTAAAGTTGATACGGCAATCAGTAAAACTAACAGGAAAACGGCTCTTGCTACAGATGATACTGTTGCCCTCAGGGACCCGATGGATAGAAAAGAAGATTCTCTCCTTAAAAGAATTTATCTCCTTGCTGGAGCTTCAATTCGACCTTCCTTTTGCTAGAGCTAACAAAGTTTGGATATCCGAATTGGAAGAAGCCATAAATAACGGCACTCCAAGAAGCGAACTACTGAAGAGCCTATCGGATATTAAGCTCTCCAATGAATTTATGTCAGAGGCTTCCATGGATTCTATTAAATTATCTTCCAAGATCATGGGTTCCACTGTTGTGGCCAGGCGCGCATTGTAGATATAACAATGGAGGGCCGATGCTCACTCAAACAGCCTGACAAGTATTCCATTCGAGGGCAACCTCCTTTTTGGACCCAAATTAGAAGAACTCATTGAGAGAAATTCTAACAAGAAAAGCCTTCCCCAAACCAGAAGTTTCCGGGCCCCTGTTGCCTCCTCCTCAGGTACCATTCATCCATCCTTCAGAGATCAGAAGCAGTTCAAAAATATCAGCTCACTCCCCCAAAGAGGACCCTGAAGGCCTTTCCAGCAACAGCCCTTTCGTGGCAAATCAAATCCTTCCAAATCAAGACCCTTATGAAGGTGCGAGAGCCCAATCCCCAAAAGTGGGAGGCAGACTCTCCCCTTTTCCAGAGGTCTGGGCTCACTCAACATTTGATTCCTGGGTCCAGAAGACAATCCTTCAGGGATACAAACTGGAATTCAGTTCCTACCCGACTGTAAACAGATTCATCCAGTCAAAAATTCCCACATCAAATCTGATCAAGCAAGATCTTCTCCAAGTACTTCTACAACATCATCGAGAAAGTACCAGCTCCAGAAATGGGTTTTGGAATCTACTCCCCTATCTTCCTAAAAAGGAAAAAAACGGGAGAATTCAGGCCAATATTAAACTTAAAATACCTGAACCAGTTCCTCAACATTCGCAGATTCAAAATGGAATCCCTCAAGTCAGTTACCATCCAACTCCAACAGGACGATTGGTTGGCCAAAATAGACATAAAAGATGCCTATCTCCACATCACCATTCACCAAGCGAACAGGAAATTCTTAAGATTTCACATCATTGGAAATCATTTCCAATACAGATGCCTACCCTTTGGACTAGCCACTGCTCCAAGAGTTTTCACCAAAGTCCTGATTCCCATCATAGCCTACATCAGATCACAGGGCCTACAGATATTCGCTTATCTAGACAACATATTGATCAAAGCTCAGGACTCAACCACTCTCCAAAATCACATTCAGACAACTCTAGCCTGTCTACAAAGTCATGGGTGGATCATCAATTGGGAGAAGTCCAGTCTAAATCCATCAAATCATATTCAATTCCTGGGAAATATCATCAATTCACAAACAATGACAGTATCTCTTCCCCTGGAACATCAACTGGACATCATCAAGTCAGTCAAGAATTTCCTGTCTCAACCAGCATCCACTGCTTGGTTCTGTCAATAAATCCTGGGGAAACTCGTCTGCACTCTAGAGTCTGTTCGATGGGCCATTAACCACATCAGAACATTCCAAATATCATTTTTGAACCAATTTCACTCAAGAAATCAAAATCAACTAATCTTTCTAACCTCAGAGGTCAAGAAAGACTTGAAATGGTGGACAAAAAAAAGAGAATTTTCTTCCCATTTCCTTGGCAACCAGACATTGGATCTCTTGTCACCACAGACGCCAGCCCCTCGGGTTGGGGTACAACTTTTGGGAAACATGTGGCTCAGGGGAAGTGGAGCAAGAAATTGAAATTGGCACCACAGAACCACAGAGAGATGATGGCAGTTTTTCTAGCCCTCAACACATTTCAACTTCTGATGACAGGGAAATCCATCATGGTACGATCCGACAATATTACCGTAGTGGCTTACATCAGAAAGAGAGGTGGCACCCGCAGTCCAACAATGTGGAATATAGCCAAACAAATTCTAACTTGGGCGGAACTTCACCTCCAAGACTTCTCGGCATCTCACATTCCAGGAGCAAACAACATGGAAGCAGATTACCTCAGCAGGAACACTCTCCTCCCAGGAGAATGGCGCCTCAATCCCCAAGTATTCCAATCAATATCCGATACTTGGGGACACTACACTTAGACCTTATGGCCAACAGAAAGAATGCCCAACTGGAGAAATTCATATCCAGGTTACCAGACAGCCAGGCAATAGCCATGGACGCTCTATCAATTCCCTGGGGTCATCAGATGTCCTACATCTTTCCCCCCCATTCCTCTCGTCCCCAGAGTTCTCAGGAAAATCAGGGACGAGAAGATCAACATTATTGCAATTTTTCCCTGGTGGCCTCGGAGACCATGGTTCCACTGGACCCTTCAAATGTCCATCTGTCCGGTAATCAGATTACCCATGAGGGAAGACCTCCTTCTCCAGGGATCAGTCTACCACTCAGGACTGAAGACGTTATGCCTAGCGTCTTGGAGATTGAGACCAGATCAATGAGAAATAGAGGATTCTCTAGTCAGGTCATCCAAACCCTTCTAGCATCCATGAAAGGTTCAACTTCCACAAGATATTATAAGATCTGGGAAGCATTCACCGCATGGAACAAGGCAAAAGGTTTTTCCCCTCTCTCCACCTCAGTCAAAATTATAATAGAGTTTCTCCAAGACGGTCTCAACAAAAATCTTTCCTTACCATCCCTCAAGTCACAGGTATCCGCTCTCTCAGCTTTAACAAACACAAGATGGGCCCTAGATCCGACAATAATCCGGTTCTTTCAAGGAGTTAAACATCTAAACCCTCAAATTAGATCAAAAGTACCTCCTTGGGATCTTCCCACAGTGCTACATGCCCTTCAGAAACCACCCTTCAAACCCATATCTTCCTGCTCCATTAAAGATCTAACCTTGAAAACAATATTCTTGGTAGCCATAACTGCAGCCAGAAGAGTATCAGAAATCAGGGCCCTCAGAGCATCTCCACCATTCATATCATTCTTAAATGACAGAGTCATCCTCAGAACAGATCCATCCTTCCTACCAAAGGTTGTTACATCATTCCACATCAAAGAAGATATCATCCTTCCAACCTTAACAGCCTCAGATGACTCCGAACTACCAGAAAATTCTCATCTGCTAGATGTAGGCAGATGTCTCAAAACCTACTTGGAAAGGTCAGCCGATTTTAGAATAGCAGATTCTCTGTTTATTCTTCACAGAGGCAACAAAAAAGGTCTTCAGCCTTCTTCGTCCACAATCTCGGCATGGATTAAAACCTGTATCACGCAGGCATATACAACTTTGGCAACAGCTCCACCTGATAAGGTAAAAGCACACTCAACCAGGTCAGTGGCAGCGTCTTGGGCCTTCTCTGCCCGAGCATCAGCAGAAGAAATCTGTAAAGCAGCCACCTGGACCTCCATGAGCACTTTCATCAAGCACTATAATTTATATGTGTTCACTTCTTCTCAAGCAGATTTTGGTAAAAAAGTCCTATCTGCTTCTCGCTAAATACATTTCTTTTTTTGTTAGCAACATATCATGTCTCCCTCCCTTTTTTCCATATGAAGCTTATCAAATCCCAATGTTAACCACTGCCGTTTGGAGGACCAGGGAAAATAGAATATTTTACTTACTTTCCGTAATTTTCTTTTCCTGGTTCCGAGAGAAGGCAGTGGTTCGTTCCCTCCCATTATATTTTTCAGATACATATTCGTACATTTGGTAAAAGACAAGTAAGCGGTAAGCCCGCCAGGATTTATCACAAATAGGAGGGACCAGCCTGTCAAGTCAGAGGGGGATTAACCCAATGTTAACCACTGCCGTTTCTCAGAACCAGGAAAAGAAAATTACGGCAAGTAAGTAAAATTTTCTGTTGTCTCTATGTGCAGAGTTTCTAGCTTCTCTTTCTAGCGAAAGATAAAGTATCTAAATGTACCTGTGGTCACAGTTGAGTTGCTGGTGGCGCACCATGTACCGTATATATATTTGAGTATAAATCGACCCGAGTATAAGTCGAGATACCTATTTCTACATGAAAAATCATTAAAAACTCATTGACTCGCTTATAAGTCGAGGGTAGAAATGATCACTTCTACTGCAAACCTGTAATTGGCTAAACTGATTAGAAAATAAAAATGAACAAAGAGGAGGTCCATGGTTTTCTTTAAAAGTTTATTTTCAAATAAAAACAACCTGTTTTGTTATCACTACCGGTATATGCATCAAGTAACATCAGGTACCACAAACATACTGATACCCATGTAACCATGTAGGAACATCTACATATACATACTGTAACTACGGTAAACTAGCACTGTAATTGGGTGACGGGCTAAGCAAAAACGGGCTAAGCAAAAAAAAGCATGGTAAATATTTTAACTGGGAAACCTTTTTACTGAATCAAAGTTCAATGGCTTAAACAGCAATATGAAACATATTTAAAATCCTTCAAAATCGGATTCCTCGTCATCAGTTTGTGCAAATAGTGCCTCAAATTCAGCTGGTGTAATGTCATCTGCATAGACATTATCATCACCATCATCAATATTTACATCATCTTCATCACTGCTGCTGTGCTGATACAAAACATCGTCTTCTGTACCATCCATGGCGTTACTTATACCACATTTCTGAAAAGCACGTTTGATGATGTATTCTGGAATGTCCTCCCATGCATCTCGTACCCACTAATTCTATGTCAGGCTTCATAAGATTTCCACATTTTGTTAATTTGGCTTGACCTGACGACATCCATTCGTGCCACATTTTTCGCACACGGTCTTTTGTTTATAGACACATCCAGGGGCTGTAAAACAGATGTAAGTCCACCTGGGAATAACATCCAAAGTGGTTTGAAAAGACTTAGCCATTTTTTTGACATCTTCGCATATATGGGCTCTAAACATATCCCAAACTAACAATGTAGGTTTTTTTTTAAAGCTACTCCTGATCGTCGATTCCAAATCTCTTCTAGCCATTTTTTTGTTCCTTGTTCATCCATCCAGCCTTTGACATATGGACAGACAGTAATTCGTCTTCCTTTTAAATATAATAACAGGCCGCAGCTTGACTCCATTGGCCAAACATGCCAGAACCACTGTGAAATGATTTTTTTCATTCCCTGTTGTTCTAAGGAAAATAGTTTTTTCTCCCAAGGATGCCACGGTTCTGTTGCTTGGAAGATCAAAAGTCATTGCTGTCTCATCCATATTCCCGATACTTCCGAGGTCATAATTATACAACTTTCTTTGTTTTATAATGAATTGATGGAATGACATGACCTTTTCCTCAAGATTTTGTGGTAGCTTTTGGGATATCTTCATTCTCTGTCGCAAGCAAAGTCCAAAACGATTCATGAAGCGGGTACACCATCCAGCTGATGCAACGAAGTTCTCAATACCTTCTGTTTTATATTTCTCATCTTTAGCCATTTGAAGGGCACGTAATCGAATTCCCATGCGTGTTATACAGTATCCATTTAGACGACATTCCACAACCCATTTATGTAAGTCAGTCTCTAGAGCCCCATGTGAGGTTGTTAAACCACGACAAGCCTTTTTTGACTTCGGCATCTTCTCCAAATCTTCATTTTTCGCCAGTCTCGCACCTGTTTTTCATCAACGCCAAATTCCCGGCCTGCAATGGAATTATTGCTTTCTTCTGCCCTAGACACAACCTTCAGTTTAAATCCAGCGTCGTATGATCTGTGTTTTTGCTTTCTTCCACGATCAACAATTTCTAACAGATTAAATAAACAGAACCCAGCAACCACATTAAAATTAGAAGTGAGGCACTGATTACTGCTTTTATATACAGGTGTTCTGCCTTATGATTCTGTATGGTTTTGAGGCTTTAGCTGCCCTTTTAATGGGACCTTTAATACCATAATGCTGGTAAACATCAGAATTCCCATACAGTATTGGTGCCAATATACCGGTACGATAATACCCTAGCCAAATAAAGTACCGTAATACCCAATTCCTTGGCACTCCAGATGTTTAGAAACCACAACTCCCAGCATGCTTTATTTGGTGGGAGTTGTAGTTTCTAAACATCTGGAGTGGCAAGGTTCAACAATCAACAATAAATCAATCATTTTAGCCCTACAAGCAACAAGCATGCTCCTTCCCACTACTTTGAAAATCCAGTAATCCCAATTCCTTGCCACTCCAGATGTTTGGAAACTACAACTCCAAGCATGCTTTGATTGCTGGGAGTTGTAGTTTCTATACACCTGGAGTGGCAAGTGTCAAGTAATATTTATAATTGTATGGCCAAGGAAGAAAAAATGTACAGCAAATAACCAAAATAACTACAAGTTCCTGCCTACCTTTAGCAGGAGTTTCTGCGCTCCCTGTAGGCTCCGCCATTGTGCAAAACAGGTACCGGCAAGTCAGGACGTGAGGTGCGTCCCGGTGTGCGCGCGCGATTACGTACCCGCGCCTACGTCCACGCGCCTGATCTCATCCAACTGCACCGGTCTTCTCTGCCTCTGCTCTGGTATTCTCTGCCTCTGCTCCAGTCCTTTATTGCGGCGGCATATTTGGATGTGACATCAACAGCCCGGTAGGAGCACTATATTAATATTTGCAGCCTCCAACAATCATAAAAATGTATTGACTCGAGTATAAGTCGAGGTGGGTTTTTAAGACCCATTTAAAAAACCCAAAACCTCGGCTTATACTGGAGTATATACGGTAAATGCTATGTTTTTAGGAACAAACAGACGAGTCACAAGTTCAAATCCCAGAGTTTACTTATGAAACAATATAACATAGTCTACTGCCTGGGTTTATTGCTTTTTTTGTTTCCATGTTTCTAGAAAAATATAAAGTTTCTACATATGTACAAACTTTATATATAGCAGCTCTGTTATTTATTTACCAACCAGCACGAATTGCTGACAGTCTTCCAGTAGCAATAAAAAAAAGTGACCTGATTTTACTGACATTTACTTCTATTGATTGAGTGTTCATCTGTGGTGCGTTCTGCTAAAGTGCTGGGTTAGGGAAAAAATCTGACTTTTGGGACACAGGTTTGATTCCCCATGTTCCCTTTTTTTGTTTTTATTGTGTTTTTGTTTTATTATGTGTCTAGCAAAAGATAAAGAATCTACATGTACTGGTTCATAATTTATCATCCCTTGTGGCCTAGTAGTAGAAAGCTTTTTTTTTTGGAAAGACACAGTATAGAAGGTTGCTGGTTCGATTCCCCATACTTACTTTTATTTTTTGCTGAAATGTTAAATGTTCTGTTTCTTTCATCCATGCTAGCAAAGACATACACTGCAAAGATTACTTTTTTTTGTATGAAAAGCCTAGGAATTTATCATTGTTAGGGACAGGAGCATTTCTAATGTGTTTACACAAAAACTGCACTGATATCTGTGTTCTGTGTCAGAGAGAGGGATCTCTGAGCTGTAACATGATTGGCTGTCAGCTTCCAGGAACCAAGACTGCAGTTTCCTGTGTAGTGTCCAGCGCACACTTAGCTGGGTGTTCCCAGATAAGGTGAATTAGAGACACTGCTTGTTGTGTGTTTGTGAATGTGCTCTCTCTATTGGGACAATGTTGTCTTGGGACTTTAGTTCTCCTTTAACTAGTGAATTACCAAAACATGCCCTGTTATGTAACAGGTGGTAGAAACCTCTCCACCTGGCTTAAAGTTACATGGAAACACAGGGTATAAATGGGCGTCCCTAGGAGCACTCTGTGCTCTAACTAGTCTTTAACAGCTTAAGAATCCCTAGTCTGGGTCCCTAAGCTAAAGAACAGTACAAAATCACATCTATTAAAAGCAGCAACCATACATAGCTTATAGTCCAGATAAGTAGTGTGTAAGTAAAAATCACTACCCAACAGGATTCAGGAGAGTGGTTACCTGTATTACGTCCCCCTCATTAGTTTTTTATAAGGAGGATCAGGTAACCAGAGAGGCCAAGCTAGCATTGCTAAGAAATCAAATACACACATAGTTGGACCCCTGCTGTGTTTCGTCCTACTCGTGGACTTAGTCACCTTTTTTCTATTTAGCAACCACTAGGGGTTCCTTAGGTTATTCCCCAATCGTTCCCCATTATTCCAGAAGGGTGATATGAAGGCGCACCACATACCATCGCTTTGATAAATGATTACGGGTAGACTGGGATATAGATCTGATTAGTATCTACGGAATTACAATAGAAACAATAACTGTGCATAGTATAGTCCATCCCCTAGTGATTGCTAGTATCTACGTTACCCTTAAGAGTTAACTTTATATTAGCAACAGTAGCCATAAAGAATGAGATCCGAGTTGTTTTAACTATGTTGTGTTTAAAGCTATTTGTCTAACTTATGTTTTACCATTTGTTGCACTTTGGACACTTTATTAGAAGGAATTGACCAGTATTTTATATTATATGATACAAAATATCGGTATTGAGCACTATATTAATGGCAGTTTGTTTAGATACTTTGCGACAATTTGTGCACTAGAAGCTTGGAGTTAAATTGTGGGCGAATGAGATTAATCTATTAGGAACAGGGGGAGTGGTGCTGAGGGTGGGCAGGGGGTTTGTCGGGGGTGGACACGTACCTATTTATTGTTGTGTTTTCTAAGTACTGTAACCCTGATGACGGCCTGTGTGTTAAGGGACGAAATGCGTATGCTTTACAGTCCTACTATGTAACAATAAAATATTGTAGTGAAGTCCTAGGAGTGCTCTGTAGTTATATTGATTTGCATATGATACATTACAGCATCACCCAGGCAGATATTCTATAGCACGGAGTGCGAAGGATTTACTTACACATGTTTATCTCCATTATCTGAGATGCACCCGCTTGATTATCTGGATACCGTGCACTTACAGCACATTGATCCATTTCCAATATGGCAGAGGATCTCTCTCAATCGGCTACATTGGCTAACGTGGATATCGGCACTGATTTTTATTTCTCACAGGAAGATGCTGAACGCATTCTATTTGATGATCCTACAATCGCATTGAGCCCGGAGCACAACAATCATCATATATAATAAAACCCCAAGTGTGTGTCCCTGTGTCTGTGTGTGTGTCACTGCAGTTCCTATGGACTCACCACTAGAGGGAGAGTCTCTGCAGTTCCTATTGACTCACCACTAGAGGGAGAGTCTCTGCAGTTCCTATTGACTCACTACTAGAGGGAGAGTCTCTGCAGTTCCAATTGACTCACCACTAGAGGGAGAGTCTGCATTTCCTATTGACTCACCACTAGAGGGAGAGTCTCTGCAGTTTCTATTGACTCACCACTAGAGGGAGAGTCTCTGCATTTCCCATTGACTCACCACTAGAGGGAGAGTGTCTGCAGTTCCTATTGACTCACCACTAGAGGGAGAAACACAGGAAACACACGGAGAGAGAACAGCAATTAAACAGACTGCAGGTAAGGTTGCTTGGGGCCCCTGGATTTGGGAAAGAGGGCCCCTGGATTTGGGACACAGGGGGGGCCCTGGATTCGGGACAGACGGGGGGCCCTTGGATTTGGGACAGACGGGGGCCCTGGATTTGGGACAGACAGGGCCCCTGGATTTGGGACAGAGGGGGGCCCTGGATTTGGTACAGAGAGGGAGCCCTGGATTTGGGACAGGGGGGCTGGATTTGGGACAGAGGGGGGCCTCTGGATTTGGGACAGAGGGGCCCCTGGCCTTGGACAGAGGGGGGACTCTGGCCTTGGGACACTAAGAGGGTACTCTGGCCTTGGGACATGGAGGAGGACTATGGCCTTGGGACACTAAGGGGGCACTCTGTGCTTCTAGCGCCCGTTATTGTAGCGGGCTTAATGTCTAGTTGTGAAATATTCTTCAAATTACGTAAAAAAGAGACTGACTTACTTCTACATTGAATGTTTCTATCAGAATATCATCGATCTCGCAAAATACCCAGAGGGTTCCGAATATACAATGTACCTATGATTGGCCGCTATGACCCTGAGTTCTGCACCAAGTGGTGCGGTATCCTAAACCGCTGTTCATTTGACTTACTTCTACTGGTCATTGAACAGGTGGGCAAAGAGCTTCCTATGGTCCGTGAGGAAATACACAAAGTGGAATTTATTCACAAAGAAGCACTCAGCAACGACCTGACCTGCAACTGGGAAGAAAAGCTTGAACTACAATTAGCTAAGTATAAGGAGGACCTGCTGATCTTCAAATGTAAGAAAGTAGTTAAAGTTGAATCTGACTACACTGACAAAAGGGTATACGGGTCGTTATATGGAAAACAAACCTGCCGCACACCCAACAGATGCTGACTGAGGCACAGAACTCTGAGAACTGTTGACAGCTCTGATGAATCTAATCCCTCTGACGGTGAACGGGAGCCCCCACACCCAATAACAACTAGGGAAAACACAGATAAGTCTCCTTTTTTAGGAGTCAGCACGGGGTCCACCTCCAAAATAAAAACAAACATAAGAGGCGAATCACCAGGAGGGGCCACTGGGACCCGAGGCAGGGGCCTCCCTCCAAGACCTCACAGGAAGAAGTAATATATAACCTCAGTAAACATGTGCTGACCCCTGTGGAAAGAAAACTTCTCAACAGAGGATTATCCTTTATTCCAACTCCTAAATACGATCCCTTGGAGGATGAGATTGACTTATATAAACTGCAAATAACTTTAAAACTCAAGGAACATTTCCGTAATACCACTAACTTTACCACATCTTTTAGACCTAAGAGTAGATTTGAACCACCTAATACTTCGCCCTCTATCAGGGTTTTCACTGACCTGGTCAGGCAGGATCTTATACGGGAGTATAAGGGTCCCAATAAGGAATGTGTACATTGGTCTAACTTAACTAGAGAAGAAACACAGGCCATTAGATCCCTTAAGGGTGATAAGGAGTTGGTGATTCGACAAGCCGACAAAGGCGGGGCTATTGTCTTACTAGACCTGGCCTACTACAAAGCAGAACTACTCTCCCAACTCTCTGACACATCTACGTACCAACCCCTGGATAGGGACCCGACAACGTCCTTTAAAAATATACTTGATGATAAACTACAGGTAGCATTGCAAAATGGATGGATCACCAAGGATGAGCATGGATTCCTGGTTAACGATTACCCCAGAGCCCCAGTGATTTACACTGTCCCAAAGATACATAAGTTCAGCACGGAACCCCCGGGTAGCCCTATTGTGGCAGCGTGCGGCTTGATATTTAAAAACATTACAGTCTATATTGATTCCTTCGTGCAGCCCTTGGTGAAGAGGTGGCTTCCTATATACGGGACAGTCAACATTTACTTCAGATTCTAGATGAGTATAGGGGTCCTACGAATGATGTCATCTTCATGTCCTGTGACGTCAAGAATCTTTATACCATAATTCCCCAAATCGAGGGGGTTGAGATTTGTAGGAGAGCACTATCTAAGTCAGGGCACACAAGTCCACCCACGGAATTCCTTATGGACCTGTTACAATTCTCGCTTGAGAAAAACTATTTTCGTTTTGAAAGTAGATTTTTTCTCCAAACAGCTGGTACAGCTATGGGATCAAATATAGGCCCGGCACTTGCAAATTTATACATGGAGAACTTTGAAACCAAATACATCGTCCCCTTAGGGGGCAATAAGATTTTCATGTATAAAAGATTTATTGACGACCTGTTTTTCTTGTGGGGGGGCACGGCTGATGAAGGTGTGACATTTGTGCAGTCCCTTAATGAACTGGGTACCCCTATCCAATTGACCGTGATGGTACATAGCGATATGATTGATAACCTGGATCTGAGGATTTTCAAGGAGGGCGACAGGTTGTGCTCCACTCTATATACTAAACCCACAGACAGAAACACTCTAATGCATGCCTCTAGCTTCTATCCTGAAGCACAGAAATGGGGCATTACTCACAGGGTCTAAGGGTGATGAGAAATAATACCATTCCGGATAAAGCGGAAAGCCAATGTTACATGGGTTCCTTATGCACACAAACCTGGGTGGGTGGTGACCTCCTGAATTCTCACCACTTCCAATGGAGGTAAATATCAACCAATTCTGGATTTTTGGAGTCACACACCTTAGGTGAATTTAAAGTGTTTTATTGAAAGCCACACATCAAAATACTTTTACATTCATGGAACATGGACTTTTAATCCTTTTGAATCTACTGCACTTTCTTCACTTCAGCCATTTCTGAGCCAGATAAGATTTATCTTTTTATTATTTGCACAGCTTATCATTATTATATAGTCTGTAATAAGGTATAGATTTTATTGCTATGTTTTTATTCACACGTCACATAATTTGGATTGAAGATAGGCCGCTCACATTAATAGTATTTTTTATCAGCCACGAGCGTATGTCGTAATGTTTTAGCTGTCTATATTTTAAGGGTTTTATACACCATAATTAATTATGCACAGAAGCCACTCCCATTTATCTTGGGAGAATTCCAGGGAGGGGTTGCTGGGTAGTAAATATGGGTAAATTGGCCAGGTAAGTATTGACTGGTCAAAAGTGGCTATTGATCTGTCGGGTCAAAACATAACAAACATTCAAAAGGCAGGAGATGAGGAAAAGGACCCAGGATCTTTGCCAAGCTTTTAGATGAGTGTTGCATAGGAATGGGACACAGAAGGAAGTATAGGATTACCAGTCATAAAGCTATTAAACAGATCAGTCATATCGGAAAGTAGTAAACTTTAAAATATTTTGTAATAATATGTTAATTATGTGCTCTAGCTCCTTGTTAGTGGATTATTGAAAGTAGTGAGTTGCTGGGTAGTAAATATGGGTAAATTGGCCAGGTTTGTGTGCATAAGGAACCCATGTAACATTGGCTTTCCGCTTTATCCAGAATGGTATTATTTCTCATCACCCTTAGACCCTGTGAGTTTCGGGGGAACGTGCCCCCTTCTTCAGGTGATGCAATCGCAACAAACAGTGGTGGTAAAATACCCTAGCTTCTAAGTGACTCCACTCCCCTGGAGAGTGGCTTCTGTGCATAATTAATTAAAGACACATCTAAAACATGGTGTATAAAACCCTTAAAATATAGACAGCTAAAACATTACGACATACGCTCGTAGCTGATAAAAAATACTATTAATGTGAGCAGCCTATCTTCAATCCAAATTATGTGACATGTGTGAATAAAAACAGCAATAAAATCTATACCTTATTACAGACTATATAATAATGATAAGCTGTGCAAATAATAAAAAGATAAATCTTATCTGGCTCAGAAATGGCTAAAGTGCTGAAGTGAAGAAAGTGCAGTAGATTCAAAAGGATTAAAAGTCCATGTTCCATGAATGTAAAAGTATTTTGATGTGTGGCTTTCAATAAATTCACCTATTTTTTACCCATGTTACGGGGCTGATTGTGCCGGATTGTGTTAGTTGGCGGCGGGAGCTCAAGTAAAGCACTTCCTATCTGTTGCTCTTTCGGACACGCCACCCCAAGCAACTAAATTTTTTAAGCTTCACCCCACCACAGTCTGGGATCTATCCAATGGGAAGATGCGCTTCTTGCAGAACTTGTCTTTCTATTGGTTAGGTCCTGGGCCAAAAAGGGGGGTGGAACAAAAAATTGCACAGTTATCCTTATAGGGCATATCCACCCTAAAAATACATTTTCAATGGAGATCTCCACGGGAACAAAGTGATGTAAGTAACTCGGCAGTAAGGGGCAGGCAGGGGGGAGCTACCATATATTAAAGGGCATATCCACCCTTTTTTTTTTTAACTTTTAGGGTATAGTAGGTCTCCCTCCCCCAGCCCCAAACCCCATATTTTTATGTCCAGAAACTCCTCCGAATTCTACTTACCTTACCTTTTTCCTGCATCGAACTGTCCTGGCCCCCTGCTTGCATGAAACTACAAGCAGGGGGCCGGACCGGCAGCCGCGTCCATGATTGGCTGAGAGGCAGCCAATCACGGACGCGACTGCCAGCAGTTTAGAACACTGGAGGAGAGAGGCAAGGTAAGTAATGATCGGGGGAGTTTCTGGACATATTAATATAGCGGTTGGGGCTGGGGGAGGGAGACCTACTAAACCCCAAAGGGTTTTTACACTAGGGCGAGGGAGAGGAAAAAGTTAGAGAGGGGTGGGGAGGGCTGCACTGGGCATGTGCAAATTCTTCTGGAGGAGAGACAGGAGGCAGAGTCCGATATGGACTCTGCCAGGCTCCTGGTGGACAGTTTTTGGGACTTTGGGGGGACATTGCAGGGCAGCCATTTGGAACAGGGATGTAAGGTAAGGATTTTATTACACTACACAGTTGGGCCAGTAGTGGGTTAACCTATAGTTTTAGGGGTTGACATGCCCTTTAATAGGATTTCATGCTAGGTGGAAGGGCGGACATGGATGGATGAGGATGGTGGGAGGGAGGGTGGGAAAGGGTTCCCCTGCATATGTCACCATCCTTCCTGGAGGCAAGATGGGAGGCAGAGACCTATGGAAAGGAAGACAGCTACTACTATTTACTTTCCTGGACTTTGGGCAAGCACTGCAGGAGAACCATAAGGAGCAGAGATGTAAAGTAAACATTTTTTTAAACTACACAGTGGGGCCAGTAGTGGGTTAAATTTTAGTTTGGCGGGTGGACATGCCCTTTAAAAATGCAGGTTTTACTAATCAGTCTTTTCTTGAAGTAGCACAAATACTAAAATAGTGGGGTAAATGTGTGCGATAAATTTAAAGAAGTCGGATTGCAAAACCTGCGTTTTTCAACATTTTTTTCAACATTTCAGCCACAAAAAACAAAGGAGGATAAATAAAAAAAAAAGACTCCTGCCTATACAGTGGGAAAAAATGTCACTCAGATGGGAAGTAAACTCATATACCATCAGACAAAATCAATCCAGTGGCATACACACAATCTTTATTCTTAATTAAAAACACAGGTGCATTTAAAAATGTTATAAAGAAAGTAAAGTATACACATATAGTCATATAAGCATGGTAATGCATCACCTGAAGCACATCAATGTAGGCAATAATAGCCAATAAATAGTGACACAATTCTTGTGATTAGTAAATATTTCCATAAATAGTCATTGATCCTCCAAAATATCATCAATCAATAAATATCAATGATACAAAGTGTTCTCCCCATAATTATTAATTATATTTCAATGCTTTCAAGGTTTGACATGACCTTCAAATGATGTAGTTCAGCTGTGCAGGAGAACCATATGCAGCAAAAGAGATAGGTAGGGGTAATTTAACTCTACAAAGTGTGCTTAACATTGGGACAAATTTCAGTTGGGGGGGTGAACATGCCCTTTAAATATACATAGTATAAATACATTGAAAGCAATACAGTCTGCTTCATATTCTAATGGAAATACTGACCAGTCTTGTCTTATGCTAATTATATAGGTCAGGGATGTCTAACGTTCGTCCGACTAGATGTTTTAAAAACTACAACTCCCAACATTCCGTGGGCCGCTGGTGTTTATAATGTTATGCCTCACATGGAGCCCCAAAAGATTTTCACAGTCCCTAAAATTAATGGGTAAATATTGGTCCGACATTAATTAATCAATCACACAAACCAATCCATACAGCAGTAGGGGATGGGGGCATAATTAACCCACAAGTAGAACAGTTAATGCTCTAGTCTATCCATAGCCTGGACTGATAACAGTGGACATTAACAGCACTGATCTGAACAGCCCACACACTGGAAAAACCGAGTCACTCACTCACACTTGGATCCTTCCCTGCACCTTATAACACACATTGCCACGCAAGCACGTGACCCACATACAGAACGTGCAGCAGGTGTGCCAGTGTTTGAAAGGAGTCTTGACCAGCAGTTTTGGCTGGAGCTTTGGGGCACACCTGTTAAATCTACATCTAAATTATTTAGTTAGCACAAGTGTTCTCTCCAGAAATTATTTTCAGCCAGGTGGCATGAAAAAGTAGCCAGTTGGCTAGGGAGACCACTGGATTCAAACCGGCTGGTGAACCCCCAATCATAAATGGATGAGTAAAGTGCCCATAGAGTGCCATGTCTCATATTTTTCGGTCCGCATTTATGCAGCCAGAGTCCAAATCCCTTTATGTATTAGTTTTACAATCTCTCCTTGCTCCATGCGATGTTTATCTCTGTCCCTATCACTCATATGTTGTCCATTGCTAATATGGCAGGGGAGCATGTTCCATTCAGAACCCAAGCCACATAGATATGGTATACCATGCCACAAGTAGGTCCATTAGAGTGCTATGGTCAATTCACCATAACATCACACTGGAAACTGGGAGGAATATCTCAAAATGTGCAAATTTTGGGGTGGACAGGCCCTTTAAATTAATAAGATCTGTGTCCTTGCGATTGCGCGTCCGTTCGCGTTTTGCGTCCAACCATTTTTTCCCGTGCAATCGCATGCCGTTTCTTTTTGTAAATACTGCACGCTAACGCTCAGTAGATAGACATTCAAATAGTTAGATATCTCAGTAGATAGACATACAAATAGATAGATAGATAGATAGATAGATAGATAGATATAGATAGACAGATAGATATAGATTGATAGATACAGAGAGAGATATATAGACAGAGATAGAAAGATAGATAGATAGATAGATAGATAGATAGATAGATAGATAGATAGATAGATAGATAGATAGATAGATAGATGGATGGATGGATGGATGGATGGATGGATGGATAGATAGATAGATAGAGGGATAGACATATACTTTGAATATGGTTATTTTTATGGTAATTATAGCCACGGTGGTCGTGTTAGGGGGCAATCCTACATTTCCCCCCCTATCTGACTGGTTCTAAAATATTAAACAGTTTAAATTTTTATAGGAGGATTATTCTCACCTCCCCCTCACCTCTCATCCTTCCACCTATTAATAGCACCCAGGGTTAGGAGTTGGACTTAAACATTAATAGAGGACCCTTGGTACCAATAAGCTTGAATACTTACATGATGTTTCCCTCGCAACTCTGGACCTCTTCCTGCTTGCCTGCAGTCTGCAATGTAGCCAATGAGATCGTAGACTGTCACTGGCAGGTACCAGTCCACAGTGAGGGAAATTTCATGTAATATTCCAGCTGATCAGTAAAGTTCCCGGGGGTGATTTTAGGTCCTCAGGTGTGGAGTGTGGGAAAGGTTTGTATAATTGTCCTTTAATATTTACTTGAAAAGATGCTTAATATTATTTTATTCTTTTTTAAAGTAATGTTTTCCTACACACATAAGGGAGTTGTGTAATGGGGATTTAGGAAGCCGGTACTATAATAGTGCCATACATATGTTCGATTTTACTTTCCCTGATCGCTCCTGCGACATTCGATTGATCCTGCTGGAACCACCCCTCCCATTCTTCTATGTAACCGGCATGCGATTGCAAAATCCCATTCATTTTGCGATCGCATGTCGGTCTCATAGAAGAAAGGGAGAGGCGGTTCCAGCAGGATCAATCTTAAGTCACAGGAGTGCTCAGTCAGGTAAGTAAAGACGAACATTTGTATGTATGGCCACCTTAAGGGCACGGCCACACTGCAACGCAAACGCAATAGCATGCGATTTCATGTGCGATTTTCGTTGCGTTCGCGATTTCTTCAATAAGTATAGGAAAACGCATGCGATTGCGATTAAAAATGCAGAACGCAAAACGCAATCGCACCGAAAAACGCGTGTTTTTTTTGCATTGCCGCGTTTTCAATGATTTTGGAAAATCGCAAGCGCAAACGCAAAAAAACCGCAGCAGTGTGGCCTAGCCCTAAGGCATCACGTCTTAGCCGATTTATCTTTTTAGCAGTATGGAATGACAGTTTACAAGTTATGAGGACCTTAATGTCCTACTTTTACAAACAAGAACACAGGTCTATGCAGGCGGTGCAACCATTAATAAAAAAAAAACAACCGTAAACAAATGAAAAGTTGTTCACAGATAATTCATATAAACTACTTCCGACCCTGCTGCTCTTTCATCTACTAGCAATGCCTGGACAAAGTTCTATTCGCGCTTGCGTGGGACGAGCGCTATAGTTGAAATTTGACTGTACTGTAAGATAGCGCGAGAATACGAACACAGCGTGACTACAAGTCTATAAGCAAGTTCAAGATGGCGGCTACTGTGAATACAAATCCTTCACAGCTTCTCCCGCTCGGTAATGTTTAACAGCAGATATTGTTAATATTAGTCATAGGTAATCGGGGGTTTAACCGTTACCATTATATTAAAGCTGTTAATTAGTATTTAAACTGCATGGGGGCCGATATGGGCTGTGGTGTGGATGCTACAGATTTCTCCAGCTCGGAACAACCTGGTTTACCTTGCGCGTCACTTGTTACCTGGCTGAGTCGGGTCCGTCCAATTAAAAGTGGCGTTACTAATAGCTGGCATCTCTAACCTTCAACAGGATGACAGCTGGCACTCATGTCTCGTGGAAGGGGACAATAATAATAACTGGAGGAGCCTTCTAAACTAGGGATTCTCGAGCAGTGTGGTTCAGAGAAGGGCAACAAAATTAATAAGGGGACTGGGAGTGGGGGGAGAGATTGAATATGAAACAGACTGGACAAGTTACTATTATGCACACAAGAGAAAAGGCACATGCGTGGGGATATGATTACTGTGTATAAATACATTAATTGGCCATACAATAAACTATCTGCTGCCTTGTTACCAATAGTAGTGGCCAGACGGGCAGCCACAACCATGATTGTCTGAGATATCACATCTCGGCTAATCACTGTCGTGGCTGCCTGTCTGACCTCTTCTACTTCCTTCTGTGCACATGGGAACAAGGGCTGGTAGGTATATTTAGTGTTTAGACCATGTGAGGTTTTGGGGGTTTCCAATCGGCGCAAGATTTTTTGTTTAGGGGGTGGACATACCCTTTTCGACTGATGGAAAAGTTTAGTCTTTAAGTTTGGAAGGGGCTTTTCACTGTGAGAAAGGTAAAACTATGGAATGGTCTTCCATTGTACTTGGTAATGGCAGGTTCATTGGATTGGATTGTTTAAAAAAAAAAAAATAATAATAATTTTCTAAAAACAAAAAATGTTGCATGTTACTACTATTGATGTATAATGTTGTTCCAGGGATATTTCTTTTTGCCACTTGGAGTCGGAAAGGAATTATTTCCCCCTTCATACTGTGTTTTTTTGCCTTCCTCTGGATAAACTGTTGGTATTGCTAAGTAGGTTGGACTAGATGGACATATGTCTTTCAATGTCAAATGCTATACTATTCTAAAAAAATACAACTCTACAATTCCCGTGCTTCCCCCTGCATTTGAGAAATGGTGGGAGTTGTTTTTTTTTCCGAATATCTTGAGGCTAACAGTTTGAGAATCCATGTTAGTGTAAACCAGGAACAGCCACCCTGCTGCCCTCTATTTTGGAGATGTAAAACCAGGCAACATCAGCAAAAATAGTGGAAAACCCACACTAACCGATGTAATAAGTTTGCATGGGTTTTCTAGTGGTTTCTGGTACTTTTGGGAAACTGTGCAGTGCACAGAGGTAGTGTGAAATTCAGCTCCTTTTAAATTGTCCCCACTGCAGTTCCAACTCATAATGATTACTGCATTGCAGGGGCGTTGTCAGTGTTTGGTTTTTGCTAAAACTGGGATTACTGTTAAGTAACAAGAAATGCATTTGTTTCTTATTGAGATTCACCTGTATTTTTTTATTATAGGAGAAATAAGAGGTTGTAGGGTATAAAATACTGTAGATTCTAGAAACCATTGCCTTTTGGTCAAGTATGTTGCTGCACCTCTCACTTGGCAGTCATTTCATCCTACACAAAGACTTGGTCTTCCCACAAAGCCATGCGGGACTAAAGTGTCATAAAGGGCTAGGCCACTCACACTTTTTTGGGATTTGTTAGCATGTGAGAAATGCGTGCCAGGCTAACATAATGTGGGTGGCTGCATTTTCGGAGCGCATGCGATCACAATTTTTTTTACGAATTTCATGCACGCCAATACCAGAATATTGGCATAATCACAGTGCAAACATATGTAGCGTGCATAAACCACGCAACAATGTGTTTGCACGCATTACTGTGAGTTATAGTGTGGCCGTAGCCTTAAAGGACAACTCCACCCTTAAAATGACATCTTTTATACCTGCTTGCTATAGTAAAATATTTTACTAAGATGTACTGTGGTTAAGGAATCGCTCAGCAAGTGATATTTTGATTTAATTGGCATTTTCTAGATTAAAAGTATAGAAAACATAACTTTTCCCCTGTTTGAGGAAATAAGTATTTTATTTTGCAGAACTTGTGGACAAGTGCATAGGATCCCGCATTCACATTGTGATGAAGAGTGATAAAGAAATTGTTGGCACACTTCTTGGTTTTGATGATTTTGTCAGTATCCTTTACATTTTTACTTTATTGCAATAGTTTAATTTATGGCAACACCAATTAACATTGCATAATATAGATATATTATAAGTAGGAAGTTATCAAGAATTATAAAATAGAATATGAACTTTATATTACTGTTTGGAAAAATAAACTTTATAGTATAGTGGTGTACCAGGGGGATAGCTGTATTAAAATTACAGTTTTTGTGTACAAATAGACCTGAAGTGTTGCTTAACAATAATTCTAATGCAGATTTTGTTTCAAGAAATGGTTCATTTTACCCCAAAAAGCTTTTGTAATAATGTTTCAATGTAAAACGAAACTAACAAAAAGTATTTTAATATTTACAGCTTGGTAAAGCCCATTGAGTCAATTTTTGCAAAGACATAAGTGTTGTTGCCTTGTCATATGGGCTTCACCTGTGACTAATAATAGATCAATTAGGTGTCTGGTGTGTATAAAAAAAACAGTACACTAGACCTTCAGATCAACTGCAAATAGACCTCTGCAAACATGCCTAAGATTCACCCTGAGACTAAAGTGTTGATTATCAAGAGGCTGAAGACCAAATCCACTGCTGATGTGGCGCACACCTTCAATGTCTCTCAGCGCCAAATTCAGAGGATAAAGAAAAGATTTGAAGAGACTGGAGAAGTTTTTGAGCCCAGGTCAGGCAGACCTCGCAAGGCAACTGCTCGAGAGGACCGTTTGTTGGCTCGAAAATCCAAGGCAAGCCCAGTTTCAATCGTAGCAGAGCTCCAGGAGACCTGGTCACCTGAAATCCCTGTGTCAACCAGAACAGTTTGTCGCATTCTGTCTCGAAATGGACTCGATTCTGGTCGAATCAGTGCCCATAAGCCAGCACTAAACAAAAGACAATTGAAAAACAGTGTGGCATTTGCTAAGTCCCACAGCCTGCTAAAAGATGGTTGCTGGAAAAGTGGCAAAAGGTGGATTTTTCAGATGATTCTTCTGTTGAATTACACCACAGTCGCTGCAAATATTGCAGGAGACCTACTGGAACCAGCATGGAGCCGAGATTTACCCAGAAAACAGTGAAGTTTGGTAGAGGCAAAATCATGGTCTGGGGTTACATTCAGTATGGGGGTGTGCGAGGGATCTGCAGGGTGGAAGGCAACATCAATAGTGTAAAATACCTCTTAGCTACGTCATATATTCCCAACCATAAAAAAGGCCAAATTCTGAATCAGGATGGTGCTCCATCGCATACATCCATCTCCACATCAAAGTTCCTTAAGGCAAAGAAGATCAAGATGCTCCAGGATTGGCCAGCCCAGTCACCTGACATGAACATCATTGAGCATATGTGGGGTAGGATGAAAGAGGAAGCATGGAAGACGAAACCAAAGAATATTGATGATCTCTGGGAGGCATGCAAGACTGTTGCAATTCTTGGCTATTCCTGATGATTTCATCAATAAATTGTATGAATCCTTGCCAAACAGCATGCATGCTGTCCTTCAAGCTCATGGAAGTCATACAAGATATTAAATTTGGATCTCGCAGCACCACTACTTTGCGGACACATCATAGTTGCCTATCATTTTCTGTATAGGCGACTACACTTTTGTCTTGCAACATTTTGACCTTTCTGTCTTGATTAAATGATAAATCTTTTTTTCAGTGAAAGTATTTTTTACCAGTACATTTAATATTATTTGGGAGGGCTTTAGCTTTTCATATGAGCTATTTCTAACACCTATTGATCAATTAAAAATCAGGTTAATAGCAGGAGTTACTGCAAAATACACAGGTGACAAGGCTTTTGTCAGAAACTGTATATCAAGTTGGACCTGATGAAGGGGTAAAACTCCAAAACGTTGTGAATTTGTGGTTTACTAGTTAATAAATCTACATTTGGAGTGCGACGTTCTCACCTTGTCTTGTGATATACTATATTCCTATGCCCCTTGGGGTGGGGATCGGAGACATCTGCCAGGCTAAATGTGCATTTGGTACTTCTTGCTGATCCTGTTGCACCTTTGCCTATTTATGGGCATTGCTTTGTATGTAGTACCTACATACCATGAGTGCTGCTCATTTTTAGGTAGGATCTAGTAGCACCCACTAAAATTTCCCCTTTTAAATGATACACTCACAGGGGCAAGTGCAGGATTTTCAATGGAGGGATTCCTCAATGGGTTACCTTCGTACAAACACAGTTAGAAGTTCCTGCCCAAATGCATCCAAATATTAAATTATTTATCGATCATATAATATTTTATATATGTTCCATACTTGTTATGATTATCACAGTTAGCCAATACAGTTATCCCCTTTACTTCACTTAAAAAAAAAAAAAAAAAAAGTATATTCATTTACCTTCTGCATTACTTTCCTTACAAACCTGGCACAAACTTTAAAGAGCATGTCCACCCTCATAACTTTTTTTTGCATACTGTGTAAGCACCCCACTCTCCTAAACACATTTTTTTACTATATTTACCTTTACCAAATATGCTTCTAAATTTACACAGCTGGATCCCTCGCCATGTCTCTCTGCAGCTTCCAGGTCTGGACATCAAGTCAAATCTGTGATGCTTATGTTACTGCCAATGGCTGCGGGCATACCTAAAGCTGCTCCTTCTGCGGCTGTCATCCAATCTAATAGAATTCAGTGCCCGCCATTGAGATCTAGTGTAAGCAGAACGGCACTGGAGGCAATCTGCTCACGGCACTGCTCCCCCTAGCAGTGCTTCAGGCTGTGCGGCACGTAAATCCACAAACTGTAAAGTTTGTTATGAAAAATGTTTGGGGGGCCTTTCAGCAGTATTTATAAAGTTCTGCTCAACATTATTTACTAATCACATGCGCTCTGATAATGCAAATTTTTGCAAATGGATAGTAACGTGTGAAACATTCGGCAATGTGTGAGTGCTTTGTAAGCGTGTTAACGTCCAGTGTGGCCACAGCTTAAAAGTGGATTTTTCAGTAAGGAAATTCAAAATTAGAGTAGGAATACTAATTTTTTCCCTTCCTTATAATTAGGAAACGGATAACTTAATTTTACTATGCAAATAATAAATAGACAACAAAAATTATTTGCAGAATATGAAACAAATATATAACATACCTTGTAAAAGAAGTACTGTATCTTAAACCCAGACTCCGCAATCAACTCAGGCAGCTGCAGAGTTAGTATTAATACAGATTTCTATGCTGCTGTCAATCACAGGGCAGACTGGATAATTTTTTTTTATGTTGCTTCTCAGGCAGCCTAAATTACCAATGTAACAATGTCTAGAACAATATGTAACTATCTCTGTAACAAGTACTAGGAGATGTACAGCAACACTGAAACCTTTCACTCAGCAAGCAGAAAGGGGGGATTCCAGGCACTGGTACCACCTGCCTTCTAAACACGCCACTGACTTGTATAACATTGTACACTCTTGCAACATAATGCAAAAGCGCAAACGCACAAGAATCGCAGGCACAATCACATGCGATAACACATGATTCTGTACGTGCTTCCGTTGTGCATGCATCTCTAATGAATGAACCTTATTAAAAGGAAATGTTGGAGGATAAGGAAATTAGTAGTGGGAATCTGCACTCCATCAGGTGACTCCATTTGGATTCATGCTTTGGTTTTAATATTTTTTAAAAGTTAAAACAATTGACCTTAACTTGCTTTTTAAGACATGGTTCTAGAAGATGTCACTGAATTGTAAGTATGATTCAAAATGAATGTGGGTGTGTTATTTACCATTATAATCTAATAGCAACCTCATAATCTTATTACGGTTAACTAGATGCTTTTAAAGAATTAGATTAAATTATTTATTTTTAAATTATTAGGTTTCATTTCTGTGATAAAATTGATTGCCTATTATTTAACAAAGCTTTGAATTATTGTTGGTTACTTGCAGAGGCCCACACATCTCAATATTTAATAATGTAGAAATTCTGGCCATGCACCTGGGCAATGTTTAATCTGAGCCAAATATTGAATTCGTAGTAGTATTGGGCCAGGTACTGATGTCTTGCCATGTGAAGTCCGGGGTACAATGATAAAAAGTATCATTCTGGGATGGTCTTGAACAAGCTATGTAACATTGATACATATAAGTAACTTTATTACTGCTTTCATGCTTTTAATGGATTTTATTCTTGTCACAATTGTATTTATAAATCTCACTTTAATAATTTGGTAACAAATCACTTATCCAAGGTTTTATTACAATTTATTGATCTGCTTTTTTATAGATATTTATAACACTTGATTTTATTGATGCTTTTCACGTATTTACGTCCTTTTAGCACTTTATATGATAATGCACTTTATTGAATTATTTATTTAACTATATGTGTAGCCTCTTTTTGGGCCCCCGTGTGTCACTCATGATATGGTCACATGGTATGTAAGTTGGGCTAAGGGTTTAAAAAGTTGATGTTTGACTCACACTGATTGTACCTCAGGAAGGGACTGTGCGTCCCGAAACGTTGTGCATGTTGTTTGAATAAACATATTTTGGATTTACCCGATTAGTGTGCTCCCCCATTATTCTTCTTGTCTTACCATGTGACGTTCCCAAACGAACAACGTGTTGCGATCAGAACATTGTGAGAACATCCGATTAAAAGTCTAATAAATATATGGGCAGCATTATGTCCATTCAAAAATTAACTTGCTTTCTATCTGTTTTACTGAAGAACAGGAGGTAAATGCACTATTTCTTACCTCCCGTTCTTCAGTAAATCTTGCAGGAGAACTTACCGGGATCGTTCCAGCGCTGACAGAGCCGCGGCCGAAATCCCCAATCCTGGAGGTATCAGGGATTTCGGCCACGGCTCTGTCAGCGCTGGAACGATCCCGGTAAGTTCTCCTGCAAGATTTACCTCCTGTTCTTCAGTAAAACAGATAGAAAGCAAGTTAATTTTTGAATGGACATACCCTTTAAAAGGTGCTCCTAACCTGAATATTAGCTACGGTAAGGACCTGAACTGCCTTACCCCTGGGTATTTTACCGTTTATCTGCAATGCTTACATTAAAGGGTATGTCCACCCTTCTTTTTAATATAGTGAAGGGCTGCAGTGTGCATGCCAAACTTCTCCCAGAGGGGAGACAGGAGGCAGAGTCCTATATGGACTCTGCTATCCTCCTGGTGGGCAGTTTTTGGGATTTTGGGGATTACTGGAGAACCATTTGGAGCTGGGATCTGAGGTATGGATTTTTTTACACTACAGAGTGGGGCCAGTGGTGGGGGGGATTATAGTTTTGGGGGTGGACATGCCCCTTTGATGCTGTCAGTGACAGTCTGTGATGAAGCCATTGGGAGAACATCTTCTTTGCAGCGTGTGTCTTCCGATTGGCCACATTAGAGTGCAGAGACAAGCTGGAAGAGGACCAAATCAACAATACTTATGTAAGTATTTCGGCTGATTGGTAAAGGACTTGGCAGTGAAGGTAATATGTGAAAGAAGAGGAGCAGTGCACAGTGACTGGTTAATACGTCACTATTACTGTTACTACTGATTTCTACAATAATACCTGAATAGTATTAAGTTGGAGAGGTATGAATGAGTTTTTTTGTCTCCCATTCTTCTTTTAAGCAGAGCTGCCTATGGTATAAAAGTGCCACAAGTACTGTAGGATGATGGCTGCCCAATCAGTTCCCCCAAACATGAATACTATGAATATTCTTTACATATGATTCGTTTCTAGAAATCAGTACAGATACCCTATGTAGTTGTAGTTTATAAGCTCCCCAATAAGTCTTCTATTTTTAGGAGGAAGTATTCTAAAATGTCACTGCTACTGCTGCGAGTTTACCACAAGGGTTCTGTTTTTGTGGTTTTATGTCAAGAAGGGAAGAACTACTGTCTGCTATCTCTTGGACTTGGAGCTTGGACTTTCAAATGCTCCTACCATTTTTATCAAGCACATAACCCCCCCCCCCCCCCCCCCCCCCCCCCCCGCCTATTTTTAGTTCTGCTCTAGTCAGCATCGCCTTCTATTTAATGTGCAGTGTAAAAATCAGAAGAGCTGGCAGACTGATGTTCACAAGCCCAACTGTGTGCTCTTTTCTGAAGAATGGTAGGTAGAATAAACTGCTCCTATCTCCAAGAGACCTAAATCTTGCAGGTAAATCTTATTTTAATTTCCAGTTTTACGATACTTCTCTCTTAATACTCCTAAACCACTTCTTAAATTCTACAAAAATACCCTTATTATTTCATTATTTGTAAAATAGAAAAAAAATCAGGATTTCTGTGTTTGTGTGTATTTTAGTGAGATCACACCAGAAGGAAGACGAATTACAAAACTTGATCAAATATTGCTTAATGGAAACAACATAACTATGGTAAGTTTTAATTAAACCAGTATTAGAAAAGATAAAGATTGTTTCTGTAAGTGCATTCATTTTTCTTTTGGTTGCTACCTTATTGATTTAGTATATTTTTTTTTATACAGCTCTACCTGGTAATGTATAACATCTGGCTACAGTTTATTTGACTGCTGCAGTAATTGTTTTTTGCCCATGTATTATGAAATAGGCATGCTGAATGGGAATCAAGGCTGTCAGTAGGCATATCTTAACAAGTGAATTGTTTAAAATAAAAGCACAACAGGAGATAGAAACAGCAGCTCCTACCTCCCATATAAGTAAAGAATGAAAGGGGAGGTTTCCTATTTATAAACCCACCGTATCGGAAAGGACCAATACTGCATAAAAAAAAAACAATTAGCACACGGCTGTAAAGTACCATTGCTTTACAGACGGTGGTCCATAGCCAGCTGCGGTCTTAAGAACCAATGTGATATTGAATGGACGATACTGCGTGTTACCAATATGCAATATGGTGATGGATAGTAACGCACATCACACTGACAAAATGGTATCCAGAATGCTGACTTTTTTACCCAGAGGGTTGGCACTGCTGTGGTTGGTGGTTTAAGGTCACGTGGCTGGATAATTTTGATTTTTTTTTTTTAATTACCGGGTACTTTTGATTTTGAAAAATTGTAAAAAAAAATGTAAAAACTTCGTAAATCATATCTGATTCGGAACTGAACTGGACCCAAACTTCATCTCTAGTGAGGACCTAGAGGTTTAGGTCCTTACCCTGGGAACAAATACGTGTGTGGAGTGGGTGGGAGGTGAGTTTATTTGTCCTTTAATACTGGCAAACCTTCAAATACCCATTAAAATTAACACTTTTAATTTCCTTTTTCCTTAGCTGGTACCTGGAGGAGAAGGACCTGAAGTATAATGGGAGACTTAGAAATTTTTTTTTTTTAAAAAAGTAAAGGCATCCTATACTACAGACAGCAGGACTGCAATTTCCAGTTGTAGGAAACAATGTCTTCAGCGTTTTTTTTAATTAACTCTTTATTTTCTAGAAGTACTTTCATTTAATTTTATTCTGCATTGCAAATACGATTCTTTGTTGGCATTATATTTTGTTATTAAAGAGTGACATTTTTGAAAATAGTGTTTTCCCTTTCAGTCTAGATTATTTAAACTAAAATTTAATTATTTTATTGATCAAAAATATTTACATGTAGGCACTGATGTGCCCATCTCCATGTCCACCCTTAAAGTGATATTTTGCATACAGGTTAAGCAGCCCCTCCAAAGCCCTTTTTCATAAGACTCACCCATAACAAAAAGCACCTGAAAGAACTTGTATAAAACCAATCGGCTTCCTCTGCTGCTGACGCTAGCAGGTTTAGAGTATGCACAGCAGAAGAAGCTGCTTCGGCAAAGTCCATCAGCCAATGGCTCTGGATGTCACTGTCAGGACTTTGACTGATTGTCAATAACTGGAAGCAGCAGCAATAAAGGGGGAATACTAGCAATGCATCAGGTCCTTTCAGAAGCATTTTTGGAATTGATTATTGTTACAAAGTAGGAGTTTGGGGGCTGATTAACCTGTATGTATATTATAAATTTAACCCACACAACTATAATTTAAAGGACATGTCCACCCCCAAAACTAAAATGTACCTACCTTATCCTAAAAGTTAATTTTCACAGTGGCCTTTAACCCACTACTGGCCCCACTGTGAAGTGTTAATAAATCCTTACCTTACATCCCTGCTCCAAATGGCTTCCCTGCAATGTCTATGCAAAGTCCCAAAAAGTGAAGAGAAGGAGCCTGTCTGTGTCCCTGCCTTTTATGGTACCTCTCCTCCAGGAGGTTTCTGGCATGCTCAGTGAAGTTCTCCCTCTGGATCCCATTGGTCTCTCCCTTCCCCTAACGCTTAACCCCTTTGCTGTAGTGTAGTGGTCCCTATCCCACTCCCAACTGCTTTATTTGGGGGGGAAATTATCCGAACATTACATACTTTCCTTCATTCCCACGGCATTCTGTAATGCCTGCAGCCGCGATTGGCTGCCTCTCAGCCAATCATGGACGCGGCTGCCGTTCCGGCCCCATGCTTGCAGTTCCTAATACGCCAAGATCCTTTTCCAATAGAGATTCACTTAACGCAGAGCCATTTTTAGTAATCGCAGAACAAGGATTTTTAAGTACAAAATGCATCATATTGGGCTGCCATTTAGCAATTATCTAGATCCACGTGCAAAAATTGCACATCATCTTTAGCTTTTAAAGAGGAACTGTGGTCTCCAAACAAGTTAAGTTTAAATGAAAGGCTTCCTACCTTTAAAACGAGCCATCAACCACCTCTCTACGTGCTCCACTGCCCAAGATATAAAGAAATGACTGACCAGAAAGTTAATGGGTGGGAGGCTGACATGTGACATTCTTAAGGCTTCTCCTGCACAGTGCTGCCGGCGAAGACTCAGACTCCCTCAGTGTGTGGGGGAGACAGGAAGTCCCTCCTCCTTTCTGCTGTGTGAAGTCCTGACAGAGAAGGTAAGGGAATCTACAGCCCTTTTCTTTCACTGTGTGAAAACAGCCTTTTACTCTGCCTGAAAAAGCTGATTCCACAGAGTTTTCTGTGTGTGGGGTGTCTGAGTAACCCACGGCACCCGTGAGTGGGCGGGGCTTAGACACCCACGAGTGAGCAGGGCCATATGGGCTGTAAGATAATGGGCCATGAGGGGCCTGCAACTGGAGGGTCCATGAGTGAGAGGGACCAGGGGGGCTGCAAAGAGGAGGAGGTGACACAGGACAGATTGACTGACAGTTTCAGAGAAGGAAGTGCAGGGAACCTGGTGATGCTGCTGCCTTATCACACACAAATGTAAATATCTTAAAAACTATGCAAAATAAACAATGGAAATAAATTGCAAACATTCTCAGGGGAGCAATTCCAATCAATTTACCTAAAGTCATTTTTGGACCACAGTTCCGCTTTAATGGTCGAACAAATTTTTGTGTTGTCCGCAAACACTGAAACCTTGCTGTCAATACCCAATTCCAAATCATTAATAAACAGATTAAATTGAAGTGGCCCCACTTAGCACTTAAGTCCATAGTGACGAAGCCCCATTAAAATCTACTCTCTGCATCCTATTCATTAACCATTTTTCTATCCATGTGCATATGTGCCACCCCAGCCCAAAAGACCTTCGTTGCCTATGGGGGACTATATCAAAAGTCTTGGCAAAATCCAAGTATACCACATCTACTACTATGTCAGAATCCAAATTCCTACTCCCTTCCTCATAAAAGGAAGCAAGTTTGCTTGACAAGATCTGTTCTCCTAAATCCATGCTAATTACTACTTATAAGGTCAGACCTTATACATATTCTACAATATGTTCCCATAACAAACTTTCCAGTATCTACCCCACCACTGAATTTTAAACTTACCGGTCTGTAATTACCCGACTATGAACGACTACGCTTTTTGAATATTGGAATTACATCAGCTTTTTTACAATCCAGAGGCACACTTCCGGACAAAGGGGAATCTAAGAAAATAAGAAACAATAGCCTGGATAAAACTGAACTTAGCTCCTTAAGAACTTGAGGATGTATTTTATCTAGTCCAGGAGCTTTATTGATATTCTTATTTAGTTGTTTCTGTACCATATCGTCAGTTAACCAAAGTGCACTTGCATCTTATACCATTATTGCTACTATACTCTCTGCTATCCATACTTGGATCTTCTATAGTGTATAGAAAGGTTAAAAAAAATTGTTAAAGACGTTTGCTTTATCTCCATCCTCTGTAACGTATCCCCATAATTAATGGTCCCACATTTTCAGTCCTCATCTTCTTTCTATTAATAAACTTAAAACATTATTTAGGGTTAGTCTTGGTTTGTTTAGCTAGCCTTAATTGCTTACTTACAATCCTAGTTTCAGTTTTTAGAGTTCCTAAGGCCCACTATGTTCCCTCTGTCTTAAAGGTTTTAAATGCTATGCTCTTCCTTTCCATTTTCCTTTTTACATCATAATTCAGCCACATGGGTGCGGACTTATTTTTTTTTTACATTTATTTCCCAAGGGCATAAATTTAGATGTGGGGAAAAGAACAGTCCACTTTTGTTCAGTATCTTTACCTGAGAATATATCATCCCAGTTGATATGTATGTATGTATTTTATTTCTTATATAGCGCTACATATTCCACAGCACTTTACCATTATTTACAGAATTCACATCAGGTGCTGCCCCAAAGAGCTTACAATCGAATGACTTTTATGTACACGTACAACCTATCATTATGTCTTTATGATTGTTGGGGAAACCGGAGTGCCTGGAGGAAACCCACGCAAGCACGGGGAGAACATACAAACTCCTTGCAGATGTGTCCAAGGGTGGAATCGAACTCAAGACCTCAGTGCTGCAAGGCATCAGTGCTAACCACTGAGCCACGGTGCTGCCCATCTATTTTTATCCAGGGATAATTTGCTTTCCTGAAATTAAAAGTCTTAGTTAACCCAGTGACTGTTTCTTTATAGAAAATGTTAAGTGACAATATTTCATGGTCACTATTCCCAAAGCTTCCAGTTACTTTCATATTTATAATACATTTCACAACATTAGATATCACCAGATCCAAAGACATGTTGCCTTTTTTAAACATATGAAGGTATCGCCTGTTGACATACTGTTTGTCACCTACAACTTCATTTGCTGATCATCATGTTATTAGATACATTGTGACATACTGATAAATAAGAGACACTCTTTCCTATCGGCAGGTTATATTCACTAGTTAGTTTTAGTATACATTTTTTATTTGTTCTGTTTTTTATTTTAACTAGAAAATTTGTATAGTATGTTTAACATTTTCAGCGCAGGATTTTAACCTTGTTTTTTTTTATTTGGAGATAGCTGGATCTGTCTATCATTATTCGAGCACTGAGAAAGTTTAGGAACCCATCAGCCTTTTCCGTGTTGGCAGTTCCACTACACCAATCAATGTCAGGGTAATTAAAGTCCCCCATAATGAGTACACTCCCCAAACTTGCAGCCCTTGCCATCTGCATATAAAGCTGACTCACTTCCTCCCTGCTGGCATGTGGTGGCTTGTAGCAGACACCAACAATAACAGTACCCCCTTTTCTGTTGTCCAATTCCACCCATACTACCTCCACTTTAACATCCATATACATAATGCTGCAAGTGCTATATGGGTGTTCCAAGAGGTCTCTTCCTCAAAGTTTCTGATGTTTCTAATATTTTTTTACCAGCACTATTAACTTAAAGATAGTCAAAATATTGATTAATGTTATTAGGGTGATGATCCCCATAACTTTTATTAAAATAATGTGTGTGTTGTAGCCTTGTAGGTGTTAAAGTTTCCCCTGAACTAGTAAATGTTCAAAAAATCTTTTAAAACTGTCTGCTATTTGGTTTGGCTACTTTCCTCCAGCCCTAAACCTCGCCCCTGGGTTTTACATTCATTCTCCAAACTAGCCCTGCTAAGTTGGCTTTATGAAGCCATTTGCAGGGCTCCGCTGCCAGTTTTGGACTATGGCAAGGCTGATTAAATTATTGCTTAGCTAATACCATTAAGGTAAAACCCAGGGGTGAGGACCTATTGGTTTAATTGTCCTTTAAATAAGTACACCAGAAAAAACCTTTTTCTGCTAGACACTTGCTGGCTTCTCCCCCTGGATAAAATCATCTGTAGCTCCGCCCCAACAAAATGTACTGCTCCCTCCAGCTTCCTGGTCCTCCAAGCTTAATTTCCACATGTTCCTCGCACGATCTCACTGTGTGCACCTGTGACATCAGTGTGCAAATGACGTGACGTCATGTGCGTCGGCGCGACCATGCATGTGTGGATGACGTAATCGTGCCGCAGGCAAACATGGTCCAAATACATCACCGACGCATGCAAGGACGCGCCAACGTGCCCAAGGAACATGTGGAAATTATGCTTGGAGGCCCAGGAAGCTGGAGGGAGCAGTGCATCTCATTGGGGCAGAGCTACAGATGACTTTATCCAGGAGGAGGAAACCAGAAAAGGTTGTTTTAAAACAACATCTTGCAAATAACTTAAAAGTTTTTTTTATGGTGTACTTATGGGAGTTGTGGAAAATTGTCTTCCAGCAGATGTAGTAATGGCAAGTTCATTGGATAGTTTCAAGAGGAGACTGGATACGTTTCTAAAAAGAATATTGAAAATGATTGATCTTAATACATATGGTTCTGGGGGATCTAGAGATCTTTTCCGATTGCCATTTCACCATTTGGAGTCAGAAGGGAATCCCCCCTATCATACTGTTTTTTTTTGTTATGCCTTCCTTTAGGCTAAAATATTGGACTAGAGGGACAAATGTCTTTATTCAATCTCCAATACTATGTAACTATATCGTATTACAAAATACACTGAGGCACTGTGCATTGTTGAAATTTTCTTATTAATCTATATTTAGTTATATGTACAAATGCCACTAGGTGTCTCTGCAGCAGCACCTACTTAACAGCAAATGCATTTAAAATATTTATGCTGTAAACATGTAACATAGACCTAGAAATAAAATAAATTCAGAATTAAACCTTCTTCCTAGAAGAAACATGCAAGGTTAATATTTTCAGTTATTTACTCCCAGAATTGCTCTTAAGAATAGGGAGCTATTGCATGTAAGATAGTGCTTATAAATTACATTTGGCAATTATTTGTAACTATTGAGCTTCCCATAAAAGGTAGCTCAAATAGAGGCCATGCACATTTTTTTATTGGTATTTGGTATGTATTATTGTAGATATGTATTTAAACTGATAAATATATGTGTAATAGTGCACCCCCCATAGTAAAATAGAATGATATTATATATATATATATATATATATATATATATATATATATATATATATTGAAACATCATATAAAAGTCACATGCAAAGTCATTTTATACAGGTCATGAAACCTGGGTTGCAAACCATCACTAAATGTATGGGCAGTCCATGAAAATTCAGGTAAAACTGCTCTTTTGTGAACAGTTGCATGGCCAGGGGTCCAGGACGTTTATTTATTTTAAAAAGACACTGATTTGCCGGTCACAGTTCCCAAGATTCCAGCAACCAACACAACCCCACTAGCCAACAGCCAATGATAGTAGCCATACAGCATCCCCCAACACCCACTGACGTTGGTGTGTGTGTGTGTGAGGAGAGGCTAGAGATTAGATTGATGTGCTGCTGGAACCCAGCAAAAGTACCTGGGACAGGTAGGCAGGATTTAATATTCCCACCTCCCAATATTGTTTAGTTAAGAAAAAACAGCACATACAGTTTTTATCTGCCAGGTTATGGCCCTAGACCTTCCTGCATTAAATGAATACGTCACTTGAAAAGGGAACTTTTCTTTAATGTATTCAAGTCTGGGAGGTTATGGAGCTATGCCTTACCTCCCGTTTAATCAATTGAGCAGGAGCCAGGGATGAAGGTAAGAGAGAGAGATCTCGATCTCTCAGGCTAAACTGGCTAGATTATAATAAAATCCTAACTGCTGCTTCTGGTTCTGTGAGTCTGTGTGTGTCACTGCAGTTCCTATGGACTCACCACTAGAGTAAGATGGTAATATTGTCTCTGCAGTTCCTATTGACTCACCACTAGAGGGAGAAACACAGCACAGCATGGAGACCGACTGCAGATAAGCAAGAGGGATGGGACACTGCCACAGAGGGGGGACTCTGTCACAGAGGGGGTGACCCTCCCATAGAGGGGGGACTCTGTCACAGAGAGGGGGGACTGTCACAGAGGGGTGACTGTCACTAAGAGGGTGACTCTGTCACAGAGGGGGGGACTGCCACAGAGGGGGGACTTTATCATAGAGGAGGGGGCTGTCACGGGGGAAGGGGACTCTGTCACAGTGGGGGTGACTGTCACAGAGGAGGTTCTTCACAGAGGGGAGACTCTGTCACAGAGGGGGGATTCTATCACAGAGGGTAGGCTCTTCACAGAGAGTGGACTCTGTTACAGAGGGGACTCTGTCACAGAGGGCGGGACTCTGCCATAGAGGGGGCTCTTCACAGAGGGGACACTCTGTCACAGAGGAGGGTGACTGCCACAATGAGGGGACTCTGTCACAGAGGGGGACACTGCCACAGAGGGGGTGACTCTGTCGGGGGGTGACTGTCACAGATGGGGGCTCTGCCACAGAGGGGGTGACTGCCACAATGGGGGGACTCTGTCACAGAGGAGGGACTCTGGGACAGAATGGGGTGGCTCTGGGACAGAGGAGGGGAGCTCAGGGCCAGAGGAGGGGGACACAGGGACAGAGGGGGGAACGCTGCCTTTTGGGACAGAGGGGGGCTCTACCTTTTGGGACAGAGGGGGGCTATTCAACCTTTTGGGACAGGGGGGTATTCTGCCTTTTGGACAGAGGGGTGAACTCTGCCTTTTGGACAGAGGGGTGGACTCTGCCTTTTGGGACATGGGGGGGACTCTGGCCATGGGACACTGAGGGGGGTCTCTGGGCTTCTAGCGCCCGTTAATGTAACAGGGTTAATGTCTAGTTCTTTTATAAAAAGCTTTCTTTATCGGTACATCAGTTACAGATAGGGGAGTTCACACATGAACAATAGAAAAATGTAGTCTTACGAGTTTCAGTCTACAATGCCCAATAGCCTCATAGACTCCTTACACCAGAGTTAACCCATTGTTTACTTTTTATGATTAAAGCGATATCTTCCCGAATTAAGGACACATTACACAGGAGATACACATTTTTTCTTACTGTCAACAAATATTCGTTATCTTAAACGACATTTTAACATTGCATTACTTTTTGTAACCCAAGGTGCCCATTACCTTTAAGCAACATTTTATACATCATATCACTTATTTATATCTAATTTATGATGTTATTTATTATTTCATCCATCAGGAGAAAATTAAGAAGTTAATAAATATAATTGATATCTTACCTTTTGGGAACCATGGCTGGAGATTCAATATCCAAAATGCATCTCTCTTATTAATTAAAGGATAACTGTATTTCCTCAATGCATTTTTTTAAAAAACTGCTTTCAAAAGAGTAAAGGTATGCAGTCCTCCCCATACATTTTCCCCCTGATTTCGAGCTTCTCTCTGCCTTGAATTAGCCACACTGTGAAGGGGGTTTAACAATTCTGTCTGCCTCTAACTGTCATTCAAAGCTAGCATGCGAGAAAACACTCCTCCACCCATCCTTGATCAGCTTGATTATCTAGGCTGTACATCCTAGCAACCGAACAGTTCAAGTTTGTATGACTGGCAGAGGAGGAGGAGAGAGGTAGTAACTGACATCCCTACCATCCAATGGCAAGTGATAAGTTTACGATGGCCCTGGGCCGTCTAGGAGGCAGCTTTTGGTACTCATCTTTGCCATATGATATCTAAGGGAGAGCAGCACGGTTGTAAATATGAGTAAGCGATTTCAGCCGCTGGAAGTGTGGACATGTAATGGGAGTAATGTTATTTTTTTGATATTGTTGTCCTTTAAGGGCAACAAAGAATTCCCTTATGTCTAACAAGCTCCTCTTTTTATTTTTCTTCCTATCCTCCCAACATAGACTAGGTGCCAATATCCCACCCACGGTTTCGCCTGTCCTTGAAACAACTTTTATACCATCCTTTAATATCCTTTCTGTAACATAATCTCCTTTCAGGACAGGTAAGTATCTATATATAGCCACGTCTGTGGTTGGCTGAGAGTCAGCCAATCACAGACGTGGCTGCCAGCTATTGATTTAGGCGAAGGATCCTGGTAAGTAAGTTTATTCTATCATTTTTACAAACTAACCATGTGGTTCAGGTTTGGAGGGGGAGAACTAAAATATACTAAAAGGATTTAATGCTAAATTTGAAGTTGAGTGCGATGGATCTGGATGTAGGGAGGGAGAGGGGAATCGTCTCCCCTGCACATGCCTGCATGCCTCCAGGAGGCAAGAGAAGAGGCTGAAACCTTTAAACAGGAACACAGGTTTCTACTCTTTACTTTTCTGGACTTTACACAGGCCCTGCAAAGTAACCATTTGGATATGTAAGGTAAGTTTTTTTGCACTATACAGGGGGGCCAGTATGGGGTTAAAGTTTTGGGGGTGGACATGCCGTTTAAATAGATTTCTTTCATGGTAACAACATACACTGCATTACCTATATTCATAAACATGATTTAAAAACCTGTATGATTTTAGCACACTTTACCAAAAGCTACAAATACAGTACTATATAAACTATATAAGGCCCTGGAAATGTTGTTCTTCCACTATAGGAGAGAATAAAGAACAAACAATAGGTGTTAGAACTTGCTTGCTTTACAGGATCCCACACTCTATATAGAATGTTTGTCCTTCTTGTCCATAAAAATTAAGTTGGCATCCCTGGAGGGGTCTTCAAGGTAACTTGTTATATCTATTTAAGGACAATAATACTCACCTCCCCCTCGCTCCCCTTCCTCCATAGCTGAACAGTACCCATGGACCTAAACCACCACATCCTCACCCCTGTGTACCTTACCTTACTTTTAAGTACATTGTGTTGGAGGAAACTCAAGGTATCAGGGACCTTTTGAATGCAAGGTATTGATTGTATTGTAGTTAGGATGTATTAAAGCGTATTTCCACCCTAAAATGAGACATTTTTCTGTTAAATTGTAGAATGAGAGGTAAAATATCTTATCTCCCATTCTTCAATTAAACTAGCAGGAGAGCGAATCTGCTGCTTCCTCTTCCCGACGTGCCCTTACAATGCAGCGGAAGGAGCCTGGTAGCGGTTTCTCATGTTTGCGCCTATCTCCTGCTAGTTTAATTAAAGAACAGGAGGTAAGACATAGCTCCATTAACTTTTCTTCTTCAATTAAAGGGGAACTATGAAAAAAAATTAAATTAAAGGCCATTTTCTCACCTTTTAATAGATCCCCTTCCTTGTCCCTCTCTGATTCTGGGTTCAGAAGTTATCCAGTCTGTAGTGGTCTGGAAAGTAAGACCAAGGGGGCAGTCTTAGCTTTATCTCCCTTTGCACCACTCACAGTTGTAAGCCATGCAGACCTGCACACTTTCCAAGTAAAACAGGAATAAGTCTATGTACCTAGAGCCAGTCTCACTCTATTGCCTCCCCTAGGCAATGCATAATCAATAATGGCTCTTAGTGCATTGTGAATGGGTTTTTCCAATTCTGAAACTTTAACGCCAGCTATCTGCTGGCATTAAAGTTTGTGACTTAAAGAGCTGTTATCGGCTTGATACATAGCTTGTGGTGGTTGCACAACAGTTTTTGTGTACTGTCACAACTGCCGTAAGTTATGTCTTAAAGTCACATTAACCCTTGGTACATGTGTTAATGGGATTTTAAGATGGAAAAAGCTGTCAGCGGCTCTCCGTACATAGCCATGTAATTGCCTCTGCTAGCCCACCAAACTCACACCCCTTTCAATCTGCCTGCACTGATCACTTGCAACTTGTTTTATGTTATAGTGTAAGATGCTGTGCTGACTGTTCAGACCTTTCCTTTTTTTGTCAGCAGCGATTCTCTGCCTCTTTTACCCTTCCCTGTCATTCAGATGTTCCCATCACTGAGGTCTCCAGTATTTCTTCTCTTTATTTTGCACAGTAACTCATCCTGCTCCCTCTAAAACACAGTGAAATAACAGAAGATCGGAGCCAGGTTCAACTCCAGCATGACTGTCACTGGCTGCTTGATTCAGCTCCCCTTCCCTGCTCCAATGTCCCTTTATTTTGTTGTGTGTGTGAGACGGAGGAAGCAGGGTGAGTTAATGTGCAGACCACAAAGCAGAAATACTGGAGACCTGAGCAGGGGTGTAACTGCAGGTGCACACCCACCCACCCACCCCCAACAAAAATGGAGGCTGGGCCCCTGACACACACCTCTCCCCGGAACAAGATAGAAGATAATTGTAATAGAAATGGCCCACACACAGATAATGATAATATAAGTGATAATATAAGTGTCATAATTCCATTGTTAAAAAGAAGTGTGCGTATCAATGTGTTTCACTTTAAAAAAATGTTTTTATCATCCACAAAGATGAACTGATCATCATCTTTGGGAATGACAACAAAGTTGGAATACAGCATCAATGCCCGTTTTCAAAGTTGACATACAATCAGAAAAATCACTTTCGGGAAAGTGTTTACAGGGAGTGATTTTTTTCCTCCATTGATTGATTCCCCATTCCAGTTACAGCAAAACTATGCCTAACAGAAGGCACTTGATTGACAGCTGAAATGTAAGATGTTTCAGACTGGATATCTAAAGAAATAGGGGACAGATCAACACAAAAGGTACAGTAATAGTTGAGAAGAATTACAGTTTACAGTAATGGTCAATTTAAAAAAAAAAAAAACCCAGTGTAAATATCCTTTAATTTGTAGTTACAGGTCAGAGTTCTGTGTTGGGGCCACTTCTATTTAATCTATTTAATAATGATTTGGAAGTGGGCATTGTCAGCAAGGTTTCTGTGGTTGCTGACAACACAAAACTTTGTCAACCATTAAAAACTTCAGAGGATGCGCAATCGTTGCAGGTGGATCTAGATAAATTGTCACATTTGGGTGCTAATTGGCAGATGAAATTCAATGTTGATAAATGTAAGGTGAAGCATTTTGGACTTAAAAATCCTTGTGCTGCTTATACTATAAATGGCTCTGTGTTAAGTGAATCCCTGTTGGAAAGGGTTTTTGGAGTTTTGGTGGATAACAATAAGGAAGCAAGCAGTACCAGGGGGCAACAGCCAGAGCCAGCATGGTATTGTCTTGTATTAAGATAGGTATGGATTCAAGGGAGGAAAATGTTATTCTTCCTCTTTACAAAGCATTGGTAAGCCCTCATTTGGAATATGCAGTGCAAATTTGGAATCCTGTGTACAAAAAGGTCATCTTTGAAATGGAAAGGGTTCAGAGAAGGGCAACTAAATTAATAAGTGGATTGGGGGAGCTAGAATATGAAGAGAGACTGGAAAAGTTACAATTATGTATGCTGGAGAAAAAGTGCTTGTGTGGGGAAATGATTACTGTGTATAAATACATTAACGGGTCATACAATAAACTATCTGGCATTGTTCACCAATAGAGCATGTCATAGGACACGTGGACATCCTTTAAGACTTGAAGAAAAAAGGTTTAGGCTTGGAAAGGCTTTGGAAAGGGTTTTTCACTGTGAGAACGGTAAAGCTATAGAACTTCCAGTGGACATTGTTATGGCAGGTTCATTGGTCAGTTTAAAAACAAAAAAGCTGGATGAGTTTCTGCAAACAAGGAATGTTGCAAGTTACTAGTATGGATATATAAAGTAGAGTTGATCCAGGGAAATTTCCGATTGCCACTTGGAATCAGGAAGGAATTTTTTTCCCCTTCATAAATTTGGTGGTTTTTTTTTTGCCTTCCTCTGGATCAACGGTTGGGCAGGAAATGAGGATATTGCTAGATGGGTTGGACTGGATGGACATGTCTTTATTCAACCTCAAATACACGTAGACGATACACTGCAAATCCCATCAGATATCCCTACTTAAAATGTTGCTGTGTTTACAGGTGGGGAGCTGTGCTGTAATATTTTATATACATATATACATTTTAAATATGATTTACATAGATATATTTTTATAAGTTCTTTTCTGTAACAGCAAACATTCTTCAACATTAGTGCTCTTCCAAAGCAAAAACACACTGAACAAGAGTTAGCCCCTGTATACATGTTAGATAAATCCCATTTGAAGTCCACATACTGTATAAGGAGGCTGCTTGGTGATTAGGAGACTTTACGCATTGTGAAAGAATAATCCCCATAGCTCCCTGGCATTGTTAAGTGGTCCGCCAGCTGCCTCTATACATGTTAGATTGTCACCTGTTTCAGGCAACAATGATTTAACGTGTATACATGGCTTTAGTTATGACTTTATTCAGAGTTTGTGTAATTCTTCCATCTGTTCTGCAAATATTTCCTTTCGTCTGTTTTGTTCTTCAGATCTTTGTAATGTCCGTTGCTTTATAAAACCCACAGGGAGGTTTATGGTACAGTATGATCTGAAGCACATCTCATTTAATCCAAATAATTGCAGCATTCAAATTCTAAAAAAAGCTTCTCACTATGGCAATGATCCCAGGGGATCACAGATAGATGAGCCACAAATGCTCATTGAAAAGAGTCAAATAAATTTACCTTTTGACTTATTAGCATTCAAATAGCAATATATGAACAAATATAAAAACTGATGAACAAATATAAAAACTGATGAACAATATAAAAACTGATGGTCAAATCATTGTTTATAGTGCCCACTGTTCAAATGTAGTAACATGGGATACACTTTCCATGATCAGTTTCATAACAGTGAAACAAAAGTTAGCGTTTTTTACTTTTATGCAGTTGCAACAATAAAATCAGACATCTTGGCTGCTATAGTTACTAGAATAGGGCTAAATTTGCCCGTTATTATAGAACCTAACAATATAAAGTACCGAGAGAGAGCACACACGTTTACTTCTTGGTTGAAGACAGAACCAATTGGCAGAGGAATATATATGAACACTGAAATTATATATAAACACTAAAGATGTCCTTACTCGTGTACCTTATAAAACGGGATTTTAAGAATATTAGCACTTAGCAACCACCCCAATCCTACAATGGTGACTACTCCTAGTCACTGCCAGAAATTTAAATAGGAAATTTAAATTAAATTTAATCACATTAGTGCATTGTTTTGTGTTTGTGTCTAACTCCTTATTTATAGCTGTTTTTTGCTGCCTGGGCCAACCTTCTGCTTGTGGTTGTAATTCTGCCTATCCTGTCTGTACCTTGCTTGATCTGACTGATCTACGATTCTGACTGCGATTTTATTTGTTCCTCTGTACCTCATTGTTGCCCTTTGTTATTGATCTTGGCACGTCCAACCATTCTATTGTGCCCTTTCATCTGTTACTGGGTTTCTAGAAATGTCTACTCAGCACCAAAACTATGTTTAGCTAGATGTTGCTTGCATCCTGACAAATGGAGGCTTGTCTATATGTGAAGCAAGTGGTGGACATTGGGTTATTGGGGCTGACAAGTATTTTGGAGAAAGCCATGGATGGCCGCTTAATGCAGATAGGAGACTCATCAGTACAGGGTGCAATCCAACTTGAGGGTTCCAGTCCCATATTTGATACAAGCAAAGATGAATGGAAAGGCCGCACTTCCCTTAAAAACAGATATCATTATTGAAGCTTAACAGCCAATCAGGACACAAGGGCATGTATATCGCAATTTCAGGGGGAATGCCCCCTTAATCATAAATGTAACTTGGGACTTGCAGGAACATTAAACCAATACTTGTTGATGATGGGAAAAATGGTTAACAATTAGCAAAGGCTGCAACTTTAAGGCATATTCTATATATGAAAACTCATGGATATGGACTTTGTTTTCCTGTGTCAATGTGTTATGCTTACAGCAACTCTATTTTAATATCTGAATACTACCATATATACTTGAGTACAAGCAGACCATAGTATAAACAGGGGGACTTATTTTTTACCTGAAAAACGAGTAAAACTGATTGACTCGAGTATAAGCTGAGGGTAGAAATTATGACCACTACTGCAAACCTGTAATTAGTTAATATCAGAGGGGGCATGGTTTGCAGGCCCAGGGAGCAGTCGCATGGACTGAGAGCTCCTGGAAGCTGCCGTGTAAAACTCCACTTAAGACCCACTTACAGGGCTGGAAAACTTTCCAAAAGCGAGTCTGATAAACCTAGAATGGGGAGAAACAAAACTGGAACGAAAAAAACAAATTCTAAAACACTTACCCAGTATTTCTCGGATGAGAAGGGGAGACCTCCGGAAATCCAAGATGGCGGCGCCCATGGTGGAGCCGCGTGCGCGCCAGATTCTCCAGCCGATCCACTTCAGAAACCTGAAATGACAGATAAACATAAAAGAAAAAGATCGGACAATGTACAAACAACAAATAAACACATGAATTTAATACAAAGGCTGGAAATGGCAAGCAATGAGGAGGATTGCTCAATTTCATCAGATGAATCTATGATAAGCAAAAGTAAGCAAATTTCCTCTCCTACATCAGGAAATAGATCTCACAAACAAAGATAATATCTCATCAACAAATTTGTACATAAAAATCAAAAGTGACTCCATTCCACAAAATTAAAGTGAAACTAAAACAAATAACCTCTTACAGCATTTTCCAGCCACAGAAAAACCCATATCTGAAGCAGTAATGAAGGAGTAACTTATATCCCAACACAATGCATTTAAACTGGATATATCTGAAATGCTTAATTCTGTAAAAAAGGACATTACAGAAATAACTCAAAGAACCTCACACATTGAATATAAAATGGAACAGTTCACTAATTTATTTAATGAGCTAGCAGATGCTCATAACCAACTGGATGATTCAGTATCCTACTTGTTAAATAAAGTTGCCGACCTGGAAAACTGTTCTAGAAGGAACAACTTAAAAATAAGAGGAATACCAGAAACAATCAAAAATAATGAACTGGAACAATATGTGCAGGAACTGCTAGAGATCATCCTACCAAATACTCCTCCAATTAGTATTCAATTGGACAGAACACACAGGTTGTTTCAATCTAAAAATGCACCCCCTAATGCCCCAAGGGATGTGATAACGAGATTTAATTTCTTCCAAACAAAAGAACTATTTCTGAGATCAATCAGAAACAAAAGAGATTTACCAGATAAATACAAGAATTTACATTTTTTGCAGATCTCTCACAAAACACAATGCAAATAAGAAAATCATTTAAAACAGCTACAGAGATTCTCAACCACAACTCCCCAAAGAACGGAAAATAAAACCACAAATGGAAAGAATATCAAGGACAAACAACCGGATTGTTAACAAACTGGAACATTTTAAAGATAAATATCCAGCCCTACACCTCTTAAAAATCAAACTCACGGTATTTGCCCTCCACAGTTTTAATAATGAAACCTGGAATGGGAGAATCCCCCTCCTCCCACCATGTCTGGGATCATTATAATATACAGGTCATGTTTTATATGTTATATTTGTTAACTGTTTTTATAATCTATAGAGTTGCACTGTTTAAATATGGTACCTTGAATGCTGAATGTAAGGAAAAAATAGAAGAGAATAATGTGGCCGAGGAGTCCCTGACTGACAGCCAAAATCCAAAGCAAAATTTAGAACCCTCTAAAAATGGTTTTAACAACTGTAACTTCTAATGTAAGAGGGTTGATTTCCTCACAAGAGATTCTCACTAAATAAAGAACTTAACGAAATAAAAGCAGATGTAGTGTGTCTCCAGGAGACACATCTGCTGCACCAAGACAGCATACTGCTGAAAAATAAAAAATACCCTAATATATTCCAGGCTACTTTTTTAAAAAAAAAAAAGAGGAGTGGCGGTCTTGATCAGGGACTCTGTGGCATTCCAACTGAAAGATAAAGTTATAGATGATAATGGAAGATATGTGATACTGTCTTGTAAGATAAATAATTTAATGTATACAATTGCGAATTTATATGCACCAAACCAGAATCAACTCAGATTTATTAAAAGAACTATCAATAAGGCTAGAGAATTTAAGAACAATACAATACTTGTATTTGGAGATTTTAATCTAATTCTAGATCATGAGAGAGACTCCAAAAATATAAAAACCAAGGGTAATAAGGAATTTAGAGAATGGTTAAAAAAAGAAGATCTCTATGATATATGGAGAGTAACTCATCCATTAGACATTGATTATTCATATTACTCACAAACCCATAATACATACTCAAGAATAGATTTAATATTGACAGATAAATGGACTCTACAAAAAATCCAAAAATCATCCATAAAGAATATAACAATTTCAGATCACGCCCCTGTAACAGCAGACATAACAGAAACATACAATCTAAAACCATATTCACCATGGAGATTAAACACATATCTCCTATCTCAACCACAAATTAACGAACAAATTAAAAAAGAATTGGAACAATACTTCCAAATCAATATGATACCTGAAACAGATATCAACTCAATTTGGCTTGCACACAAAGCATATATTAGGGGCATATGCATAAAAATTGCCTCAAAAAAAAAAAAGAGAATCACAGAAAATGGATATTCTCCGAAAACTCACAGACTTAGAATCAAAACATAAGACACAACCAACAGAATCAATAAAAAACGAAATCCAAAAAGTTAGAACCGAACTACATCAATTGAATCTTTATGAGTATGATAGACTTTTGAGAATACTAAAATCCAACCGCTACCTACAAGGGGACAAAGCAGGCAAGAATTTAGCTAATAGACTGAGATATCAAGCTGCTAAAACAAAAATAGCACACATAACATCAGACACTAAAGAAAAAATTATTAACCCACAGAAAATTGCTGATCAATGCAGCCCATATTACAAAAAACTTGATTCCAAGAATCAACCCCCTAACCTATTACAAAAGATATTGAAGAATTTATCTCAAAATTAGAAATCCCAACACTTACAATTCAACAATCAGAAGAATTAAGTAAACCAATAACAGAGAGAGAGATATTTCAAGCAATCAAAACATTAAAACCAAATAAATCACCAGGACCCGATGGATTAACTAATGAATATTACAAACAATTCCAAACACTATTAATTCCATCCCTAAAAGCTACACTCAATAAAGCAATAGAAACTAATATATTCCCTCAAGAAATGACCAAAGCTCTGGTTATCCCAATACATAAACAAGGGAAAGATCCAGCCCTAACCACAAATTATAGGCCAATCTCATTATTGAACACATATTTAAAAATCTACTCCAAAATTCTAGCTACCAGACTCAATAAATATTTACTCATTCACTCCAATCAATTAGGATTTGTACCAGGCAGAGAATCTATAGAAAATACGAGAAAAATAATTAATCTAATACATAAATGTAATAAAAAAAATATATCAGCCTTGTTTATCACGCTTGACGCAGAAAAAGCGTTTGATAGAATACTGGAAATACATGCAAATGGTACTGGAGAAATTTAAATTTCCAACTATATTTAATAACGCAATATTAGCACTATATAAAAATCCATCAGCTCAAGTATTAATATCCCAAATGCTTTCTAGTCCATTTAATATAACCAATGGTACTAGACAGGGCTGCCCTTTGTCACCTTTGATTTTTGCTCTACTTATGGAACCTTTAACACAGGCAATAAGACAAGACAACAATATCCACGGTATCCAATACAACAATTCAACCCATAAAATAGCCCTATTTGCAGATGATATCATACTTACAATAAGAAACCCAATCCAATCACTACCACATATCCAAAAACACAGAAACATTCAACAAAATATCCTACTACAAAATAAACGAGACAAAGTCACAAGTAATACCAGTAAATATATCCATAACCCTCAAAGTATTTCTTACTAGTAAATACCAATACAACTGGAAAATAAAAGAAACTACATATTTAGGAATAAAAATGACAGAGAACAACTCCACTTTATATCAAAATAATTATTTACCTCTCCTCAATAAAATCCAGAAACAATTAACAGACTGAAAACATGCCTCCTTAACTTTAACAGGCAAAATAAATATTATTAAGATGATGGTTTTACCACAATTTTTATATATATTCAGAGCAGTGCCAATACCAGTCCCACCAACATATTTCATTCAAGCCCAAAATATAATAACAACATTTATTTGGAATAATAAAATCCCTAGAATAGAAAAACATTAGTTAAAACAAAAGAAACAAGGGGTTTGACATTACCTATATTGAAAGACTATTATCAAGCTGTTTTAATGAACCAATCAAGAATATGTTGGCAGCAAAGTTACAGAGCTCAGGAGTGGTACAATATAGAACAGGAAGAGGTAAAACCTAACACCTTAAAACAAGTACTAGGAGCGATTTTGTTAGGATATAAACCTGGAAGGAAGGCATTATGGTCTCCTACAGTACAAGCAACTATATTAACATGGGAAAACCTCTCCAAAGAAACGCAGCTATTTACAGATTATTGTGGTGATATTGATATTTCCAGTATTGAACTGTGTATTCTAAACCTAAAACTCTTATGGGATAAATATAATCTAATTTCACTTAGATTAGATTAACACTTGGCTGTCATATGCTAATTGGGATTTTCCACGGTACATAATTGCCACAGATTTTTGTACAAGTCATTCTGAATTGAGAAAGCCAGTTGGATGACTAGCGAAACGTCGTCAAGAACTAAACTTCAAGTCCAGTTGATCTAATTGAATACAACAGATATACCATGACCTGGATGAATGAGAACCTTCACAAGCAATCTAATTTCATTATATCAATTATTCAAGAAAGGCCAATACATACCATTCCCAAAATTAAAAGAAAAATATAATATGTCTACAACAAAATATTACAAATATATACAGATATTATCTTATCTGTCCAGAAATGTATATTTCAATATAAATTTTGAACCAGAAAATATAGAATATCCATTGGAAATACTGTTGAAACCTAAAACAATTAAAATATTTTATATAGCTATTGATAAGAAAGATGTAATAGAATCTATGAGTTGGTCACAAAAATGGGAATCTGATCTTAACCAATTATTTACAAATGAACAATGGCAAGATGCATTATCAATACATTTTCAGCTGTCTAAATGTGTATCGCATTGGGAAATGTCAAGGAAAATTACATACAGATACCACAGAACCCCAGAAACCTTAGCAAAATGGTTTCCCACATACTCACCTTTGTGTTGGAGATGCCAAAAGGACATAGGAACATTCCTACATATCTGGTGGTCCTGCACAAAAATACAAGAATTGTGGACTTATATACAGAATTTCTTGGCAGATCTATTTCAACATCCCTTCCCAATGAAACCGGAACTATCATTACTATTAATCAACCTCAATTTATTTCCCATAGAACAAAGGACAATCATTTATCATACTATCACCATAACTCAAAATAAAATTGCCAAAAACTGGTTATCAACTAATGTTCCTAAACTACAGGACATAAAAACTAACCTGACAACAAATATGCAATATGAAAAAATGTTTTATATAGTGAATAATAATTTCCCTACGTTTTATAAAAACTGGGAATACTGGTACATTGATAACAGATCCCAAACAAGACCTTCATATTCAGTTTTATAGATGATGTTTTTGTCGAAACAATATATTTTGTATGTGTAAATTTAAGGTACCTTAAATTAAGTTACTGTTATATTCTGTTTTGTTTTGAAATATAATGTATGCAGAAGATATAATATACTGTGCTAGATCATAATGTTTTATTCTATGTTAATTTTATATAAATATAAGGTCTGTAAAGTTGAATATGTATTGGATATTACTTTTACAGAAAAAATTTCAATAAAAATGAATGATAAAAAAAAATAAATTAGTTAATATCAGGGTAGAAATTATGACCACTACTGCAAACCTGTAATTAGTTAATAAGGTAGAAATTATGACCACTACTGCACACCTGTAATTAGTTTATATCACTTTGTGATATTGGAATGCTGAGAAATAAAACACAAACACAATCTGAGCAACTACATTTAAAGGGTATCTCCACTGGTAAAATACATTTTTGTAGTCAATTTTAGTGAAGAATAGGAGGTAAAGAAGCTATGTCTTACCTCCCATTCTTCAATAAAACGTGCAGGAGCCGGGAAAACAAAGTTAGAGAACTTCCCAGTCTCTCTCTCCTCCACTGCATCCTCTGACAAGTCCCAACGGTCTTAGAACGTGATGCACATGCACTTGTCCACTCCTACGTGCTCACACCTACATGCCCGTGCCTACTGTATTCTCCTTACTGTCTCCTTTCACTTTGTTTGCATTTAAAGTAATGACGTGAGCTACTGCTCTGTAGAGCTACTGCTCCTTTTCTGTATTTAGTCTCCTTCTATCTGGTAACTTCTATGACCCGAGTATAAGCTTTTCGGGTTAATTTTAAAATATAGAAACTTTGGCTTATACTTGAGTATATACGGTATAGCTATAAATTAAGAAATATATATACAGTCTAAAACAGGCATGTCAAACTTGCACCCTCCAGATGTTTGAAAACTACAACTCCCAAAATTAAGACTAGGATCTAGAATCTAGATTGCCTGACAGTCCTGGTCTAAAAAGAGATTCCCTTACAGTATGTTTTTAAGCTAATGCTTGCCTAAATTAGATCATGTTATAGTGTCTGCTCTTGCTTCAGTAATGGCCAGTAGGAAATGCCTGTGATGGCACCGTCATGATTTTTTACTGATCGCTGATACCTGGAAGCTGCAGGGCTGAATGAGAAGTGCCAGAAAGTGGTTGTGTTCATTAAGTCCCTTTTGGAGCATCTTACAAACAAGTAAGTTTAACAAATGTGGGGCTTTGGGGTGGTTCTTAAATGTATATGTGGCATATGGCAGTCTTAGCTAATCTAAAAAGTACTATATGCGAGAGTTAGGTCTGTTTATTATAGAGCTGGACTTGCTCCCCCTCTGCTCTCCATAGGCAAAGGGAAGACTTCCTGGGGGAGGGGGGGGGCAGCAAGCGTTTGTCCTCTAGAAATGAAAGAGGAGGGGTAGGAACTGTTAGATGAAGGGAACTTTACTACTGTCAGGTAAATATCTATCTGTCATATCTCTTTATTTCTATGTCTGTCTGTAGAATGTAACCATTTGCAGGCTTATTTATCCAGGGGGGCACCATTTGTGCAATATTCCAAAATTGGAGCACATGCAATTTGCAGAAAATTAGGCTCTGAAAATAGATCACAGTGCATACAGGGGCGTACCTGCATGGATCCACCTCCCCGTGAGATTTGAGGCCGTGTCCCTGACCCCCTCCTCCCTCCAAGCTGTCTTCTGCGATCAGCCATTTTAAACAGCTGTCATTCATTCATAAGCGCGATCAGCTGTTTAGAACCGGACCCAAACCTCCGGAACTGACCCAGAAGTTCGGGTCCAGTCTTTTAAACAGCTGATCGCGCATATGTCATTCATACAAGCAATCAGCTCTTAAAAACGGCTGATCGCGGAAGAGAGCTTGGGCTTGTGGCGGGCCTAACTACCGTCCTGCCCCCCCCCGCGCGCGCGGTCGTGGGGGGGTGGGGGGTGTGGGGGCGGTAGTTACGTCACTGAGTGCATACAATGTGCCTACCTATTTGCCGTTTTATAATGTCCCATACATTACAGAGCAAGCCCAATTGGGTACAATACTAAAGTTTAGTGTTATACAACTATATAACTGTCCACATATCCCCCCCCCACACACACACATAAACACTTACATATGTAGAATCTAAACATCTGTGGCCTCGTTTACCACCAGGCCGTTTTAAAATGAGGGATTAAGGTTGTGCTAACCACTATTAAATAGGTGAGGGACAGTTTAAAGGGGAACTGTGGTCCAAAAATGAGGTAAATTGATAGGAATTGCCCCCCTGAGAGTTTTTGCAATTAATTTTCATTGTTTATTTTGTGTAGTTTTGAAGATATTTAAATTTTTGTGTGTGATATGGCAGCAGCATCACCAGGTCCCCTGCACTTCCTGTTCTGAAACCATGTCAGTGGATGACAGTCAATCTGCCTCGTCTCCTCCTCCCCTTGCAAGCCCCCTCCTCTTGCAAGCCCCCTTCCACTCATGGACCCCATGGCCCTCCATTTCTCTAACAACTCCCCTGATCTATACTTACTTTGCCTCTTTCCCCCAGCGTTCTGTGCAGCCGGATGCTGTGTCTCAGCCAATCACGGACGTGGCTGCCAGTCTGGCCCCCTGCTTGCAGTTTCATGCAGAGGGCCGTGACAGAACGTCGGAGGAGAGAGGTAAAGTAAGTAATGATCAGGGGGAGCTTTTAGACTAAATACTATGGCGGTTGGGGGTGGGGGAGCCCTACACTACAGGGAAAAAAATAAAAAAGGGGTGGACATGCTCTTTAAGTTCAGTTTCTAGTCTCTCTTTGTAAATAATTTGAGTCAGTTCTTGTGGTACCTCCACAAATGGATCGATTCTCTAGAATTAATCTAAGCTACTAAAACAGTGAAGGAATCTAATTGAATATCTCGTCCCAGGTTTTCCCAGAAGTGGAAAACTACAGTGTAAATGTCTTTTTACAAACGTTATGGATGAAATCAGAAACAGCTGACCAGAACCTGGAAATCACTAGGCATTCCAAGAGGTAATGAAGCAGGGAAATCTTTTCCAGGAAACATTTTTGGCACTCAAGTGGGGGTGGGGTTCAGTTCCCACAAATGTAATACTTGCCACATTAAAAGTTCTGTACACTCATAATACTGTTTCGTTCTCGGATTCACATTGTATAATAGAGCATATAAAACAACATCCTTATATTTTTGACTAAACCTCCAATATGCAATTCTTTCTTAGTACTTGGCTTGTAAATTTGGCCAGAATAGAAGTTTACATTCTTTATGGTGTTCTGTGTTTGGGCATGTTTAAGTTCCCAGGTTTGAAAGCATGGGTGTTTGTGAATAGGAATATTTATGTAGTGTAGACTAGGAAGATAGTACATCTTCCTTAAGGTTGCCAAGCGAGTATGGTGTCTCATACAGTGAGAGTATATCTATAAGAGATTTTCAGAGTTCGAAATGGAAGAGGGCCACCACAGAAATAGGTTTGGCTAGTCCAGATTCTATAGCAATTCTGGGAAAGGTGTTTTTTAGACAAAGAGCAGCTAAGTTGCATACTCTGATATTGGGGAAGTTGACACCCCCTGACCATTGGGGAGTTGCAGTTTTACAAGGGCAATACAGGGTATTCGACCATTCCAAAGATAGTATGAGAATGCTTTGTTGAGTATTTGGCAGTCTTTGTGTCTTTTGTAGGGGGTAAAATATTCTAGGAAAGTTGATTTTTTAATTAATTGGGGTGATATTGCGAGAGTATATTGAGGATGGGATTTTGCCAGTTGTGATGCCCAAAAAGGTCATGTGTGCTATCAGGGTGTCGGTGAAATGAGACAAGGGGCCAGGTGGTTGTGGACCCAGAGGAAGGTATTGAGTTTTAGATATATTTATCTTAAAGCTAGAACATCCCAAATTCCTTAAGTATATCTAAAATGTTGGGTATGGGTTTTGGATGAACAATAGGATGTTGTCAGCTAAGAAGAATGATTTTAGACATGTGTTTGAAGAGGGATTTTGTCTGATAGATGTCCTAGTTGTGAGCATATTGCTGTCGGGGCATTAAAAAAAACACCAGTGAATTTCATTTTGTCGAGTATGACAATAAGCCAGTTTACATTATCAAGTCTTTTTGGTGTCCATTTCAAGTCTATTTTGTGCAGTTTGGGCCCAATCTGATGTAGCTAAAACCTTTCTAATATTCACAGTGGCAGGCCTTTTGAATAAAGCCTATCTGCTTTAAGTTTCTAAATACACATTCACAAGGGTATGTCCACTGAATAAGTACACATACAAATGTCCAAAAGTAGTAGGGAGATGCACTCTTCATATATTTGCTGAATGCTTTTATTTGTGAATCACGCACAACGTTTCGGAGAACATTATGTCCCCTTCATCTGTATGTATTGTATACTGTATGGTCCTAAGGTAGAGGGCCTTGGAGAGTTGCACCTACATATAAAAAGTACACATACCCTTTTTCACATTAATTGAAGAACAAAAGGTAAAGGAGCTAAATCTTACCTCCTGTTCTTTAATTAATCTAACAGGAGCCAGCAGACAGAAGGGGAAACTTACCCACAATTGCGCTCCCCTTATGCTTCCTCTGACAGATCCTGACTACATCCACACTCCCTTGTACTACACACACATGAATGTCTTGTATAGAATGGGAAGTAAGGCTTAGCTCCTTTACCTACTGTCCTTCAATTAATCTTTCAGTTAAAAATTTGTCGATAAGAATTCCTTTTTGTACACTTTTTTTTGGGGGGTGGTAGCCTATTGGCATGTAAAAACCTGTAAGTAGTATTTGATTATAGAGGGAAGGAAATGTGTAGGAGATTTGATTGGAGAGTATTTTAAAGAATTCTCCTGTCAGTCTGTCAGATCCAGGAGGTTTGCCATAGCTTAATGAGAGATCATTTTAGTGTCTTCCTGTTTGGTGATTGGTGCATTTAGGGACCAAAGGTGTTTTCTCAAGTTACAGGTATAAGAGGTGATATTATCTCACATTCACGTTTCCCATAGTATAGATTTGTTATTACTGTCTTGATTATTTTGTAGGAAAGCATTAAAAATAAATCAGTGTTATGGGATAGGTTTGTAGAAAATCAGCAGAGTATATTAGTATCTCCAGGGGTATGATCTACTACATTGAGAAGTATGGGAGTGTTATCATATATGACAATGTCAAAAAAAATTGTATGTGTGATGATTGAAAAAATAACATGGTATACGGTAATCTTTTCTTGACAAAAATGTATGAGCACAGAAGACTTAAGTATACTCCCTGTCTAGCAGGAGTATATTCATATGGTCTCCAAATAAGCTGAGTTTAAATGAAAGGCCAGTTTCCTACCTTTAAAAGGAGCCATCAACCACCTCTCTATGTTCTCCACAGGCCAAGATATTAAAGGGCATGTCCACCCTCAAAAATATAATTTAACCCACTACTGGCCCCACTCTGTAGTGCAGTTGCGGCGAACCTATGGCACACGTACCAGAGGTGGCACTCTGAGCCCTCTCTGTGGGCACACATGCACAGCAGAGTTCACCAGAGAGAAAGTGTAGCGGCTATCTGTAGCAGAGAGAGGTAAACATACTATAACATTCAACTTTGCTGTTTTGGATCTCAAGCTCCTGTCTAATAATAAAGGGGTTAATGGTCACTGTTTTAGATCTCAAGCTCCTGTGTGGTAATGTAGAGCTTTAAAGGTAATCTATAATGGATTCTATCTACTGTATTGGTCTGTGTCTGTTTGAGTTTTTTTGTAAAGTAAAAACTCCATATTCAGGTTAAATTATCATGTTGGCACTATGCAATAAAAAATGGGGTTTTGGGTTGCAGTTGGGGCACTCAGCCTCTAAAAGGTTCGCCATCACTGCTGTAGTGTAATAAAATTCTTACCTTACATCCCAGCTCCAAATGGTTCTCCTATACTGTCCCTGTAAAGTCCCAAAAACTGGCTACCAGCACTAATGCAGGGTTCTCACTCTCACTCTGCCTGAAAAGGCTGTTTTCACATAGTTTTCTGTAATAGGGGAGTCTGAGTGGCCCACGGCACCTACGGGTGGGTGGGGCTATTGCACCCGGGAGTAGGCGGGGTTAAGGCACCCATGAGTGGGCATGGCTAAGGCACCCATGAGTGGCCAGGCTGTAAGGGAAGGGGACAAGGGGGGGCTACAAATGGAGGGGCCATGGGGTCCATGAGTGGGAAGGACATGGGGGGCTTGCATAAGGAGGGGGGCTGCAAGGGAAGGAGGAGACACAGGGCAGATTGACTGTCACCCACTGACATGGTTTCAGAGCAGGAAGTAGGAAGTGCAGGGGACCTGGTGATGCTGCAGCCATATCACACACAATAATGTAAATATCTTCAAAACTACGCAAAATAATAATAATAATTCTCAGGAGAGCAATTCCTATCAATTTAAATAAAGTCATTTTTATGCCACAGTTCCCTTTTAAGACATTATTGACAATTCTTTTTCTGTTATGAATGTGGCGTGCGTGATTGCATGCAACCTAGAAAACCTAAAGCCTTGAGTTCCTATTTTTATAATTCACAATTTTCTGATCTCTGAGAACATAAACTTATATAAATGTAAGGAGAAAAGTGTAGATAAAAAAAAAATATATATATTTATTTATAGAATTCAGTTAAGAGCACTCAAAGGGACTTCCATAAGCAAACAAATACAAAGTTTATTGTGCCTTAACATGTTTCCGCCCACAGGGCCGTCATCAGAAGGTCTGAAACTACTTCCCAATACCCTTTTCTAAGATACCCATAGCTCCTCCCCCAAGTGTCTGAACCAATCCGTTAACCCTACGTTGCAAAAATGACATTAAAGGGCATGTCCACCCCCAAAACTATAATCCCCCCACTAATGGCCCCATCATGTAGTGTAGTTTAATACTTACCTCACATCCCAGCTCCATAAGGTTCTCCTGTAGTCCCCCCCCAAAGTCCCAAAAACTGCCCACCAGGAGGATAGCAGAGTCCATATAGGACTCTGCCTCCTACCTGGCCTCCGGGAGAAGTTTGGCATGCGTACTGCAGCCCTTCTCCCCCTCCCTCCCTCTCCCTCCCGTTTTGCTATCCCTCCCCCTAGTGTAAAACCCCTGGGCCATGTAATAGAACAACTTCCCCCAGCTCCAACCGCATAAAAATTATTTTTGGAAAATGACAAGAACTCTACTTACCTTCCCTCTCTCCCCCGGCATTCTGAGAAGCCGGCAGCCGCGTCCATGATTGGCTGCCTCTCAGCCAATCACGGAAGCGGCTGCCGGTCCCGCCCCCTGCTTGCAGTGTCTTGCAAACAGAAGGCCGGGCCGGGCGTCGGAGGAGAGAGGGAAGGTAAGTGAAGAACTGGGGACTTTCTTAAATTAATTTTATAACGGTTGGGGCTGGGGGAGGGTACTCTATCATATGTCAAAATTTCATATTAAGGGTGGACATGCCCTTTAACGTGCAAAATACAGGAATAAAATGCATACATCCATAAAACACTCTCATAAAAATGCTTGAAATAGTGTCAAAATATAATAGTATATAAAGGATATAATATAAATAGTGCTACCATAGTGCTACCTATTGTCCACCATAAAAACACACATATTAATAAAATAAGGTATACTTGCAGTTGCAACTATATATTCTCTATCCGTTAATCCAGCTCACTATATTCTGAATCACATATGTCCTCCATTCAAAAATCACGAGGATCTACAATATCCATTTACACAGATCCGACGCTCCTATGTCCATCCCCTCTACGTCATAAAAGAAGGTGTGGCTATTGTTCACTCTATTCAGACGATTCTTACCATGGATGTAGCTTACTATGATTATTCTCCAGGGACATAGAATTCTTATCCCCTCCTCTACAGGACACCTGTCAGCCATCCACCTCACCCTCCATGGGGCATATCCTAGATGTCCCATTACTCCATGTCAGCACAATCTCACTAGGGGGTGTGGCCATGGATCGGGACTCCTATACATGCTCATCACAGTCACTTACCTAACTCCTGCTAATAAGGGGGGACAGGGGGGCAATTTAGCAGACAGTTATACTGTTTCTTTTATAGGGCCAAAAGAGCTGTCATAAAACAGAAAATATCCTATTGCAACATCCATGTACCATTATTAATAAAAAAACATAATTAAAAACATTTACTAACCATAAATATATAAACCAAAACAACATTATAGATATTAAAGGACAACAATACCAAAAAAACATCTCTCCCATCACTTCCAGCAGCTGAAATCGCTTACTCTCATTTAAACTGTGCTGCACTCCCTTAGATATCACACAGCAAAGATGAATGCTAACAGCCCGCCTCTACGGCCCAGGGCCATCATTACATATTACTTGTCATGGCGGTAGGAATGTCTGTTACAACCTCTCTCCTCTTCTCTGTGATCACATGAAAAGCCTCCCAACCACGTACACATAGTCCTGAGCATGACATCTTGAAAAAATGAAAGGGTTAGAGAAGAGCACTACATTAATAAGGTGACCTGGGAGCTTGAAAATGAGGACAGATTTGATACATTATGACACACAGAGAAAAGGACTTGAGCGGGCATATGATTACTGTGTATAAATACATTAATAGGCCATACAATAAACTATCTGGGACATTGTTCACCAAAAGAACATTTCATTACTCCATGTCAGCACAATCTCACTAGGGGGTGTGGCCATGGATCGGGACTCCTATACATGCTCATCACAGTCACTTTACCTAACTCCCATGCTAATAAGGGGGGACAGGGGGCAATTTAGCAGACAGTTATACTGTCTTCTTATAGGGCCAAAAGAGCTGTCATAAAAACAGAAAATATCCATATTGCAACATCCATGTACCATTATTAATAAAAACACATAATTAAAAACATTTACTAACCATAAATATATAAACCAAAACAACATTATAGATATTAAAGGACAACAATACCCAAAAAAACATCTCTCCCATCACTTCCAGCAGCTGAAATCGCTTACTCTCATTTATAACTGTGCTGCACTCCCTTAGATATCACACAGCAAAGATGAATGCTAACAGCCCGCCTCCTAGACGGCCCAGGGCCATCATTAACATATTACTTGTCATTGGCCGGTAGGAATGTCTGTTACAACCTCTCTCCTCTTCTCTGTGATCACATGAAAAGCCTCCCAACCACGTACACATAGTCCTGAGCATGACATCTTGAAAAAATGAAAGGGTTCAGAGAAGAGCATCTACATTAATAAGGTGACCTGGGGAGCTTGAAAATGAGGACAGATTTGATACATTATGCACACTAGAGAAAAGGACTTGAGCGGGCATATGATTACTGTGTATAAATACATTAATAGGCCATACAATAAACTATCTGGGACATTGTTCACCAAAAGAACCTTCATTACTCCATGTCAGCACAATCTCACTAGGGGTTTGGCCATGGATCGGGACCCTATACATGCTCATCACAGTCACTTTACCTAACTCCCATGCTAATAAGGGGGGACAGGGGGCAATTTAGCAGACAGTTATACTGTCTTCTTATAGGGCCAAAAGAGCTGTCATAAAACAGAAAATATCCATATTGCAACATCCATGTACCATTATTAATAAAACACATAATTAAAAACATTTACTAACCATAAATATATAAACCAAAACAACATTATAGATATTAAAGGACAACAATACCCAAAAAACAATCTCTCCCATCACTTCCACAGCTGAAATCGCTTACTCTCATTTATAACTGTGCGCACTCCCTTAGATATCACACACAAAGATGAATGCTAACAGCCCGCCTCCTAGACGGCCCAGGGCCATCATTAACATATTACTTGTCATTGGCCGGTAGGAATGTCTGTTACAACCTCTCTCCTCTTCTCTGTGATCACATGAAAAGCCTCCCAACCACGTACACATAGTCCTGAGCATGCATCTTGAAAAAATGAAAGGGTTCAGAGAAGAGCATCTACTTATAAGGTGACCTGGGGGCTTGAATGAGGACAATTTGATACATTATGCACACTAGAAAAAGGACTTGAGCGGGCATATGATTACTGTGTATAAATACATTAATAGGCCATACAATAAACTATCTGGGACATTGTTCACCAAAAGAACATTTCAGAGGACACACGGACATCCGCGGACATCACTGTGAAAACAGTAAAGCTATAGCACTGTATTCCATTGGACATGGCGATGACAGGTTCAGTTGATAGTATAAAAAAAGCTAGATGACTTTCTAAAAACTGGAATAGATGGATGTCTTCATCCATGTAATCAGGAAAAAAACACCTGGAAACCCAAGTAACACCTACTAAACTCCAGGGGAGATTCAATAAGGCAAGCTCCCGTAACTTACCTTAGCCCGATCCTGCGATACAATAACTGACGTAAACGAGATTACATTAGTTATTGCATCGCGGGATCGGGCTAAGGTAAGCAGCGGGTCTTTAACGCTCCAAAAGCTGTAGCGTTAGGTTTCGCGCTACGAAGTAGCGCAAAACGTAATGCTACAGCTTTTGGATCGTTAGCACAGCGCTACTACCAAAAACATTCGGAAATGGCGCTGTGCTCTAAAAGCCGTCTAAAACCCACGTTAACCCGATTTTTTTTCGGGTTAATGTGGGTTTTAGACGGAAATGGGCTATATTGTATCTCCCCCATAGTCCCCTAATACAGTGGACGTAGAAATACAATAGAGGTGTATATAAAAAACTTCCAGACATCTAAAAAAGCCCATAAAACTTTATCACACCCTATACAAATACATATATGAAAATCTGGGAGTCCCCAGAGTCCTATAAGTAGATAAAAACACAACCATGTCCATGAGAGGTTAGCAGCATATCAGGTAAATAAATTACCTATTTTACTTGCACCTACAGGCATTTATTTACCTTATATGCTGCTAACCTCTCGTGGACATGGTTGTGTTTTTATCTACTTATAGTGCTCTGGGGACGCCCAGATTTTCATATATGTATTTGTATAGGGTGTGATTAAGTTTTATGGGCTTTTTTAGATGTGTTTCAATAAAGTATATGTTTTTAGGTATTATTTTGTCTGGAAGGTTTTTATATACACCTCTATTGTATTTCCACGTCCACTGTATTAGGGGACTATATTTCCCTGTTTTATATCAGTTAGAGTGCCTCCAGAATTCTCTGGAGTTTAGTGGGTTTTCCTTGGGGTTCCAGGTGTTTTTTTCCTGATTACCCAATTTTTTCTGTATATATTTACTATTAGACCCACAGCACCAGCATGTATTTTCATGCATGATTATATAGGGCTGTACTGCTAATTTGATATACTTGGAGTATACAACATTAAACAAATTGCCCTCTTTTTGCAATTATATAAATAGGAAATTGATGATACATTTTAGTTGATACAAAATACACTTACCTTCCTTTTCATCTAATTCACAAAACTGATTTGTTTGAAGCAGCAAAAACAGTTTTTTAGCTGCCAAGTTAACAGAGCAAAATTTACCATGCAGATGATAAAAGCCAGGTTTTTGATAAAATAAATGTGAGTACAAAGCTACATTCATGTAATTTTGTTTTTGTAATTCTTTTTGATGTGCTTAAAAAAATCACACCTGTTTTTTTTGGGTCCAAGCAAATTACAGATTAAATTATTCTCTTCTGTTTATTAGACTGGAAAATAATATATAATATATATATATATATATATATATATATATATATATATATATATATAATGAAATTTTTCTTTAAATGTATTTCCTTTGTAGATCTGAAAAATAGCTTATTTATAATACACCAATCAAAAATAGATAAATAAAAATGGCTATATAAGATTCCGATCAGAGCTCAGCGCTTACCGGTCTTGCGATTGCTTCCGGCATCTTCGTGCACGAGCACACCCCTCCCTGCTCAAGGTCATGGTATATCAGTTGTATTCAATTAGATCAACTGGTCCTAAAGTTTTAGTTCTTGAAGACGTCTCCCAGACTGGGCCTTTGTCAAAAGAAGTAGAAGGAAAGAAAAGAACACGAATATCAACAGTGAAGGGGAAAAGCAAGAAAGGAGAAAGAACATGGTCATCCCATATGTAGCAGGGGTCTCCGAGAAATTAAAGGGCATGTCCACCCCCAAAACTATAATCCCCCCAACTACTGGCCCCATCATGTAGTGTAGTGTAATCCTTACCTCACATCCCAGCTCCATCTGGTTCTCCTGTAGTCCCCCTCCAAAGTGCCAAAAACTGCCCACCAGGAGGCTAGCAGGGCTCTGCCTCCTACCTTGCCTCAGGTAGATTTTTGCCATGCGTACTGCAGCCCTTCTCCCCCCGCCCTCCCCCTCCCTCCCTCTCCCGATTCCCTCCCCCTAGCGTGAAATGATTCATATGTAAGATTCCCCCTGGGCTCCCAGCCCCAACCGCTATGTTTATATCTTTAGAAAGCTCCCCAAACTTTACTTACCTCTCCTCTTTCCTCCGGCGAAGTGAGCTGCCGGTCCCGCCCCTCTGCTTGCATTTTCTCGCAAGCAGAGGGCCGGGAGCGCGGCGGAGGAAAGAGGGGAGGTAAGTAGAGTTTGGGGAGCTTTTTAAAGATATAAACATAGCGGTTGGGGCAGGGAGCCCTTGGGGAATCTTATATACAAAAATTTTATTTTGGGTGGACATACCCTTTAAGAAGAATTTTCAAAAAACACTGTATCCCTGTCTGCTTTAAACCAAACAACACACTGAGGCAGCAATTGGTACACCCGAAACACAAGAAAAGTGACATCATATACGCAGTGCAATGTGCTCTAAATTGGATGTGGGGGAGAGCCACTCTCCAGTAAAATGTGCCAACAGCAAACAACCTTTTAGGGGTATCAGATCTCTTCATCAGATATAGGTGTACAAAAACAATGTTCCTTTTTAAAGTTAATTGTTGACCACCCATCATAAACAAACTCTCTCCAGGAGTGGACTTAAAAGTTCCACAATCCCTGGTTGGTCCCTATAGACCCTTGAAATATCCTAAAATCATTAGAATGTCCAAACATACAGAGTCCTCTTTTTGGTAAAAACATTATCTTATTATTATTGTCGATCAAGTAAATATAAGCTCTATTCTGTAGTGATATGGCTATACACGCTATAGATAGATAGATATAGACTAGGCAGTTATCTATGTGTTGAGAGAAGTATAAACAGCGCTACTCACGGAGGTTGATATGAAGAAAAAAACAGTCCTTTAGTTAGTACATTCTAAAAACATGGAGACACATCAGTCTGTTCTGCTTCACCCGCCTGACGCGTTTCGTGGGAGTGTCCCACTTCATTTTATAGCCCTGACGTTACCTGCTGGTATAAACCCATATACCACAGCTTTATATATAAGCTCCTACAATCTGCCTGGTTTGTCTCTGTTCTCCTTCACCCCATTACTAGAGGGAACCTTGTCTATTAGAGATCAAACCAATTTTTTACTCGCAACTGCCATACCTGAATTCATCCATGATCTTCACACGTGCAAATCTTTTGGATAAGTAAATACAGGATAAGCCTCCTTCTTACCACTCCCAGACACCAGACCTATTAACTTGTCTGGGAGGGTGCAAAGCCCATCCACCCCACTAGTAGTTTTACCTCTAGTGCCTGGTCTTGTGGGACGCACTTTAGCTAGTTACCAGGCCACTCTGACCCACCCAACTCCACCTACTACTACAGCCAGCCCCACTTTCACAGGCTGCTGGCTACCTCATCATTCCACATTTGATCTCCCCCTATACTAACCTATCTACTTTGATTGAATTTGCTGATCAAGATCATTAACACAAGCTTCAAGATTTGTAATCTGCGCACATTTACCCCAGAGGTAAACATACACATGACAAAAACTGAGTACTAACTCAGACTATCAATCTACCACACATTGTACCAAGTGTACCACAGGCTTGGGTTTGTTTTGAACTCCCTCTGTTTAGAATTCCAGGGGCCAATGCAATAAATAGTGCAAAAGTTTGCCTGTGCTATTAATCTGAAACAACCAATCAAATGTTATCTATTTGCAGTTACCCGGTGAAAAGCTAACATTTGATTGGTTGCTGCAAATTAATAGCACGGGCAATGAAGTTAAAACTAGAGTCCTGGGGGTTTTATGTTAATTTCCTGCTCCGGGAAAGTAATACCAACCACACCAACCCAATTAGTGGATAATTTTAATAGTATAAGTTTAACCCCCTGGTGTATATATCTTCCTTAGCTTCACTTGATTGCAAGCAACATAGTATACCACTCAAATTGACAGTTAGATAAAGTATAAACATATGTGGTATCAAAGTACTCAGAAGTTTATTTATGAAGCATTGTCCACATTGACAAAATTAAATGGCATATACACACTAGAATTATTTCTAAAACCGTCCGATCCTTTCTCGCAAGACATAATTTGAACACAATCAGAGCTATGTACCGAGAGCCTTTATCGAGTAGATGGTGTAAACTGAATGTCCATTGCTCTTATTTAGTAAAGGATTGGCAAAAGATATTACGTAAGGGTTTGCATCAGAAAGTCACATTAAAATGTAAACAAAATTTTTAATACTACAGTTGCTTTTGATTTGATACATTGCGGCTTATTTTTCTCCATTTTTTTACTGTATATTTACATAAAATTAAAGGCATAAATATCTGTATAAGGATGCAAACAGGTTGTGCAAAGGTATCAAATCGAGTTGTAAAACATTAAATATGAACATACATAATTTTTACATGTAGCATGCTAACATTTCAAAACACACAATAACATGTATGGCAAATTGTGTCATATATATTATTGTCTTGCCATTTTGCCCATAGGGATGCAATTTTAAATTAGAATCACAGATTCTTGTAAAAGTCATATTGAATTGAGAAACCAGTCGGATGACTAGCGAAACATCTTCAAGAACTAAACTTTAAGTCCAGTTGATCTAACTAAATACAACAGATATACCATGACCTGGATGATTGAGAAACTTCACAAGCTTAGATTAGAATCACAAGACAATTTTCTCTTTACCGTCTCTTTTAGACCATCCTTTGTGTGGAGTAAAAAATATTCCAAAAACTCATGTTACAAACACGCATTTATGATCTTAACATTTGGTATATTGCTTGCACTATCTAGACATGCAAACGTAAGAGGAGAACCGCACACATTACAGATTACATCTAAAAGTCATGTTAAGTGTTATTGAATAACGCATGAACGGCACTTTAACGCAAAACTTTGCGATTTTGTCTAAAATTGTGGACATTTTTAAAGGAAACCATTAGGGTGCCTTACATTATATGAGATTTTAAGTTTGAGGGTGGAGATGCCCTTTAAAAAAAGATGTTAATGGAGAGTACCTGAAATCCTAAAATTAATTCTGTTGCTATGGTTCCTGTACAAAAGCATCACATCCATCCCTAAGTCATGGTATGTGCACACTAGCTGCATACAATACAAGGATTGTGGAAGCACTCTAATTAGGCTAATTTACAACTACATTTAGCGGAAGTGCTACTGATCTGGTCAAACATTTATACAGACATAGAAAAGATAATCAATGCACATTCCTAGGCCCCATACAATATCATATTATCTGCACACTGGCATACTTTATAAACAAAGGGGTTTTAGTGTACATTACTGTGATCACATGAATGAAAAGCCTTCCAACCACGTCAAGATAACCCCAGTCTGGAAGGTTCTAACTTCTAACCTTTTTTACTTCAATTACCATTAGCAAACTTTGCATTTCTCATAGTTGTGCACTGGATCCATACAACAGGTTCTCTCACTTTCCCCCAGCCCTTTGACTTTTTAAAATGAGGGAAGAGGCCATCCATCCAGTGCTTTATATTAAAGGCATAGGACCTCCCATAAAAGGGGCGCTAAAACCACATACATACAATACAAGGATTGTGGAAGCACTCCAATTAGGCTAATTTACAATTACATTTAGCGGAAGTGCTACTGAGCTGGTTAAACATTTACACAAACATAGAAAAGATAATCAATGCACATTCCTAGGCCCCATACAATATCATATTATCTGCACACTGGCATACTTTATATACTTTATAGTATACATTACTGTGGTTACAAGAATGAAAAGCCTTAGCTGCACATAGCGCGTAGGAATGCTAATTTTAGTCGACATTATTATATTATTAAAGTATTATATGATGCCCCCGCGCATTGTTCAGTGATGTGTCTTGTTACAGTTACAATGTACAGGAACAATATACTCTCCAACACTGTAGGGTCTACTAGTTGCTAGTACAATGGAACAGCCTGTCGATATTGTGATGGTTAGATGAATTGTCACTAGAATAATTGTCTGACGATTATTCCAAATGTCAATTATTTAATACTGTATGTGCATGCATTTTTAAGAATTACAGGAAGCATAGGGCAGTCTGCATCTGTATAAGAGATGCATTTGTTCATTTTGGTTTAGTTTTCCTTTAGACATTAGTTCTGGTTAAATGCAGGGGTGTAACTACCAGCGGAAAAGGGGGAGCAACTGCTTGGGGGCCCAAGCAGATATAGTCTCCTTCCAAAATACCACTGTGGATGAAGCATAGATAGGGGCCCCATAATAGTTGCTGGGGGGCCCAGTGATTCCTAGTTACGCCACTGGTTAAATGTGCGATTATTAAGTTACAAAAGTCCCATTATAAAGCATTTAGGAAAGTGATGAAGAACCAGCGTATTTAAATTAAACAAAATTCCTGTATTCTAATTCCACCCCAGTTATATCAATAATATCCATTGCTTTTTTTGTTTGTGACTCTGCCTGTTTTGTAAGTTACCATAGATGACCATTCTTTCATTGATAATACTATCAAATAAATAAATACCTCTTCTTATCCACAGACCATATAATACGGACTAAATAAAAACCAGAACAGAAAAGGAACAGTGCCACCTATCATGAGACATTAAAATTACATCACCTTATTATAGATGGCTGAATAAATTGGGAGATGTAATAAAAGTTCTTATCTTTAAAAATGGTGCTAATTTTGCCCCAAGCAATCAGATCTTATTTAACATTTGAAAGCTAACATCTGATTGGTTGGGGCAAAATTAGCACCATTTTTAACGATAAGAACTTTTATTGAATAACCCTGTAAGTTTTACACCCTTTAAATCTATCTTGCTTGCCGGAACAGGGTTCTGGATACTTTTGGCTTTCTTCTGGCAGCTGGAATGAGGATATGGATGCTTTTGGCTCTGTTCTGGCTGCCGAAACGTGGTCTGGACCCCTTTGGCTCTGTTCTGGCCACCGGAACAAGGGTCTGGATGCTTTTGGCTCTGTTCTGGCTGCCAGAATGTGGGTCTGGACCCTGTTGGCTCTGTTCAGGCTACCGTAACGGAGGTCTGGATTCTTTTGGTATAGTACTGGCTGCTGGAACGGTGGTCTGGATCCAGTTGGCACTGTTCTGGCCGCCAGAACACAGGTCTGGACCCCTTTGGCTCTGTTCTGGATGTCGGAACGGGGTCTGGATGCTTTTGGCTCTGTTCTGGCTGCCAGAATGGGCATCTGGATGCTTTGGGATATGTTCTGGCTGCCAGAACATGAGTCAGGATGCTTTTTGCTCTGTTCTGGCTGCCGTAAAAGGGGTCTGGACCCCTTTGGCTCTGTTAGGGCACCGGAAACAAGGGTCTGGATGCTTTAGGCTCTGTTTGGCTGCCAGAATGTGGGTCTGGACCCTGTTGGCTCTGTTCAGGCTACCGTAACGGAGGTCTGGATTCTTTTGTTATAGTACTGGTGCTGGAACGGTGGTCTGGATCCAGTTGGCAATGTTCTGGCGCCAGAAACACAGGTCTGGACCATTTGGATCTTTCTGGCCACCGGAACAAGGGTCTGGATGCTTTAGGCTCTGTTCTGGCTGCCAGAATGTGGGTCTGGACCCTGTTGGCTCTGTTCTGGCTGCCGTAAAAGGGGTCTGGACCCCTTTGGCTCTGTTCTGGCCACTGGAATGGGGATCTGGATTCTTTTGGCACTGTTCTGGCTGCCATAATGGGGGTCTGGACCCCTTTGGCTCTGTTCTGGCCGTTGGAACGGGGGTCTGGATGCTTTTGACACTGTTCTGGCTGCTGTAACGCTGGTCTGGACCCATTTGGCTCTGTTCTGGGCGCCAGAACAGGGGTCTGGATGCTTTTACGACTGTTCTGGCTGCCGAATGGGGGTCTGGTCTTCTTTGGCTGTTCTGGCCCTCAGAATGCGCGTCAGGATGCTTTACGCTCTGTTCTGGCTTCCAGAACGGAGGTCTGGACCCCTTTGGCTCTGTTCTGTCCGCCGAACTTCCGTAAAAGTTCTGAAGTTCGGTAGTTCGAAAACAAACCCATTAAAGTCAATAGGAAGAAAAAGTTCTAAAAGTTTTCATTAAATACAGTTAAAATAGCAATGATACAGTAACAAGAAAAGAGAAAGATTGGATTCAGAATTAACTTGCACAGGCTCTGTGCAGGATGTAAAAGTAGTCTTTCATTTAGCTCATGGAATGTTGTTAAAAAAACTCTTAGTAGATGTAGCATTTTCTAAAGCTTCCAATGGAAACATGGAAATAACACAGAAGTCTTCATCCATTATTTGCAGTAAGGGGAGCTTATCTTATTACATTTCTTGGTGACATTTAACCATTAAGGCACTTTTAATACCATCGAGTAGCTGGCATCAAAAATTGTTTGCCTCAATCATGTTTGCCAGACGTAATGCGTGTAGCTGAGTAATTGTGTGTTTGTGTGTGAATGTGTGCAGCTGTAAATAACAGTGGAGTACTGTATATTGTATATGTAGCAGTTAATGCATGTGCATAGAAAAAATACTGAAGCAATGTCTGTTTGTAAAAAGAATGTTACTTACCTGGTTGGAGAAACAGTTTATAGTAGCCCCACTTGCACCTCAGGGTCTGGTTTGCCCTGAAGGTGAAGACAGGACAGACCAGGACCACAGAGTGGCAACAGAGCCTGAGAACACATATTAATTTCCTGTCGCCTCCTCTACATAGGAGAGCCACCATTTCCAGCGCCATGTAATTCAGATCCGTATCTTTATGCCCAGCCTCCATAAAATGTTTGAGTATTGGGAACTTGCCATCCTTCAGTCTTATACTGGATTGAGGCTGAAAAATCCACGACTTCACTCTCTGTGTGGTCTCTCCCACATAGAGGAGACCACAGGGACACCATAACACATATACTGTATATTTTGTATATAACCTCTCAGCTGGTGTAATAACCTCTCAGCTCAAATTCTTGGGAGGTGATGGGATGTCGAAAAACAGGCCCCTTCTCCACAAAATTACACTGTGTACATCTTAAGCAACTAAACATCCCCAGCCTTTTGGGTCACAGGAATGTTTTCCTATACTTCCTATACCTCTCCTATACCAACTGGCTGCCCAAGGAATGTCCCTTCCTATAAGAAATCACTGGTAGCTCAATAAATTCAGGGACTTGGTACAGGGAAGTGGCTTGCCTATTATAATGTGCCAATTCCAATGTATTGCTTGTCCAATACATTCACTTCCTACTTCATCATTGCCAGTCTTTTGCATCCCACTCTACCCATGTTCACTTTTTTTTTTTACTACACTCTCAAGGATATCCTTGATATCCTTGAGAGTGATATACAGGGTGAGATACAGGGTATCCCCTGTACTTAAAGGAGAACTAAACTTACATTTTTAAAAACCTAATGTGAAAGTTTTTCTCCCCAGAACACCTATACATTGTAAGCCCATGAAGTCATCAAAGAACCATGCCCCCTGACCCCAATATTCACTGTCACTACGCACATATTGTTTTCTACACACCAATATGGAAGTCCTTGATAAGACTTTGAAAGCTGCTTGTTACCCTGAGTTGCTGGTAAATATACCGCAGGGTAACAAGCAGCTTTCAAAGTCTCATCACGGACTTCCACATTCCATTTTTTTTATTATTCTTTTCCTAGCAAAAGAGAAAGCTTCCAAATGTAGCTGGATTGTCATCTGATTCAATGTTGACAAGGCACCAGGTTTAATAATACACAGTTCAGAAGGTCACAAGTTCAATACCCCAGACTTCCCTTTTTTTTGGTTTCTTTTATTTTCCAAGCAAAAGATAAAGCTGCTAAATATACCTAATGTTTCAGCTTATTCAATGGTGACTCACCAGGTAAGGCACCAGCTTTAGAAGCACAGAGTTCAGAAGTTTGAGTCCCCAGACTTATCTTGTTTTTGTTTTCATTATTTTATTAATAAAAAATTTTCTTCATGTGTTCTATATAGTATATTTATATATATATTGAGGTAAGAGCTCTGCTGTTAGCAAGACAGAGTAAATGTACAAGTTGCAGGTTCTATTCCCCAGACTTCTATTCCCCAGTTCTGTGTCAGGGAGAGGGAGGACCTCTGTGCTGTAATGTGATTGGCTGTCAGCTTCTAGGAAGCAAGGCTGCAACTTCCTTGTTTTGATCTGTTGAGCACTACAGAGCATGTGCCTCTATGCAGACACTTAGCTGGGGGTTTACCCAACTAAGGTGGATTGTGGGACCCCTAATACGTGACGTTTCGGTCTTCTTTCTATGACCTTTAACAAGCTTAATAAAGGTCATAGAGAGAAGAGAAACACAACGTGAAAGGTTTATTGTGAGCCAAACATCAACGGATAACACAACGTTCAGCCCAGTTTGTTTTACACACACAATAAAGGTTTAAATGAAGTCCCACTTCATCATTTTCAAGACAGCAGTAAAGAGAATCTAGTGTTTGCCATCTAAATCAGCTTTTGCATTAAACATTTTGTTTTTGGTAAACATAAAGACTACAGCAGGTAGAGACTTTGCACTGCTTAGCTCTTTGATGTGGATACATAGGAAAAGAAATTACATTCAAGTAGTGGGTAGAAAGGAAATAAAGCTTTGTCAAATAGTGGATATACAAATGTGTATGTATGTGTGAAAATACAGAACTTTCTTACCTTGACAGTGTATGGAATCCAGCCTTAAACAGCCACATCAGCTCCTGATGGATTGGAGACTGCAGCTTTTCCTGTTGATGGGAAGACAAAACAGGTGGAGCACCGTTTAAGTCTTCGCAATCTGGATACCCTAGAAAAAAGAAATAAAGCTTAGTCAAATAGTGGAAGTAGAAATGTGTGTATTTATGTGTAAGAATGCAGAGCTTTACCTTGATTGCATAGGGGATCAAAAGCTTACTAGTCACATCAGCTCCTAAATTGATTGGAGTGCAGCTTTTCCTGTGGGTGGAAAGACACAGCAGGTGGAGGACATTGGACCATCTTTGGACCAAGTCTTTGATATCTGGATACTCTTAGAAAAAGGAAACAAAGTTTAGTCAAATACTGGAAGTACAAATGTGTGTATGTATGTGTAAGAATGCAGAACTTTCTTACCTTGATTGTGTAGGTGATCCATCATCCAGCATTTACCAGCAACATCCCAAAAGATCAACATTTATTCCATATGCACACAGGTATAACTGTGCATATTGCACCATGGTGCAAACATTTCCATAGGTGAGAATAGAAGGTGTGTCAGAACCTTAATCATAGCTTGTCAGCCACACTCCAGGCTGGCATTCCTTTAATCTGAACTTAGCAGTGTCCAACACTCCCAAAATAGGGTAACCCTGTGAAAGTGAAACATCACTAGAGTAAAAAGTAGGAAACACTGCTTTACGGATGGTAATGGGGTCATTACACTAAACAATAAAATGCTGGAGCTTTGTAGTCCTCTGGACACAAGTAGTAAACCCCCAGCACATATAAATAGGTAGGCCCTCAGAACACTCAAGAAGGTAGGCCCCAGCACACACACATGTAGGTAGGGTCCCAGCATACTAAAGTAGGTAGGACCCCAGCTTACACAAGTAGATAGGGCCCAGCACACACAAGTAGGTAGGGCCCTAGCACAGAAAAGTAGGTAGGGACCCAGCACCCACATGTTGGTAGGGCTCCAGCACACGCATGTAAGTAGGGTCCCAGAACACACATGTAGGTAGGCCCCCCTCCCAAGGACCAGATGATGGGGGATGATCTCCCACACAAAGACCCCAGTAGCTCCCACCAAAAAACTGCACACTCTCACTGTGGTACTGCTTTCTCTGTCACATGGGAAAATGTTCTGAAATGCAGAGAAACCCTTTACCTCAGTCTGTACTGCACCGTTCCTTCCTTCCCTCTGCATTCCGGATCTATGTGTAAAAACCAGAACAGCCAGAATGTACCTGTCACTGTGTTCCGGCCCAGTTCCTGATTTTACTTTTATCTGGACATTACCGGAGTTCATATAAAAGTCGGTACATGTCCAACATACAAAAATCCACGAGCGCACATGGTTTCTGTCCGGTTCTGACTTTTATTTTTACCTCATGTATTGTGTTTTTCCTGAATTTCCCCGGTTTCCATTTCATTAACAATAAACAGCTTTATCATAGACACTTTAAAGTGAAGTATTGGAGGAAGAGAAGGACGGGGTCACGTGTCTCCAGGAAAGGATCATCCAGGAACAGGAACAGAATGCCAACCAAACCCACATGATCAGCATCAGCACAGACAGAAACAGAAAGCAGGAACAAATCCAAACTGATCAGCACAGACAGAAACAGGAACAGAATTCAGGAACAAATCCAACCTGATCAGCATCAGCACAGACAAAAACAGGAACAGAATGCAGGAACAAATCCAACCTGATCAGCAATTTATTTATTTCTCATATAAACTCTTAGGAGACAACAGGTGCAACATCACAGGGCAAGGAATAACTACAGGCCCACCCACCTGATGCATTTTATGGGCTTAACCATGCTCTGAGGAAGTGGGTTAAGCCCATGAAATGTGTCAGGCAGGTGGGCCTGTAGTTATTTCTTGCCCTGTGATGTTGCACCTCTTGTCTCCTAAGAGTTTATATGAGAAATAAATGGACTTGTTCACCTTATCTTCGTGAGTAGCATTCTTCCTTATATGTTACTATGTTATTAGTGCCTGCAGCTGGGAGGTATCCCGTATGGAAGTGATCTGCACCACGAGGCAAGTCAGACATTGATGCGAGTGCTGCCCTTCTCTATCCCTTTGAGTTTCATATGATCAGCAACAGCACAGACAGAAACAGGAACAGAAAGCAGGAACAATTCCAACCTGATCAGCATCAGCACAGACAGAAACAGGAACCAGAAAGCAGGAATAAATCCAACCTGATCAGCATCAGCACAGACAGAAACAGGAACAGAAAGCAGGAACAAATCCAACCTGATCAGCATCAGCACAGACAGAAACAGAAAGCAGGAACAAATCCAACCTGATCATCATCAGCACAGACAGAAACAGGAACAGAATGCAGGAATAAATCCAACCTCATCAGCACAGACAGAAACAGGAACAGAATGCAGGAATAAATCCAACCTCATCAGCACAGACAAAATCGGGAACAGAATGCAGGAATAAATCCAACCTCATCAGCACAGACAAAAACAGGAACAGAATGGAGGAACAAATCCAACCTGATCAGCATCAGCACAGACTTTGGAAACTTCATGTGTGACTCAGGCAGCCAGATGGTTGTACAAACCCCATTGCCTCCAATCTGCCAGGACAGGAAATATGATCTTAGCTCCCCCCTTCATCCTCCTATTACACAGGTGTTATAGTAACAAATCTGCCAAACTAAATCAAACATCCAGAAGAGACCGCAGCGCTATAACAGTTCATGGATTTTACTCCCTGAAAACTTCACTTGGCATTTTCTGTAGGATTGTGAATTGCGTATTTTTATCGTCTCCCCCCTTCCCCCCCTGTGCCAATCTCGGCATGGGGTCAGTCACATCTGCTCTCACAAGGTCCAAGAACACAGTGGTGCAGCTGAACAAGGAGCTGGACATAGACACAGAGTGTTTGAACAAACAGTGTAAAGGGAAGACAGACAGTACGGCGGATGGGAAGTTGAAAGGGAATCCTCCTCCTCACAAGGCTTGGGAGTGATCACTGCCCGGACTGGAGCCAGGGAGCCTGTCCATAGTGCTGAAGGCCCCTCATACAATAAGGAACAGCCCATTGGCAGTCTAGTATCAAAGAAAAATTGACCGTTAAAGTGGAAGCCCAAAAGTTTGTAACAATCAGGATGAATGGACAGGAGCCGAAATGCAGCTTAAATATCTACTTTGGCTAATAAGGCGCCCCTACCATATGATGACAGGAGACGAATTGCTTCGTCAAATGACGTATAAGATACAGTGGACTCTTCTGGAGAAATGGCATCATTAATTGACTGACCTGGGGGGATAGGAAAGATGGTGGATTAACCTAAAGGCCCCTGGCTCCTTCTTAGGTACTAAGCCCAGTGGTGACACTCTGAAACCTGGCATAGAATAGGGGCCCATAACTCTGCCTAGTACAATCTCTTTATGAATCTTCTCTAGTACTATTTGAGGGTTGGCATCAGTAGATTTTAAATTCTTGGGGATAGATGACTGTGGGACCTGATATGAGGATGAAGGAATCCAAAATCCTTCGGAAAAGCCTGATATAATCTGATCCCTTTGTTGTTGCTTAGGGTATGTTCTAGGTATGGTAGCATTGTGGAGAGGTTCACTGTGGAAGTCCTTTTTTGTTTGCTGATCTTTGGAAAATGGGAATCTCCTGAGGCATCGAAAGGCAGGATGATTGGCGCCGCAGTGAGAACATTCATATCGAAAGCGACATGACTGCTGCCACTTACACAGGAATCATTGTATGCCCAGCAAAGGTTTTGTCTAGGAGACTGAAAGGAGAACTGCGGACATGGGATCCTAGGGGCCAACATGGCCATCCAAAGATCTATATCCTTCATGCCCCAGGAGATATCCCTTTGTACTGCCAATTTTTTGATGAAAAAGTTTGTCGTAGGTAAACCACCCAATGCCTCCATAAGTTTTGTAGGCATCTAGCAATTTATCAATGTGCTTAAATAGGTTAGGTGCCAGCGTAGGTTGTTTCTCAATCAGACAAAGGCATAAGTACAAAATGCTTGTAACCAATTTGTAAATGTGCGAGGAATAGGCCTGCGCCTCTCCTCTTCTGCATCCTTATTTGATTTTTTGTCTTTGTCCTGTTTGAGGAAATCTTTGTCATTTGGTAATAACGAAGGTAATTCAACATATTTTCCTTTTGCAATTTTTTCTTTCACAGAAGGAGATAAATGAAAACCCAGTGGTGAGGAAAAACAAACAGCAGATTGATTAAATGCAATCTCAGGTATGGTACCGTATGTTTTAGGATTGTATCCAAGACACCTCCACTTGTTTGCGTTAACGCCGTGCCAGGGTCCTTTAAAAAAGGAAGTAAAACATTAAACAGAGCATCACGATTAAAGTTATTACCTAGATCTTTAAGCAGAGCAGGATCTGGGTCCTGTGGCTGAGTATCTTGTCCAGCATTAACACCTGGTGGAGGTGCCATGTTCTGGTGCTGTGTGCGTCCATTTTCATCTTGTTGAGTATTCATGATGTGGGGTTGAGCCTGAGTAAAAGATTGTATTCCTGTGTCTTGCTGAGAAGCCTGGACAGAGGAAAACTGTGAGGAGAGAGAAGGAACAGAAAAGGAAGGGGAGGGGGGATTTGGGCTGACAGACTGGTGGTTAACTGTTGCAGTGTAGTGGAGCTTCTGTCACGAAGCTGAAGTTGGTTTCTTATTCAAAAAAGTTGGTTTCTTTTTCAGTTAGTTTCTTATTCACAGACTGATGTTGGTTTCTTATTCGGATTGGAATAAGAAACTGGTGTATTGCAATAGGTAAACCGCTTTGGGCCACTGAAAAAACACCGCAGACACACATGTACATACCCCTGGCACATAATTCAGTTGAGTCCAGCCTGGCCCAAATTGGTTTTGGGCATGCAAGTTGGCACCAAAGTCTGCAAAATAGCCATTTTTGCACATTTGAATAAGAAACTGGTGTATTGCAATAGGTAAACTGCTTTGGGCCACTGAAAAATCACCGCAGACGACACGTACATACCCCAGGCACATAATTCAGTTCAGTCCACCTGGCCCAAAGCAGTTTACCTATTGCAATACACCAGTTTCTTATTCAAATGTGCAAAAATGGCTATTTTGCAGACTTCGGTGCCAACTTGCATGCCCAAAACCAATTTGGGCCAGGCTGGACTCAACTAAATTATGTGCCAGGGGTATGTACAAGTCTGTCTGCTGTGTTTTTTCAGTGGCCCAAAGCGGTTTACCTATTGCAATACACCCGTTTTCTTATTCCAATCCGAATAAGAAACCAACTTCAGTCTGTGAATAAGAAACTAACTGAAAAAGAAACCAACTTTTTTGAATAAGAAACCAACTTCAGCTTCGTGCTTCTGTCAGGCTGAGGATTTCTAGTAACGCTGAAAAGAGCTGGAGAAGGAGATAAAACAGGATGTGCAGGGTTAAGGGGAGGGGGAGCCATGCTAGGATACGATGATGAATGGGCTGAAGGATTAACTGCTCTGGATGCAACGGAATGAATAGGAGAGGATTTCTTTTTTCTGGCTGATTGGCTTCTAGCTGAACGGGTTTCTTTTGAGTGACAGCAGAAGCCTTCCGATGTTGTTTTTTTAGCAGGGGGGGGGAAGCAGCATGTTCAGAGAGATCCTCACCGGACACTGGAGATGACCTCTGGAGAGCAGTCTGACAACGAGACATCATCCTCCTGATAACATCTGGACTGGGGTTATTAGTAATCCAGGTCGAGATGTCTTCCTCCCTGATGGACTGAGGTGATATCAGGCTGGAGAGCATGATGCAGACCACGTGGAGCACTTGAACCTGTGACAGCTGAAATAATCCACTCTGTGTTGCTGCTGGTAAGTGAAGGTGCTTTCCCCCTTCTTTATGCCTGTTGCTGGCCCACCTACCTGACCGCCCATCACCTTGGCAGCGCCCCTCATGCCTACCTAACTCCCTAACTGACTGCCAAACTCTCCCATGCGCCCCAAGGACTAAGCGCCTTAGGGGCTCCAGAATGCAGGAATAAATCCTACCTCATCAGCAAAGACAGAAACGGGAACAGAATGGAAGAACAAATCCAACCTGATCAGCATCAGCACAGACTTTGGAAACTTCGTGTGTGACTCAGGCACCCAGATGCTTGTACAAACCCCATTGCCTCCAATCTGCCAGGACAGGAAATATGATCTAAGCTCCCCCCCTTCATCCTCCTAGTACACAGGTGTTATAGTAACACATCTGACAAACTAAACCAAACATCCGGAGGAGACTGCAGCGCAATAACAGTTCATGGATTTTACTCTCTGAAAACTTCACTTGGCATTTTCTGTAGGATTGTGAATTGCATCTTTTCATCGTCTCCCCCCTTCCCCCCCCTGTGCGAATCTCGGCATGGGGTCAGTCACATCTGCTCTCACAAGGTCCAAGAACACAGTGGTGCAGCTGAACAAGGAGCTGGACATAGACACCGAGTGTTTGAACAAACAGTGTAAAGGGAAGACAGACAGAACGGCGGATGTGAAGTTGAAAGTGAATCCTCCTCCTCACAAGGCTTGGGAGAGATCACTGCCCGGACTGGAGCCAGGGAGCCTGTCCATGGTGCTGAACGCACCGCATACAGTGGAAGAATCCGCAAAACCTCCCGTGTTCTCACCCAGAAGCAGCAGCGGCAGTTCTGGTAGGAAACCTCCCCAATTTGCTCTTTAGAACCTACAACCCTTTCTAATTATTTGGAACAGCATACATCACACGTTAAGTTCCATTAGAGTATAGATTGGAATGCGGTTTAACTTTCAGCCTAATGGGGCCCATACACTGAACAAATCCCCCTGTACGTTTGAGTAATCGTACGATAAAAAAAAAAGAATTCTCGTTGGCCGCCCGATAATAAAAATTATCGTACAGCTGGGATTTGTTAGTGTGTGTGCCCCATAATGTTATTGCCCAATGCCCCGATATTGGCTAATAATCGCTTGGTGTGTGGTGTCCAACAACTAAATCAGGCTGACAAAATCAGACCATTATTCTTTTCGTAGGATCGAGAGTGGTCCAATTTTTTCCCCCAATCTCCCAATATGGGCGAAAATTGATCAATGGGGCAAAATCGTAAGACTTAAAGGGGCCCATACATTAAATGAAATTTTACAGTTGGCGTGCAATTTTTTTTGTATGATTGAGTCAATGGTAAAATTTTTTATCTTACGATCCACCAATCGTACGATCTGGATGGGTTGGTGTATGGGACCCCTAAAGTCTGGACTCATTTTGGGCAATGGATTTTAATGGCTATGCTTGATCGGTGTATGGCAGGAATGTCAAACTTGCAGCTCTCCAAAAAAAAAACAAAAAAACTATATATATACACACATCATCATTTAATTCCTATTGTTATTCAGTAATTAGCAATTAGGTTATTTAGAAACTTTATTTTTTTAGATACAAAAATGTTGGCTGCTTAACTTCTGAGAAGAGAATATTTTAATTTATGAATATTTTCAGATGATGTTATTACAATTGTTGACCTTTGATTTGCTATCCATTGCATCTTTTAGCTATGCAAAGATTTGCTGCTCTTTTAGCTTTTAAACTACAACTCCCTTGCAGTCAGTGCTAGAGGTTGCAGATTAAGGATAGCCAATAAAGATGCTTAAAGTTAGTTCAACATAGTATTGTAAATTGAACATATTATTGTCATTCTGTCTGAGAGATTGGACTGATATTTATAAAATGATGACGTTTGTATGTTTAATTACTCCAGTTGTGGATAAGTGTGTACAGAATAGAGACATGATTCATCAATACACCTGCTTGCTTTACCTGTGTTGTTTGGTTGCCATAGTTGCAAGCTTACTCAATTCTAACTGCTGGCACTTTTGCCAGATGGCAGTAAATTAAATCTTAGTCTATGCAATTGATGGCAAATCATTAAAAAAGCATATTACCTATACATGTACATTATTTTATCCCTGTAATATCTGATTTATTTGTATAACTCTATAATTTTCCGAAATATAATATATTTTAAAATACTATTACAAAACACTATGGGGCTTATTTAATAAGAGTAGCAAACATTTCCATGTGCTTCTAATCTGCAGCAAGCAATCAGATGTTATTAGATGTTTTTTAACTGTAGCAGACTAGTTTAAAGGGATCATCTGATTGGTTGCTGCAAATAGCACAGGCAAATTTTTGCACCTCTTATTAAATAAGCCCGTATATTGCTATAATTCACACAAGGTACATGTTTAATAAACAATATTACAGATTAATAAACATAATTTCTATTACAGAATGCAGTGATATATGAAATAGTTTTAGTGAAGGAGACACATACTTTTTGTTTTAAATTTTACCTTTTGTCTATTAGAATGAAACGTGAAATAGAATCTACACTACAGAATTTTTTTTTGTGAAATAAGGGCCAGATATGTATAATTTATTCTCCACTAGGCCAGCTCTCTTATTGCCACCTGCTCCATACCCTCCAACATTCATAGGTACACTGATAAAAAAAAACATTGTTCAAAACTGTGCACCTGCAGCCCTGCACCATGTTGTTTCAAGAAGTTAAACTATTAAAGAGGTAATGTTAAAGGCAGGGTGGATAAAAATCATTGATTTTTTAAAAAAAATTAAAAATCGGATTTTTTTATTTAAATTGGATTTTTTTGATTTAAATAAGATTTTTTTTTTTAATAAAATGCTTTTTGAGAAAAATATATTACCATCCAAAAGTTATTGCATCATGAAATAAAGATTTGTTTTTTAATTATGTAGAGTAAGGCTGTATATATTTCATTTTTTTGGTAAATAAATTCCATTAATAAACTGACAATGTCGTGCTCTTCCAGAGGTTTTTCTAAGATTGTTATTGGGCAATTTCTCTGCCTAGAAGATATTATCATGGATGCTTGGTTTACTTTTGCAGTTCTCAAAACTGAATTTGGCACAGCAGAGATCACATGCCTCTTCTTCACAGCAAAAATGTTATAACATGGACAGTGTTGAAAAATATACCTTAATCCTATTGTTCTACAAATCTTTGAATACAGAATCAACCCCTTTAGTGCTAAGTTTCAAGAAGTTCAGTGAATAGAATAGAAACAATATCTTTCTGATTGTTTGAAGTGAAAGAGATCTGGATGTTTGTTTAAGCAAATAACATATGCTGTAATGTTATTGTTTCAGTGGAGTAAATCTAAAAATCTTCACCTACTTGCATATTATACCAACAAGAATTAGTCTTAATGTAGAAATCTATGATTTAAATCAAGCCTTACTGACTAGTGATTTAAATTGTTTGATTTAAATCAAATCCACCCTGGTTTAAGGGAATGCCTCCCAACACATAATCTAATGCTGGTACGGCTCTGCAGTGACTGTAATGAGGGGGTGATGTCTTACATTTTGAAATGATTTGAGGTACACTTAATTAAATCCCATGCTATCTACCAAACACAGCTTTGGACTTTAAATATATTTTTATTAATTGAAAGGCTCTATTTTTCATTGTGAGCCCAAAAATATGGAAATACATTGTCTTTCCTTTGTTATTTAAATATTTAAAAAATTGTACGTTTTCAGATATTTAGATACAGGACCAGTGGTTGTGTCTACTTTTCTGGAGGCCTGTGTCTAGTGCCCTGGGGGGAGTAATTATTTAAACTAAGGCTGCTATTGTCCATCTATTTGTGAACTCAAAATAAATATATTTTATGACAGTACATAAATAACTATCAACAAATACATGATGGATGTTATTCCTAAAGTGTTGATGTTGTTAAAGGGAATGTCCAGCCTTCTGGACAAAAATCTGTATCTTATACCAAACCCCCCAAAAGCTGGACATCGCTTTGTTACTAATCTTTAATTCTGCTTCCAGATGGAGTTTTTATACTTACAAGCTCCTTGGTCTACCGCTGCTTCCGGTCTCCTCACTCCCTCTCCACTGCAGCTGCTGTGTTCTTTTTGTGTTCCCGAGCAGCCGCAGTGGAGACTGCTTCGGGAATGGCAGTGAGTGAATGGCCGTGACGTCACTGCCATGGCCGACACCGACTGCCTTACCCGGAAGTGCAGAGCCATGGTGGTGGATCAAGGAGGAGCAATTTCCACTTTTAATATTTATTAAAGCTGTTTGGCATGGCAGAAGGTGGTGCGACATGTGCATTGTCTAGGTAAATACCATGTAAATATTCCTATTTCTGGCCTTGCAAGGAAGAATGTGACTCAATTTTTGGGGATGTTGGAATTTTGTAGGCTGCATAAAGCATAAATGGATATATAGGAATTGGTAAATATCAACACTTACAAGTATTCACATTGTTTTGGTTCAGGATTCTTCATTGTAACAGAATAAATTAAATGTAAAATAATTTATTCCTTTTTTGTTTCTTAGTTCCTGACTTTTTCCCACCCCTTGCTAATAATGGTTTTGCTGACAGTGATGACTTTACCATGTGACTTTTAGACTTCCCACTGGGAGTTCCACATCTGCTACCTACAGTTATCTTTTCAAGCTGTACTGAATCTTTGCCAGGCTTTACATTTTCCTTAGATAACATTATTTAAGAAATTGCTTTTCTTGAAGAAATTTTTTGCTTCTAAATAAAATAACAATTAGTCAGTGGATTTGAAGCTTTCTGGTATAATGCTAATTTAGTTATTAGTATTATTCTTTGTTTTAAAGAGTAGATTGTATTTTAATTTAAAATCAGTGTATAGATTTGCAAGGGGGCTGAACTTTACACAACTCAAAGGAATACCAATGGCAACCAAGAGGAAAAGACAGACTATTTTGCTGGGGACATTGGCAGCAGGTACTGTAATTCTTGTCTAAAATATTGTTCAGTTTATGAACAATAGGGCAGCATGGAGCTAAGTCGATAAACTTATTTGCTTAGAATACCATAAAATGAGTAATATATATTTTGACCGTTTTACAAAACATTCATGAATAATACTTGTAAAGAATGTTATTTATAAGTTAGAATAAAGCTTGCAAATTGTCCGAGCAATAACCTTTATAGTAATTCATTAGATAGATTGTAAATGCTGACAGTCTGGCATATAAACATAGGTTGTTAAAAATATTATTGTACAAATTACTGTTCATACTTATTTTGATCCTGCTGACTTTTAGATACATACAACTGTCCACATAAAGAGAAAAAAAAACATTAGAAGGCTAATGCTATATGGATCTAATGCTGTGAATAATTCTATATTTTAAATATTACATATGTTTCTGTGATATACTGAAAATCTAAATGAAAAGATTTCAATAGAAAATACATTTTACATTTTTATTGAAAACCTAGGGGGTTATTCAATAAAAGTTCTTATCGTTGAAAATGGTGTTAATTTTGCCCCAACCAATCAGACGTTAGCTTTCAAATGTTACATAAGTTCTGATTGGTTGGGGCAAAATTAGCCCCATTTAAAACGATAAGAATTTTTATTGAATCTCCCTGCTTGTCTGCAATTCAAAGAAAATCAAATGGCAAAGAAAAATATATTTTTTTGCTCTTAAACTGTTAAAATTAAATTCAACATTTTTGTAGACATTGTTAAACTGCAAGTCTGTATATTTCTCCTAAGTAAGAGCATGTCAAGGTTGGCAGATTTTGTTTATCATGGTGCTTGATGTCCTGATTTATCTTACTAAATAATTTAAAGGGCAACTGTGGTCTCCAAACAAGTTAGGGTTGAATGAAAGCCTGCAGTATTTCCTTTATAATGAGCTGACAATCACATCTCTGGCTGGAGCCTGTGAGAAATTACATTGGGAGGAATGTTCAAACTTACTGCTTCCAGTAGGTTGAGTGACATCACCTGACCACTGCTGTGATTTAGGTTTTATTTTGAAGGTACGTTGGAAGGCTTTATATATAACCCATACTAGTTTGGAAGAATTGGAGACCACAGTTACCCTTTAAGATACAATAACTGCAGATAGCAGCAATGACAGTGTTTTTTTGCCCATCAATATATAAAGATGTCTCCTACAACTGCTTTATTTTTTTATGCAGTATAGCAATTCTCAAAAAAAATAAAGCTATTTTAATTTATATTCAGAATCTACATTTCCAGCCATGAAGCTAAGGATTGCTTTTAGTTTGAAATGTGCATGTTAAAACGACATCAGCCAATAGGCAGGCAGACACCCCAAAACCGAATAAGTTGCAGAAAAATCTTTGTTTTATTCACCCAACAGTGAGATTCATCTCCTGGCAACGTTTATCAAGGCTTGATAAACTGGAGGTCCACCCGAAACGTTGCCAGGAGATGAATCTCACAGTTGAGAAATAAAAGAAAGATTTTTTTGCAAATTATTTGGTTTTGGACTGTCTGCCTATTGGTTGAAGTGATATATATTGAAGGGACCGAAGAGCAGTCAATCAGCAGCGGACGGTTTTTCAATAAGTTGTGAGTTACATGTTAAAACGACAGTCAGAAAAATGCAGCAGACCACTCCAAACTACTTTAGGTTGCAAACAATTAGATTTTTTATTCACCCAACTGTGAAATTCAACTCCAACAACGTTTCGGGTAGACCTCCACCCTTTATCAAGCCTGGAGAAATTGTGATCACAACAAACATTTTATACCGTGTGTCCTCTCACAGTTGGGTGAATAAAAAATCAAATTTGTTTGCAACTTAAGTCTGCTGCATTTTTCTGATTGTACAAGTTTATGTGGACCGAGAAGCAGTGCGGTTGGCGGCAGATAACCACTTAGAGGACTGGAGTTCAACAAGTCGTATATGTGTTAAAACGACAGTGTGACTGAATGATATAGTTTTTTCAACACCACAAAAATACTACCAGTTTCCCCAGGAAAGGCCTGTTTTGGGGGCCATTCCTTATCGCAGAGTGGGCGGTGCTTGAATATTTACTTTATTCCTTGTTAAAACCACTCATGTTTATATTTCTACTTTTTTTTAAGGGCAACTATTGTGAAAAAAACCCTTTATCTATACACAGTGTACAGATCACTTAGCATAAGATGCCTTAAGGTTCGTACTCACGTGTGATCGTGGGTGCCGACCCACGACACACAATGTGTCTACGAACGGCCGATAATCGGCCTGTATATGGGTACTTTATTGGTCGCAACGGCCGCTCGTTCGAGATATGCCTGGCTGGTTGGGCTACATTTTCCAAATGAACGCCCGTTTCGGCCGATAAAGTGCAGTCCGTAGACATCGTGCGTGGCACCAGCGATCGCACGTGTGTACGAACCTTTACTTTCATCTTGCTGTGTGGCTTTGTTTCTTCACACTGGCAGAAGTTTGTACCATGCTGTGTAGTCCCCCTCCCCTCTCAGTCTAGTCCCCCTGAAGCAGAAAATGGCTGTATGCAAAGTTGTGGCATGCTCAGTTGAAAGTACTTGACATGAAGTGCTGCCATCATGTTGACCCCACTAAACACGCCCCCTCCCTTTCAGAGCTAGACTGCAAGCAAGCAAAGTGTGGAAAAAGTAGCAATGTGCTAAAGGGAGGGGGAAAGAGGAGGACAAGTGGTGCAGAGATTCTTTACATGTAAGTTACTGAACTCTGCCTGTTCTCTAAGTTTGCTAATAATTATTTACTATTGTACTTAAGGCTGGGTACACACCAGAACATATTTTTGGCCGAACGACCGATTCACGGCACTTTCGGTCAGTCGGACGAAAATATCTCCTGGTGTGGGGCGGCCGGCTGCGACTGACCTCGATCATCCGGATCGGACAAATGAATGATCGGACATATTGAAAAATCCCAATCGATCGTGCGGTTCCCTAGGGGACCGCAAGTTTGATAGTTTGAAAATTCGTCCATGGTCGAATTTGCCGCGACCGATGGACATTTGTCCCGGCCGATCGCTCGCTCGGGACAAGTAGTCCCTTCATTTGTACCCAGCCTTAAGTTCACATTTCTTCCCCTGCTTAGCTGAGATCATAATCACTGAAGACAGAGTCAGTGTAGCAGCATCTGTAGTAAGAGACCATCCCAAACACAGTGACACTGCTTGTTGTCCGGATACATTTCAGTTTGCATTATTCTATATATTTTATAGATTGCACTGTATGTCTTGTTTGGTATATAGTCTGTATTAGTGTTTACATAGTAATGTCCATTTAAGTCACTGGTTTTGTATGTATGCAAGATTTTTTTTGGGGGGGAGGGGCTGTTTTATAGTGATTTATGCTAATATTGCCAGGTTAATGGTTTATTGATTGTGTTTAGCACTACAGCATTTGACTGTGTGGAACATGGTGCATAAAGTGTGGGTGAGGGAGTGTGTGATCACAGCATATCACAGCATATTCAAAGGGTTATATCTTGGGGATTTTAAAGAATTTAAAGAAACTAAAGGTATGACTTATAGGATATATTAGAATGAATTAAAAAAAAAATTCTCACTATAATTGCCCTTTATATTTTGAGTTTGGCAGCTTAGGCCTACAGTGAATACAGTGTCTTATACAGCATTTGGACTAAATGATTCTTATAAGAAGGGCTGTCTCCAGCATTAAGTTTCCTTTTTTAAAGGGCATGTCCACACATAAAAAGAATAAATTAAGCATCCCCCCAAACCTAAGTTCCGTTTTACTTACCTTCCCCAAAGATGCCCAGGTACATACTTACAAGACCTGGTCCCTAACCGCCTAAGTGCCACCCCCTGCTCCTGTTGTGATCTCGTTTCGAGCTAGAACAGGAGCAGTGAGGTGCTTCCTGGTCAGCTATTGCCTGTGACGTCACCGGCGGGCCTTTGACTGATACCCGCAAACAGGAAGCAGAGTGTCTATCAGCAACAGAGTGGCTGTCAGCAGCAACATTAAACAACTATTTACTTTTCCTTAAACATCAGCATTTTCTTGCTAGTAGTGCATCACCAGACTCGGTTGCTCCCTGGACTTAAAGGGCATGTCCACCCCCAAAACTATAATTTAATCCACTACTGGCCCCACTGTGAAGTGTTGATAAGTCCTTCCCTTACATCCCTGCTCCAAATATCTGCCCTGCAATGCCTGTGCAAAGTCCTAAAAAAGTGAAGAGCATGAGCCTGGTTGTGTCCCAAAAGGTTTCTGCCTTTTACCTCTCCTCTGTGAGGTTTCTGGCATGGTCAGTGAAGCCCTCCCCTCCTCCCTCTGGATCCTGTTTGTCTCTCTCTTCCCCTAATGCTTAACCCTTTTGCTGTAGTGTAGTGGTCCCCATCCCACCCCCAACTGCTATGTTTATTTGAAAAAAAAAAGATCTGAACATTACTTACTTTACTTCCTTCCCCTGGTGTTCTGTAATGCCGGCAGCTGTGTCCCCGATTGGCTGCCGGTCCGGCCCCCTGCTTGCAGTTCCAGAAAGCAGAGGGCCGAGATTGCAGCGCCAGGGGAATGAAGGAATGTAAGTGATGTAAGGATCATTTTTTTAATCAAATAAAAATAACATTTGGGGGTGGGATAGGGAGCACTACAACATATAAAAAAAATATTTTGAGGGTGGACATGCCCTTTAAAGTGCAAAGTATCTGTGCTGAGGCCGGGAATACATGAGAAAACCTGGAGGGCAACAGGCGGACAGAGCACGACAAGCACAGAGCTGGACAGAATTGTGGTACAAAAACGAAAACCGGAATCAGAGTCAGGGACAGAGCCAATGATGGATAGTTAGCATAGTCAAATGCAGGCACAGGACAGGACAGACAGCAAGCAATCATAATCAGAGGACAGGCAGTAATTGTTAACCAGAATAACAATACTAGAACACACCACAAGCAAGGTTAAAGCACAGACTATATCAGGCACTGAGGAAATGACAAGCAGATATTATAAAGGGAGCCAGAACCAATCAAAGCAGGACACAGATAGGCAGAGGAACATTCAAATATGCTGGCAAAAAGGAAACAGCCAATAGGAAAACAGAGCCACATGGGACAGGAAGACAGGTAAGACGCTTAGGAGACTGACACCCACAGTTGGAAGTTCGATATAAATTTTTTTTTAAATGGGCAGAAATTTCGTCACCATGTACGAAAATTTACACCATGTACTGTCAATGGGGCATGCTGAGATCATTGCTAAGAGGAATCACTTCTGATGAGTTCTGATGAGCTAAATTGTATCCCTTTGTACTTAAAGGATGAGGGGTAATCACTAAAATGATTGTACTTTTATTGAAGTTAAAAAAATACAAAATATACACACGAAAGAAGCTTTTTTTCCTCTGTCTCTTTCTAGAAGGTGCTGAATTCCATTTGAATGCTATTGACTTCATACTGTACTTATGGAATCCCAATACACATATAAGCCTTTACTATAGGTGCTTTACTATTTGGAAGGAAAGTATTTTCCATTTATGATTGTTTTTAGGGGTAATATTTTCATCAAGTCAGTAAACAGATGAGTGCGCTTCACATAGAGCATTATGCTGTCTATTGGACATGCAAACAAAGTACCTTTGTACAAGTACAATTTCCTCTATTTTAACAGAAGCACATGTATTCCTATCATTATTATGTATGAAACTAGTCTGTAAAAGCCCTGTCAAAACTGTGGAAACAAAAATATTTTTTTTAACTGTCTGCACAGCTACTGCATGGCAATACACATTAGTGTAATTATCACAACAAATAAATAATTAAATAACTCTATTGAGAATACTTAGTTGCATTCAGAGTGACTGGTGGATAAATATATGTTTATATGTCTAGGGAAATGTGTTGGGGCTATATATAAGAAGGAGACATGTGAGACACCTTCCAAAATGTTGACAATGGAGAAAACTATTAATTCTGAAGGAGCTACAGTATCTGTAAGTAGCTTAATTTGGGGATGCTGACTCACTTCTAAAAAGAACAGGGCAGCAGCAGATTATTTCCTGCAGGTAGCTGATTTCTACTCTACTCTTTATTGGTGGGTCTAGATTTCCTGTAAACCTGCTCAAGAAAGCCATAAAAGAAAGTTTGTCAAGACCAGATTTGGTAATGTGCTTCATCTCTGATGCACCTGAGGAAGAGGGAAACCCCAAAACATTGTGTACTCATCAATTTCACAATAAAGTTGAAGTTCACCTGAGAGTGCAGTCCTCGTCTTATTAAACAGAGGTTTAATAGTACTGTGATCAAAATATGATTGTGAAGATGGCAGAACAGAGTTAAAGGGTATCTAAACTCTGTTCATAAAAATCCAATTATACCTTTAGATACAGCAAGATCCCACAGACTTTTTTTCAGATTTTAAATCTAACCTGTAGATCCTGAGAAATCATCATTCGAAATCACAACATTTACAGGGAAAAACCTGTCAGTCAAAAAGCAGAAATGATATGTTCCCCATCCTTGACCTCTTACTAGGATCTTTGGCCTGCCAGTATGCTTTCTGCAACAATTAGGAGAATCAGCATAGAAAAGTAAGCCGGAGGCAGAAGGGGAAAAGGTGTAAGCAGAGCAGTACACTTTTGCAGACACTACAAGGATGGGGCCAATTAGGAGCACTCACTAAACATTAATAATTTAATGACAAAGCAAGCATAGATAAATATGTGAGTTACCACCATTTTACATATTTCAATTTGTAGTTTCAGACAATGTAAAGTTGTTTGAGTGTGCATAGTGACCCTTTAATGAATTTTATTATTAATTTTGAGCAATACCCCTTTTAACAGCCTTTTGGCCCTTTGAAACAAACAAGTGTATCCAACCTGATTATTTAATTATACACTCTTTTCCAATAATATTCTATTTGTAATGTATGTGGATTAATTAAATAACATGTTGGTTTCTTCATAACAAACACTTATTTAATTAGATATATAATAAAATATGGAGTCTTTAGTCTCTCCACCTAAACCAGATTCTCTTGACACATAGCAGACTGTTCCCCTCCTGTATTTCACCGTGGGATTATAAAATCCTAGGTACCTCTACAAAACTTAAAGGGCATGTCCACCCTTAATAAAAACTTTTCACATATAATAGAACACAGCCCCCCAGCCCCCAATCACGGACGCGGCTGCCGGCTTCTCAGAATGCCGGGGGAGCGAGGGATGGTAAGCACAGTTCTGGGGACTTTCTAAAAATAATTTTTATGTGGTTGGGGCTGGGGGAACGGGCTGGTGGGGGGGAACATATTTTTATATGTGGCCAAGGGTTTTATGGTAGGGGGAGGGATAGCAAAACAGGAGGGAGAGGAAGAGAGGGGGGGGGGGAGGGGGGGGGAGAAGGGCTGCAGTATGCATGCCAAACTTCTCCCGGAGGCCAGGTAGGAGGCAGAGTCCTATATGGACTCTGCTATCCTCCTGGTGGGCAGTTTTTGGGACTTTGGGGGGGACTACAGGAGAATCATATGGAGCTGGGATGTGAGGTAAGGATATTACTACACTACATGGTGAGGCCATTAGTGGGGGGGATTATAGTTTTGGGGGTGGACATGCCCTTTAAAAAATCAGGTATTGTGTTGGATGCACTGCGCTTTTTTTAAAAACTTTTGGAAAAGACTGAGTGCCCTTAAATAAGTGTAAAACACAATTGTACCTTTAACATGGCAGTGGCTACTAATGGGTTAAGTCTGCCGCAAGACTCAGGACAGGAAGAGTATAAAAGTGGCATAAAATAGTTTGTTACCTAAAACCCCCAGTCCTTTTTCCTGTCCCTTCGCATGAACTGATTTCCAGCTAGTGCTCCGCCCCCTTGTGCTTCCCTTCTGCACATTTGGCCAGAGCGTTGTTAGCTCGAGTTCAAGCTTCACAACCTTAGATCTTCTGCCTCCCCTGCCTTCGTTTAACCAGACAGGAAATAGGGTAGCGGTGCCTCTATTATACAGAGGTTAGCTACCTGTACATGGGACGTTCTGGCAGCAGTGGATGACCTCACAACCAGGAAGACAAAACATCCAGGAAGTCAGTGCAAGCATGCACAGAACGCCAACAAGTGCTGCTGAGTATAATCTGTATAATCTGCTGCTGGTTGCTGCTGAAGTCTCCCTAACCTTTTGGTTCAGGTACCAGCAGCATATTGTCACAATGCATGCTTACTTTGCTTGCTGTATGCTGTTCTACAGCAATTTTTGCTTATTTTTCAGGCTGCCAATATGAATTCTGAGAAGCAAAGATAAAGCTCCCGGTCAAGATCTAGAGTGTGAGCAATATTCCTTAAAGCGGAAGTGAACACTTTTTATATAATCTAAAAGTTTTTTTTTTATATTTATATATATAAGAAGGGAATGTATTTTCTGCCCAGCTCCTGCCTACCACAATATGTGCCAGGAATTCTTAGATATGCAACAAGGAGCTTATACCATTCAACGGGAGACTGTAAAACAATCTATGTCCCAGATGATGGGCACTATATTATCTCAAGTAGCAGATTACAGTAATGGCAAAGATTCCCATTACAGCATCTAAATAACCATTGGTTACCTAGGTCACAGGCTTCAATTACACAGCCCCAGTCTCCGACACCTCAGGCCAGTTTGTAGGAAGAACAACCATATCCCTCCAGAGTCAGCACCCAGCTAAGTCAGTCAGATTTGGAATTTAATGAACCTGATTGTATCTATTCCTATAGATACAATCAATAGCCTCATTAAGGCTATGAGGACAACCTTATCATTGGAGTCTGATCCTCCAGTCGCTAAAACGGGAGACAAACTATTTGAATAACAATCTGCTCCTGCATACTTCCACGCCCAAAGATGACTGAAGCAATCATTGAGGAGTGGAATAATACAGAGAAAAAAAAATTATCCTCAAAATTCCAAAAAAACATATCCGTTCTTACCTGATGTTAAATTCTGGGATAATACACCTAAGGTAGATGCTGCAATATCTAGGCTGGCAAAAAAGACTTCTCTGCTAGCGGAAGATGGGGGAACATTTAAAGACCCAATGGATAGGAAACAAAATTTTTTCTTGAAAAGATGTACAGTATGTGGTCTCTGGAGCAGCCTTTAGACCAGCAACTATGGAGATGACTAAGATGGCATCTTGGTGGTTTAAGGACTTTGAAGAAGCCATAGATAATAAGACACCTTTGAAAGATATTAAAGAGGCTATACAAGATGTGAATTTAGCTTTAGACTAGCAGCACCAATGCTGCTATGGATTTACTTAGATTGGCAACAAAGAATATGGTGTTATCAGTTTCTGTAAGAAGAGCTCTATGGTTACGCCAATGGAAGGCTGACGTTCAGTCGAAACAAAGTTTAGCAACATTACTTTTTCAGGGAGACATCTTGTTTGGAAACAAGCTGGTAGAAGCAGTGTCCAAAAACTATATGGCTAAAGGTACTTTTTTTAACCACAATTGAGACATTTAATGATATTCACTTTGGAAAGTAGAACTTTCAAGGAAGTAAAACAGTATAGACCAGGAAAGACACTATCTCAGAGAACCTGGAGGGTTGACACAATCCTTTTGAGAAAGAGAAAACAGCCAAAAGGAAGACAATTATGACGGTTGTTCTGCCCAACAGCTTCAGGTGGGAGGAAGACTGAAATTCTTCAAAGCTGCTTAGACAAAGATAACAGCAGACAGATGGGTTCTGAATGTGATATATTTGGGTTATCGGCTGGATTTTTCTAGTCCCACTCAAAAAGTAGTTGTGAATTTCAGAAGTCCTCAGGTGCTTCAAGAAAAACAAGCCTTACATACCATCCTGGCCAATTTGATAAAATAAAAAGTAGAAAAAGTCAGAAAAAGAGAGGAAAACACAGGCAACTGGAGACTTCAGAGCTATTCTAGACATAAGGAAACTAAATTCTTGTAGTAAAATGGTTGAAAATAAAAACCTTCAAGACTGTAAGCTCCCAGTTGGAGAAGGGAGACTGGTTAACAAGTCCCACCGCCAGTTTCTATGGTTCAAAATCTTCAGTACAGAGTGCTCCCCTTTGGGTTAGCCACATCACCAAGAATATTCTCCAAGATGCTGGTAGTAGTTCTGGCTCATTTACATCTAAAAGGGATCATGCTGTATGCATATCTAGATGATATTCTCATCAGAGCCCCATCAAAACAAGCGATGATAGCACATGAAGAGACGGTGGTAACAACACTCGTCAATTGTCAATTAGAAGAAATCACTAATTCAGACTATACCTCATCTAATAAGGCTCCCCAGGATAAAGTAGAGGACATTTTTCTACAAGTACACAAATTTATACACAGCCCTAAAACAACAGCCTTTCTTTGCCAGAAACTGATAGGGAAATTGGTGGCTACAAGGAAAGCAGTCAAATGGGCCTTATTGCACATAAGATCACTGCAACGCAAGTTCCTCAGACAATGGGACAAAAATTACACACAGTGGCAAAGTGGATCACCTGTTGTATTTAGTTGGCCTATACTTCTAAAAAGAAGAAGCTGCCTCCAGAACATAAAGCACACTCCACCAGGGCCATGATAACTTCCTGCACCTGGCAATCAGGAGTACCATTAGATGAAATCTGTAAAGCAGCAACTTGGGTTTCCCCTCTAACATTTATCAAGCATTATAAACTAGACTTAGCCCCTGCAGAATATGCATATTTTGGATCTAAAATACTTCATGCATTTGTACAAAATATAGTTTTAAGTGCATAGTATTATTATTTGCTTGGGTAAATCCCATTAGTAGCCACTGCCATGTTACAGGAAAATGTATTCAGTACAGAAAAGGAAAACTACGGTAAGTATGAAACAATTTTCTGTTTAACAATACTGAATATCTTTGTTAGTATCTTCTTACATTACATAAATAACATTTAAAATCCTTCAGCCTGTTTTCAGTTCCATGGTTTTACCGTTCCCACAGTAAAAAACCCTTTCCGAACTTGAAGACTAGGGGGCATATTTATAAAAGGGCGAAAAGTCGTGAAAAGTTTTCGCTTTCGCTTACCGCATGGTTTCCAAAAAGCTAGTTAACGCGATTTAAAAAGGTGGCGTTAACGAGTGGCGAAAACTTATCCGCTACCTATCGCTAAAACCCTTTTCGCCAGCTTAAAGGAGAACTAAACTTCAGTTTTTCAGATCCTAATGTGAACGTTTTTCTCCCCAGAACACCTACACGTTGAAAGATTCTTCTCTAGTTATTTGCATTTAGTAGATATGAGTAATAGATTCTGTAACAAAGGAGGCTTCCATCTTGTTGCCAGTACAACTCATAGCCCATGTTGGCTTCAAAGAGCCACGCCCCCTGACCCCAGCATTCACTTTCTCTATGTGCAGAGTTTCTAGCATCTCTATCTAGTGAAAGATAAAGCCTCTAAATGTACCTGGAATCACAGCTGATTTGCTGGTGGCGCACCATGTAAATGCTGTGTGTTTAGAAACAATCAGACCAAGTAGTCGCAAGTTCAAATTCCCTAGCTTACTTATGAAACAATATAACATGGTCTACTGCCTGAGTTTAGTGCTTTTTTTGTTTGTTTGTTTCCATGTTTCTAGAAAAATATGAAGTTTCTACATATGTACAATCTTTATATATAGCAGCTCTGTTATTTATTTACCAACCAGTGTGAATTGCTGACAGTCTTCCAGTAGCAATACAAAACAGTGTACTGATTTTACTGACATTTGCTTCTATTGATTGAGAGTTCACCTGTGGCGTGCTCTGCTAAAGTGCTGGGTTAGGAAAAAAAATCAGACTATTTGGACACAGGTTTGATTCCCCATGTTCCCTTTTTTTTGTTTCGATTAAGTGTCTAGCAAAAGATAAAGACTCTACATGTACTAGTCCATTAATTATTAGCCCTTGTGGCCTAGTGGTAGTAAGCTTTCTTTTTAGAAAGACACAGAATAGAAGGTTGCTGGTTCGATTCCCCATACTTACTTTTATTTTTTGCTGAAATGTTAAATGTTCTGTTTCTTTCATCCATGCTAGCAAAGACATACACTGCAAAAATTACTTTTCTTTTTTGTATGTAAAGCATAGGAATTTATCATTGTTAGGGACAGGAGCATTTCTAATGTGTTTACACAAAAACTGCACTGGTATCTGTGTTCTGTGTCAGAGGGAGGGAACTCTGAGCTTTAACATGATTGGCTGTCAGCTTCCAGGAAGCAAGACTGCAGTTTCCTGTGAAGTGTCCGGCGGACACTTAGATGGGTGTTCCCAGATAAGGTGAATTATGGGAGCTGACCCTTAGTACACACAGGTTATTTTCATAAATCACCCAGCATCCACAGCAAAGGGAGACATGAGACACAGCTTGTTGTTCATTTGTGAATGTGCTCTCTCTATTGGGACAATGTTGTCTTGGGACTTTAGTTCTCCTTTAAGCTTATCATTGTGGCTAGAGAAAATGAGTGGGGAGGAGCTACTTTTGTCTGGCTATGTCTAATGGTTTTCACAATGCAGTCATATTGTAGACGTGTTAAGTTTTCGCTGCGATACTTTTTGCTCTTTTTGCTCTTTTGCGCCTGTTTGCGTTTTTCAGACGCGAAGTCGGTTTTTTTTTTCGCTTTCTTATAAATACCACGAAAAGAAGTCCCAAAAAGCGTTGTTTTTGCTGCAATGTTCGCCGTTATTAACTAGGCAAAAAATGTAGACTTTTATAAATATGCCCCTAAACATTTCTTTTTAGACCTAAGGGATGTCTGCATGTCCTCTGACATGTTCTGTTGGTGAACAATGCCCCAGATAGTTTAAAGCATGGCCAATTAATGGGAATGTCCACCCCCTCTGGGAAAAAATTTGTATGTTATGCAAGACCCCTCTAAACCTAGATTTCATTATGTTTACAATGTTTAAATCTGCTTCCAGCATGAGAAATCATACTTACATTTTGCGATCCACCGCCGCTTCCTGTCTCTGCACTCCCTCTCCACTGCAGCTGTTATTCTGTTCCCGAGCAGCTGTAGTGGAGACTGCTCCGGGAATGTCAGTCTGTGATTGGCTGTGACTGACTGCCTTACCTGAAAGTGGAGCATGAAATGCAGAGCCTCGGCGGTGGATCACAGAGATTGTAAGTACGAGATCTTTTGCTGGAAGCAAATTTTAACATTATAAACAAAACAAACTCTAGGTTTAGGGGGATCTTGCATAACATACTATTTTTTCCCCCGAGGGGTGGACATTCCCTTTAATGTAATTATACACAGTAATCATTTCCCCACACAAGAGCCTTTTCTCTAGTGTGCTTAATTGTAATTTATGCAAGTTACAATTCTTTGCTGCTTTTTCCCCTATGCCCTCCAGAGCCTATGTTTGCAGCCTGTAAGTTGTGCCTATCTGAATGTTTAGCTCCACCCCTCTGTGATTTGTAGCTTCCTCCTGCGTCTTCAGCCTTAAAAAAGGCCTGTTCGTTCCGTGCGCGTGTGACGTCGTAACGCACGCAACTGGACATCATTGCGAGCACAGACGTGTGTGCAGGTGACGTCATCTCACCGTGCTGCGTGTGCATGGCGACAGATGTCATGCGCGCACATGTCCATGCATGCACTGATGTCACAAACTGATGGAACAAACAGGCCTTTCCATTTAAGGCTGAAGAAACAGGAGGAAGCTACAAATCTCGGATGTCAGCAACTTGCAAGCTGACTTGCAAGGTAGGCTCTGGAGGGGAGTAGGAAAAAAAATGACAGCAGGTTTTTTTAAGCTGCAGCTTTCACCTAAACTTAACTTGATTTTACAGCATACTTATCCTTTTAATTCCAGCTCCCTTATTAATTTAGTTGCCCTTCTCTGAACCATTTTCATTTCCAAGATGTCGTTTTTGTACACAGGATTTCAAAAAGTGCACGACATATGCCAAACAATAACACTTTATAGAGACAGATACTTCACATAATAAAGTGAGAATAAATTGCATTTGCAATCTTAGTTGTTAATAAAAAGTACAGAATAATGGCAGCCACAGAAAAGTGACTGCTGCTGGTATGTAAGTATTTTATTTCTTCTATAGTAATACACAGCACTTAATTATTTAATTCATTCACATCAGACCCTTCCCCAAATACCTTACAATCACACACACACACACAACACATTTTTTCTCATTTAATGGAGGAATTAGACAAAAATATGGCATAGAAATGAGATATTTTAGAGGATATCAATGTGTTAATCTTAAGCCAAGCACTCAAAAATGTCTTTACTTTACCACATATGTCTTAAATCTGTCCTCACTTATTGTATGCATCTTTGGAATGCAGCCTGATACTAAACTCTCATGTTAAGGGCCAATATCTCCATAATTCTTTGAGTTAATTAACAAATGCTGGTTGTCTTATATTGTATTAAACTTTATTTTAAAATGTAGTTTTATTCAGGAACGGGAGGTAAAGGAGCTGTGTCTTACCTCCCATTCTTCAATAAAATGTTCAATAGACGGGATGAATGAAGTTGCAGAACTTCACTCCAGTGGGCAAGTCAAAAACCTCTCAGAGGAAAGGTAAGAGGTAGACACATTTTCACTCACAGACAGGCATACTTCACTACTGGCTCTACTGTGCACTGTTTAAAAATCCTTACCTTACCTCTCTGCTCCAAATAGTTCTGCTCTTCACTTTTCACTCCAAGTAAGTACCTACACACAAGTAAGTATACCTATGCAGCTACCACAAGCTAAAACTTAAAACGGTTAGTGTGACTTTCTGTGCGGCTCTCAGAGAATACAGGTAAAAGTCTTTCTTTCTTAACTATCAATATACACTGCAAGCTGTAAATTATATATTTGACTATCTCTATCTTTGTTTGTAATATCACTGTACAAAAAAAGCTAGACATTATTTATTGATTTGTGATAAGATTCTGGCCAATCTCCAAAAAGGGATCTTTAAAGTTGGTAGGTATAATAAGCGGACAGAAGATTATTTTCACAAGATGTAATAAAATTGCTGGTTTAGAAGATATTATTTGTATTTGATCACATATTTTATACCAGTGTGGTATTTAAAAAAAGATCCATTAAAGTTGAAAGGCATATCCACCTAAATGGCATCTTAAAGGGTATGTCCACCCTTAAATGTAATTTTTAATATGCTGTTCCCCCATGTCTCCCAGCCCCAACCGCGTAATTTTTATTTTCAGAAAGCCTCACAAACTCTTACTTACCTCTCCTCTTTCCTTCGCCGCGCTGCCGGCCCTCTGCTTGTGAGAATGCAAGCAGAGGGGCGGGACCAATCACGGACGCGGCTGCCGGTCATTCAGTGCAGCGGAGGAAAGAGGAGAGGTAAGTAAGAGTTTGGGGAGCTTTCTGAAAATAAAAAATATGCGGTTGGGTCTGGGAGACATGGGGGAACAACATATTAAAGGGGTTTTATGTTAGGGGGAGGGATAGTAGAACGGGAGGGAGAGGGAGGGGGAGGGAGGGGGGAGAAGGGCTGCAGTACGCATGGCAAATATCTACCGGAGGCAAGGTAGCAGGCAGAGTCCTATATGGACTCTGCTAGCCTCCTGGTGGGCAGTTTTTGGGACTTTGGGGGGGGGACTACAGGCGAACCCTATGGAGCTGGGATGTGAGGTAAGGATTAAACTACACTACAAAGGTGGGGCCAGTAGTTGGGGGGATTATAGTTTTGGGGGTGGACATGCCCTTTAAATTTAGGAACAGATGAGTCTAGGCTAAATTAATGAGGTGCAAGTCTTCAAATCCTGCTTTATGGAAAATTGAGCAACAAGGTTGCACACTGTATAGAATAACAAAATACCAAGAACATATCCACTTACAATATAAAAACTTTACAAAGTTTTAAACGGTGTCTCCACACTCAAACCTGACATGCCTTATTAACTTTAAATGAAGATTGGGAGGTAATAAAGCTATGTCTCCAGGAAGCCCTCACAGTCTTTTTATATTTGGATTGTACATACTGTTTTAAATTGCATACCTAACTAATTACTAGCACATATCACACATTTACACAGACATTTTTTAAAAAAAAAAGAATTAACTCACATAGGAATACTATAAAACAACACAGAGAAGAGGATAATTGTTTGCCTGTTGTCCATCATTTCAGCCAGGCAGGGCACACAGCTTCGGTCTTGGTTTCGACGGGAAATTTTAAAACTACCCAAGAAAGAAAAACCTTTGAACTTAGAATGATAATTCTGTTCAACACAAGACAAACTGGTCTCAACATTGACTTGAGCCATTTAAATCAATATCAGACACTTTTATAACCACTCTCTCCCCTTACCAATTATTCTCTACCCCCATTCACATTCCAATTATCCATCCCTTATCTTTTACTGTTTGTTTATATTGCTATCCTCACCCCCAATGGTATTATGTGTTCTTGTATATTGTAAAAGTTTGTTGGTTGCCAGATGATGTAAAGATCTGAAGAAGGAAGGAATCTCCTGAAAGCTAATCTATTAAGAAAACTATTGTTAGTGCAAATAAAGAGTATCACATACTATACTTTCTCAGCTTTTTGTGTATTACACAGATACACACTCTCAGACATACCATCAGACATCTTAACAACACTATAAATGTTTTTGACTTTCACAATATAATGTTGCAAAAAAAAAATTCTGATGCAGTACAGAAGTATACTTTTAGAAATGTAAAATAATTGTCTTAATGTGCTATTTGAAGTTTTATTTGATCTGCAGTACCCTGTCTAATTTTTATAGGACAATCAATTGATTATAATTGTTCTTTTCCTCATGTATCAAAGAATACCCGCGTTTGAAGAATTTTGTATGAAAAAAATATTTTGATGGAACCTAGAATACAAAAATATAACAAATACATCACCAAATATATTGGTCCGATCCTCCTCTCTCTCCCTCCTGGTTTCTTTCAGGTAACTAACAACATCGCCAGTGACTGACTACTGTTCCTCTAGCTGCCTCCTCTGCACATGTGTGAGCTTAAACAGCAGCAACCTATTTTCCGACAACCATATTGATCACTGCAGCCATTTTGCAGTTTATTGCGTTCCAAAAACTCCAAGGCATTTTTTCCCATAGGAACCTTTATTTACATTCGTCCTTGATTTAGAGCACAGTGCAATGCTACACACATCAGTGTCCAGTAAACATATGCATACCTTGTAAGGATAAGAATGAGGAAACAGAATCAACACAGACGCACAGGAAAATTCACTAAATTGATTGATTCCTAGTGTGAACGAGACCTAAGAACATATGGATTTTACTGTATTTAATAGAACCATTAGCATAACAAACATATCACATGCTGCTTCTCAATAAGTACTGCTATTTTATCACATTATATGAATACAATGAGCCATAAGTCTATAGTTTGCTTGAACTTTCCTGAACACAGTCTGTATGTAAACCAAATAAATCAAAGTGATATATTCTTTTCACACAAAATGGGCTGTGAACTGCAGTACAGTAAGTAGCCAAAATCTCTGCCTTTCTAAGCTATAAAGCGAATTGTGGCAGACACAGAATAATACAGCATGATTGTAAGGCCATACTTACATTCTTTTAGAGAAGGAACTGACAGTAAAGAGAGAACTTTGTGTCACCAAAAGAATAAGTTTCATGAGACTGTACATTTTATACAATGTTCACCAATATTATTTTGTTTTGCCATTGAAAAACCAATGTTGGGATAAGCAGCTTGAATTGCTCATTTTGTTGATGAAATGCATCTCCTGTTATTGCCTTATGAATAACTGTAGTTGTGGTAAAATCACATACTGTAGCTTAATATCCTTTCTTTTAAACATCATTTCACATAGAAAAATTAACTATGGCAATGAAACTATTATGGTAAATTTTAACTATGACTTCTTGGCTTCTCATGTTATTGATGCCATCAGAATAATAAACTGGCTGTACAAGGACAATGGGTACTTTAGCCTTCCAGTTTACAATGACACATGTTGATTAAAAGTGTAAACTGGTAATTCAAAGACATCTGCAGATTCATGAGTGCCTTTGAAAAGAGTAACCATGCCAACAAATAGTGATGGATATTGCATGCTGTGTAGGTCAACCCTATAATTTCAGCATATCTACTACATCAAAAGAAAATTAACATCCAACATTTAACCACCGGATAGAGTGTATTCAAGCTTTCATTGGACAATACCTGTGTGTTAGAATATTTAGTGTGACAATCACTACATGTACTGTGGCTATGTTATAGAAATAATTTTTAACGCATTAAAGGACATCATTTTTTAACTAATCACACATAGAGATGGCCGAACTATATAAAGTTCGGTCTGTTCTCGAACTTTCCTCAATGGAGGAGTGATAGTTGGAAAAGTGATTTACAGCTAAACTAACAGTGGTAACTTACTGTAAATGGCTGTGGAACCTGGGAAATTGTCTGGGGAACATGTCACTGTCACCAAAACTTGTTAAAACACTTCCTGAAGTCAATCGGGCAATTGTCGGGTTTTGAGCAAGCTACATTCAATGATACATTCGAGGATTATCAAACGAACGAACGATCCTTCCTGTTGGCGAACAGTCCTTCCTGGGCTTAGCGAACGAAGTGTTGGATAGTGTAGTGGTTAAAGGCACCGCTTTTGACATTGGAGACCAGGGTTCAAATCCTGGCTAGGTGCAGCTATACAAAAGTTTGTAATAATAACCATATAATAACATAGTAATATAATACCCTAGTAATATAATATTGTTATAATATTACTAGGTTATTATATGGTTATTATATTACTAGGTTTATATAGTTATATTAATAGGGTATTATAATAATCCAAAATTTGTATAGCTGCTCTCAGACAGGATTCAAACCCTTGTCTCCCATGTCAAAGGTGGTGCCTTTAACCAGTACACTATCCAGCCACTACATTACATGGATAATATATTACTAGGTTATCATATGGTTGTTATATGGTTATTATATTACTATATAACCTAGTAATATATCATCCATATAATGTAGTGGCTGGATAGTGTACTGGTTAAAGGCACCACCTTTGCCATGGGAGACCAGGGTTCGAATCCTGGCTGGGGGCAACTATACAGATTTTGGATTATTATAATACCCTATTAATATAACTATATAATAACCAAGTAATATAATAACCATGTAATACCCTATTAAAATAATATTGTTATTATATTACTAGATCATATGGTTATTATATTACTAGATTATATGGTTATTATATTACTAGGTTATTATGGTTGTTATATTACTAGGTTATTATATGGTTATTTCCATTACAGATGCACTTAACACATAAACAAGTTATTTATGGTGTAGATGACACAGGGATTATTAAATCCCAAATGCATATAGTAACATGTAGTATGAGAGGTTGAAAAAAGACATCCATCTAGTCCAGGGGTGTCAAACTCAATCACATAAGGCGCCAAAATCAAAAAGACAGACAAAGCGGTGGGCCTAATTACTTAGCGGGTGGAGGATTGGGACTCTGTCACGCTTATGCTTAATGCTGGGTCTCTGCAGTGAATGAGTGTGAAGCACACTCTTTTGGACTGGGACCTCTGCATATGGCGCAATCATGTGCTAACATGGAACACCCAACTTACTCTTCTGGCACGGTAATGGAATGGCCAACGCCAAAGGAAGGCTCTTTGTCACACATCCCTCCACTCCCCAGTACCGTGCTAGATATGTGATCAGTAGTTACAGCGGTGACTGCATCCTTACTGCAGCCTTACTATGCTGCTATCCATTTGTGCAGTCCCAAGCAGCATCGTTGCTATAGGTCTGCTTGCTAGATATCGCGATCAGGTGAGCCCGATCAGCTGTTTATAAAGAGCTGATTGTGGTATCTAGCAGGCAGATCTGTAGTTACGCCACTACTTGGGACTGCACAAATGGATAGAAGTGTGACTGATCTTGGATGCTGTACAGTCACCGGGGGCCACAAACAACAGGCAGAAGTGCCAGATTCGGCCCGCGGGCCTTGAGTTTGACACGTGTGATCTAGTCCAACATTTTAATGATATCTGCCTTGTTGCTTCAAATCTGAGAGCTCTGGGGTCAGAAAATCATAAACATTAGTCAAAAAGGTAATATTGCTAAATAACTAACGACTAAACCATTAAAGGGTATATCCACCACTAAAATAAACTTTTACCACCCGTAACCGCCAATTTACTTTTGTAAAACAAGCCCCAGAAATATACTTACAGAACTTCGTTCTCTGCTCCCTGTTCTCTGTAGAATTGCTGTATGTAATTGTGGAAGACAGCACAAAAGAGTACAAATCAGACATTTCCTTCAGAAGATTTGTTGATCGAAAATATGGCAAGAAAAATACTAAAAATAATACATTTAAAATAACATCACAAACTTTAAATGATAAAGAAAAACAGGCTTCACCCCGTTGAGGTGCATAAAAACTTTACCTTAATTTCAGTTTCAGTAAAAGCACTTTAGAGCAGGCTCAGAAATAAACGTGACATTTTAAAACACCTCCACAGTGTGAAGCCTGTTCTTCTTTGTGATAGTGTGTCTGCAAATTACGGCATTGAGATATATTTCTTTGTGACTCCAAATGTCAATTGGATCAATAAGTATCATATGTATTGAGACCAGACGAGCAACTAATAGTAATACTCTAACTAATATTTCTTCGTTTTAGAAACGTATCCATCCCTCCCTTGTTTCTCCAATGAACTTGCCATTACCACATCTACTGGAATATTTACTGTTTCTGACTGTAAATAAACATTTTCTTAACCTATAGATAAAACTTATTTCCTTCTAATCTTAAAGGATGCCTGCACATCCTCGAATATGATCCATTTCATCAGAGAGTTTATTGTATGTATTTTGTGTAAAGTTATCATATCCCATGCAAGCAACTCTTTAGTGTAAAAAGCACTAACCTGTTTAATCAGTTTGTATTGTCAAGCTCTTCCACCAACATGGCTTAAACTCACTATGCATCTTAAACATCCAAATACTACAATATACTGTATACAGTACACACCATATGCTAAACGTATTGTCAACTTAATTCATACTAATATATTTTTTGTTACTATAAAACCTTATTTAAAGGGTATCTCCACCAGGATTTTAACTTTCTTTTTTCCAGTTTAACTGAAGAACAGGAGGTAAATGCACAATGTCTTACCTCCTGTCCTTCAGTAAAACTTACAGGAGAGCAGGAGAAACTTACCCATGAATTGCTCCAGCGCTGCTGACAACCTCCAACTACACTGACATTCCCCGACGGATCCACAGTCATTTGCATTGTGTGCGCATGCGCACACAGTGCAAAGGAGCGTGGACACGGCAGAGACTGTCAGTAAAGCCGGCGTTGGAGCAATACGTGGGTAAGTCTCTCCTGCTCTACTGTGAGTTTTACTGAAGGACAGGAGGTAAGATATAGCGTATTTACCTCCTATTCTTCAGTTAAACTGGAAAAAAGAAAGTTAAAGGGGAACTGTGGTCTCCAAACAAGTTAAGTTGTATAAAAAGCCAATTTCCTACCTTTCTCTCTATGTGCTCCACAGCCCAAAATATACAGAAATGACTGAATGGGTGGGAGGCTGACATGTGACATTCCTAAGGCTTCTCCTGCACAGTGCCGTCGGCGAGCACAGCCTCAGACTCCCTAAGTGTGGGAGGCAGATAGGAAGTCCCTCCTCCCCTCTGCTGTGTGAAGTCCTGACAAAGAAGGTAAGGGAATCTACAGCCCTTCTCTTTCATTGTGGGGGGGCTGCAAAGGGGTGGAGGAGACACAGGACAGATTGACAGTTTCAGAGCAGGAAGCAGGAAGTGCAGGGGACCTGGTGATGCTACTGCCATATCACACAGAAAAATGTAAATATCTTCAAAACTATGCAAAATAAACAATGGAAATAAATTGCAAAAATTGTCAGGGAAGCAATTCCTATCAATTTACCTCAATTTACCATTTACCAAGTCATTTTTGGACCACAGTTCCCATTTAAAATCCTGGTGGATTTTCTATCACATCTACTATATACTGGTAAGTAAAAATCTTGTAGGTTTGTATTTTTCACGTGAGGCCCCCTTGCCGGACTGACATAATGTTTTGTGCCGGCGGCAGGCCACACCCTCGGACCATGCCAGCGTTATATGATGTGCCAATACCAGGCCACGCCTCCAGAACACGCAGACCTCACAAACATCCGGACTGCGCTAATGTCACAGACACACCCCCTGTAATGCGAAGACACCAGGCCAGGCACTTGGAACACAACAACAACACGGGCACGCCCTCTGAGATGGGCACCCTCCCCGAATGAACAATGCTGTGGCCATGCCCCTGCGATGCACAAACACCATGGCCCTGGGACACACAAACATCACGGCCACAACCTTGGACAGACCAACACTGCAGCCATGCCCCAAGAAAAGTGTGATGCGCAACTACTGCAATTTAGAGAAAGAGCCAACAAGTGACACGCCCATGCTCATGTTTGCAAACATCATGGCCATGTCCCGAAACATCACGCCCAATCTGCTTGCCAGATCCAGTGATTGGTCTTCAAGAGCCACTTGTCTAGAACAAGTTGACATATACAGGTCAATGTAATAAAAATTCATATCGTTAAAAATTATGCCCAACCAATCACATGTTATATACCATATGAAACCTAACATCTAATTTTTTGGGACAAAATTAGCACCATTTTTCAACGATAAGAACTTGTATTACATTTCCCTGTAGGTTTAATAAAAAGAGTAATACTGTGTATCAGGGATGCCCAACCTGAGCCACGCTGGGAGAATGCCCAAACTCCACCCCTGGAACAACCAAGACCCACCTGCAGGCCTGTGCTGCTAAATATTGCGGGTAGGCTGCTTGTTGGGCATTATTGCTGTTTATACTGTAGTATATGGATATTTAAGATTTATAGTGAGTTGCGTCATGTTGGTCTCTGGGAATAAGAAATTATATTATTGTAACTAGACTTTATTCTATGTTAAAATGAGGCAAGTGTTAATATTGTAATATGCCTATAAGAGGCAAAGGACTGATATAAAGGAGCAAACAAGTGTCTACATTAGTCAGCCCTGATGAAGATCATAGTTTAAAGGGTATGTCTACCCTAAAAATTAACTTTTTTTCTAAGATAGATCGCCCCTGCCCACCCCCAACCCCCATGTTTATTCTTTAAAAAAATTATCAGAACATTACTACGCTCCTGTGGCGCATTGATCCACCTCCCTGCTTGCCGGAACTTGCAAGAGGGGGGCTGGACCAGCAGACGTTTGTGTGATTGGCTGAGACGCAGCCAATCACAGACGTGACTGACATCATGAAGAGCGCAGGAACAAAGGTCTGCAAGTACAGTTCTGTTTATTTTTTTTAAGAAATAACACAGCGGTTAGGTCTGGGGCCCAGGGAGGCAATCTATCCTATCTTTAACCCTTTCAGTGCCAGCAGAATTTCTTTTTTTTTTTTTTGCATTAAGTGCCAGCAGAATTTTCAGGATTTTGCCTTAATCGCTTTAGACTAATTCTACAGTAGGAAACTTTGAGTAAATCAGGAATATTATACATTGTTTTTTTCAGCACAAAGCTCTCATAATCCTGAGTACAACGATACCAGATATATGGAGGTATCCCACTTTTCTGTACAGGAGACCCCCCCAAACTAAACTGCACCTTCAAGAATATACAACCAAATTGAAATGTATAACCACTACTGAGAGTTAACACAGAATATCTTCCCATTAATTAAAATATTAAAATAACAAGTGAGATATTTTTAGAAACTACACACCCGCAGGATTTTATGAGTGAGGTAAGTTTCAATCAAAATGCAGATACCCGGGCGCAGTTCTTAGTCCAATTGTAAGTTATTCTCTCACATTTTCCTATTTTTCCTCAACTGTAAAATCAGAGACAAAATCAAATGCAAATTTCAGTTAAAAATTGTAGAGGAAAGTTCAAATGCATCTCAAAAATGAAAGCCTAATCCCTCCCAAGTAAAACGTTATGCCACATTCATGGGTGTACCCAGAGACATGGCTACCAACTAACCCAGAGGGGGACCAGTGCCAAATGTCAGTAGCAGCAAAAAGAAACTAGCCAGTTTTGTATTTGAACAGTCTGCAGTTTTTCCACAAAACACCCCCCTAACTCAGAAATACTCCCCACAAACTATATATTCCTGAAATCTACACACCTTCAGCTATGTAACACTGTAGTTAGTTCATTTATTCCATTAATGGTGTGTGCACAGTTCTTCGTAGAATGGAATGTAAAAAAAAGTTACCAAATATCAATCCCCCAAATGTCATGAATCAATCGGTATGCCATATGCGTGGTTACACATGCGCAGAAACGTGCACGTGGAAGAGAAAAGCCACGAAGTGAGACGATGCATGATTGCTCAAAAACAGCAAAAATATTCAGCCAACTCTGAATTTGAACAGTCTGCAGTTTTTCCCCACAAAACAACCCTCACAAACTACACATCTTCAGCTATGTAATGCTGTAGTTTGTTCATTCATATCATCAATGGCAGTTCTTCGTAGAAATTCGCACTTTTCACAGATTTTCTGAAAAACAAAAATCAATTTTCGAAGGTAGAAATCATGCCAAAACCTCATGGAATGTAAAAGAAAGTTACCAAATATCAATCCTCCAAATGTCAAGAATCAAACGGTATGCCACATGCATGGTTACACACGTGCACATGGAAGCGAAAAGCCACGAAGTGAGACAATGCCTGATTGCTCAAAAACAGCAAAAACATTCAGCCAACTCTGACTTTGAACAGTCTGCAGTTTTTCCCATAAAACACCCCCCTAACTTAGAAATAACCCCAACAAACTATATATTTCTGAAATCTACACACCTTCAGCCATGTAACACTGTAGTTAGTTCATTCATACCATCAATGGTGTGGGCGCAGTTCTTTGCAGAAGTTCGCACTTTTCTGAAAAAATGAAGAAAAAACAACTTCAAAGGGTAGAAATCATACCAAAACCTCACGTGAATGTTAAAAAGTTACCTAATATCAATCTCCCAAATGTCCTGAATCAAACAGTTTGCCATATGAGTGGTTATACACATGCACGTGGAAGCAAAAAGCCACGAAGTGAGACAATGCACAATGGCTCAAAAACAATAATGGCTTAAAAAAAATATTCAGCTAACTCTGAATTTGAACAGTTTGCAGTTTTTTCCACAAAACAGACTCATAACTCAGAAATACCCGCCACAAACTATATATTTCTGTAATCTACGCACCTTCAGCTATGTAACACTGTAGTTAGTTCATTCATACCATCAATGGTGTGGGTGCAGTTCTTCATAGAAATTTGCCCTTTTCTGAAAAAATTAAGAAAAAACAACTTCAAAGGGTAGAAATCCTGTCAAAACCTCATGGAATGTAAAAAAGAAGTTACCAAATATCAATCCCCCAAATGTCCTGAATCAAACGGTATGCCATATGCATGGTTACACATATGCAGATGGAAGCGAAAAGCCACAAAGTGAGACAATGCATGATTGCTCAAAAACAGCAAAAATATTCAGCTAACTCTGAATTTGAACAGTCTGCAGTTTTCCCCCACAAAACAACCCCCACAAACTATATATTCCTTGAATTTACACACTTTTAGCTATGGGACACTGTAGTTAGTTTATCCATACCATCAATGGTGTGGGCGCAGTTCTTCGTAGAGGTTCGCACTTTTTCACAGATTTTCTGAAAAAACTAAAAAAAAAATCAACATTCGAAGGTAGAAATCATGCCAAAATCCCATGAAATGTCACAAAAAGTTACCAAATATCAATACCCCAAATGTCTCAAATCAAACGGTATGCCATATGCATGGTTGACGTGGAATCGATTAGCCATAAAGTGAGCCAATTCACAGTGGCCCAATCACAGCAAATTTACAGATTAAAGACACCCCTCTAAACACCCCTCTATATAAAAAATACCCCCTAAAACTATATATTCTTGGAATCTACACACCTTCAACTACGCAACGGTGCCATTCTTTTATGCATACCACCAATGGTGTGGGCGCAGTTCTGTGTAGAAATAGGAAGCATGCACAAATGCTTACAAGTGCTCTGTAATTTAAATCGCCTACCCAAGGAAACAGCTTGGAACTTGGAAATATCCCCCACAAACTATATATTTTTCGATCTACTCACCTTCAGCTACATTAAGGTGCCCAGCTTTCATACATACATGAAGAATTCCAGATGCAGTAATCCATAGAACTCTGTGTTTTTAGGAGATTTTGTGAAAAATAAAATAAGATGATTTAAAGGTTGAAATCCTATGTAAACCCTCTTGGCAAGTAAAATAACCCACTAAATTTCAATCTCCCACATGTCCTGAATCAAATGGTATGCCATATGCATGGATGCACACAGAGACATGGCCACCAACTAGCTCAAATTGAAAACATGCACAAGTGCAATTACAAGAAAAAATCAAAGTGCTCTGTAATTTGAATAGCCTACACCTTTTCAAAGGAAACAGCCGCGAAACTTGGAAATACCCCCCACAAACTATATATTTTTGGAATCTACACACCTTCAGCTACATTACTGTGCCAAGCTTTTATACATACATGAAGAATTCCATACGCAGTAATCCAGAGAACTCTGTGTTATTAGGAGATTTTGTGAAAAATAAAATAAGATGATTCAAATGTTGAAATCCTACTTAAACCCACTTGGCAAGTAAAATAACCCAGTAAAGGTCAATCTCTCACATGTCCTAAATCAAATGGTATGCCATATGCGTGGATACACACAGAGACATGGCCACCAACTAGCTCAAATGGGACCCATGCACAAATGCAATTACAAGAAAAAATCAAAGTGCTCTGTAATTTGAACAGCCTACACTTTTTTAAAGGAAACAGTCCCGAAACATGGAAATTCCCCCCACAAACTATATATTTTTGGAATCTACACACCTTCAGCTACGTTACAGTGCCAAGCTTTTATACATACATGAAGAATTCCATATGCAGTAATCCATAGAACTCTGTGTTATTAGGAGATTTTGTGAAAAATAAAATAAGATGATTCAAAGGTTGAAATCTAAACCCACTTGACAAGCAAAAAAACCCACTAAATCAAACGGTATGCCATATGCGTGGGTGCAAACAGAGACGTGGCCACCAACTAGCTCAAATGGGATGCATGTAGAAGTGCAGTTACAAGAAATAAATCAAAATCCGCCACAACCCAAGCCCCATGCACATACACTCCCCCTTTTAGTAGTATTCTAGTGAAAACCGATTGGTACTGAGAGTCTCACAAGTTTTTACATACTTTACTGATCCTAAAAATTCAATTTGGTCTTTTTTTGGTACCTCTGCAAAATTTCCTACTAAAATAGGCTTAGTTTCCCTTGAAATCAGACAAATAATTATCTGCGTTTACTTTACAGATACCACCGGGAACATTGGGAAGCTTGGAGAAAAAGTTTTATGCTAATTTTTAGATTTAGTGTAAAAAAAAAAAAAAAGGGGTGTGTATCACTTTTTTTATGCGCATTTCCCCACTTTTTTTGGATCATTCCCAAAGATGATCATCAAATCATCTTAGGGAATGATAACGAACTTGGAATAGGGGCATAAATGACCGTTTTCCTATTCGAAATTCGATCGGAAAAATCACTTCCCAGAAATCATTTTCCAGGAAGGGATTTTTCATTCATTGGCAAAGATTAATAATTTGGTGAAAAGAAGTGATCATCAAACTTTGATCTCTGTAGCCATTTTTTTCTAAGTCTTTGCTAAGTAGAAAAGACTTAGAAAAAATCCTATTTGTGAATGGAACTCTGAGCTCCATTCACAAAAAGTATTGTAAAGCTATCACACTGACAGCTTTACTATAACCAGGTACTTGAATGTTGCCCCCCCACCGATTGCCCGTAGCTGCCTTAAAGCGGCAGGCAGCAGTCAAAGTGTCCAGATCGTAAATTGCGCTAAGGTAGGATGAAGGTAGGATGAAGGCTGCGCGGGAACAGATAAGGCACAGACGTGGGTGACGCCAGAGAGCTTTGATTTACACTGATATGCTCCTGGTCTGCAAAAAGAAGATTGTAGAAATGTATCTTAAGATTGGCTGAACAGATTTCTATGCGCTTTGGCTTGTTTTAAAGCTAGTATAGTGGACATTAACATATTAAATTATGGTTCTGGGGGGTGGACATTCCCTTTAATGGGGGAAATGTTCAACTGCGCTTTGTGAGAAGAGGCACCTGAAATGATTTAGTGTTCCGAGGTCTCATGATAGAGACAGCGGGAGGGCTGGAGCAACTTCAATCACCAGCATATAGCAGCCTGTGAAAAGCGGAACTTTGTTGAATGCAATCCCATCCTTGGATGTCCCAGGTGAGAAATGTCCGGAAATGGTAACTCCTAGTAGAAACATGAAGGGGGACATGGACAGAGGTAGCTCTAAGTAACTGGGAGCTCTTTTCAAACTATAGGAAGTTACAAATCCTCATAACAAACTCCGGTGTATAGGTGGTAAAACCACTGCCTAGGAGAATGTGGATCTTTGATTTTAAAATTGTAGTTCCTGATATTCAGGGAGATGTAATAAAAGTTCTTATCGTTTAAAGGGTATCTTCACCCTCTAAATAGTATTTTTATATAATGTAGGGCACCCCTGCCCACCCCCAACCACTATGTTAGATTGCTAAAAAAAGAACCAGAACTCTACTTACAGCTGTTTTCTCCTGCGGCGCTCTGATCCGGTTCTCTCTTTGCTGGAGTTTCCAACCGGGGCCAGACTGGCAGCCGTGGCTGTGATCACAGACACAGCTGCTGGCAATGCAGAGCGCTGCAGGAGTGAAGGGCTGTAAGTAGAGTTCTGCTTCTTTTTTTTAGCAATCTAACATAGTGGTTGGGGGGATGGCCAGGGGTGCCCTACATTATATGAAAAACTTTTTATGCTAGGTGAAGGGCAACCATGGATGGATCTGGAGGGTGGGAAAGGGCTCCCCTGCACATGCCACTGGCCTCTCAGAGGACAAGGAGGAGGCAGAAACCTTTCCCACTGGAAGACACCTCCTCCTACTCTTCAGTTTCCTGAAATTTGGACAAGCACTGCAGGAGAACCATAAGGAGCTGAGGAGTAAAGTGAGTTTTTTTTTAAAAAAAACAAAACTACACAGTGGGGCCAGTAGTGTTTTTAATTTCAAGCATGACACATGGGCCTCTTCACATTTTTAGAATTTTAATTGGTTTTAACAGTATTATTATCTGCTCTTAAAGGGATAGTTGCAATATTGTTATATTGTATGTATGATTCTGCAATTTGAAAAAGTGACACTAAATTTTTTTAAATTCACTTCAGTGTTGATATATGGGTTTATAATGCTTAGTGCTGTAACAGAGATGTGCTTTTACTATTTTAATGTAGTTTGTTTTGACTCCTTTTCACACTTCTACAGAAGTTATCTGCAGGGTGAAGGCACGTAAACTAACAATAATATGGCAGTACTACCATTCACATGGCATAGACCACTGAATGCACCTTGCACAGATACTGTGATGCACTTGAAAATGCACTTTAGAGACAGCTAAATGGCAATAACTGTAATGATGCAGTAATCAAACAATCAGCTCCTTACTGGTACCTTTATAACTCACAAACATTCAGACTGCTGCAACTACCACCAAACCCAACCCTTCTTTAAATAGGATACATAACGGCAAATAGGTTAGTGTTTTTATGGCAGTTGCATATTTTGTTCGATTTCCCTAGATGTATTTTTTACTCTAACCAAATTTAAATATGCGAAATGATTGTATCATGTAATAATTACTATTTATTCTATACGGCTGTATATTCTGGTGCTTGCTAAAGGAAATCTTTAGTTCATTGTCTCCCTCTAGAGGTTACACTAAGGAATATTATGATATATATTCCAGTCACTGCTCTAGATAAATATAATGTGCTCACAGAAAATGATTAGTGAAATCGGTGATTAACAAGTTCGCAGTTCGGTCAGTGTTATCTTTTTATTCTGTTGTTTTATGCCTTTCTGTTTTGTTAAAGAAGAGTTATACTCCCCCATGCTCCCCTACCCTAGGTCCTCACACTGAATTCTTGCTGAGTGAGTCTTCACATAGATCTTGTCAGACCTTGTAACAGAGGAAGAGGCAGGATCTAGTGACATAAATATATCTTTTGGCATGTGGGTAGGTATAGTTTTTCTAATGATATGTCCAAGACTAATGGGGTGATGTATCAAGTGCCCCAAGGCACAAAAACATGTGCTTACCTGTTTGCAGTGATCTTCTTGGGTGCAGCTTTAAGAAGTGGTGGTGTGCTGCAGTGTGTATATGTTTGATATACTGTACTTAATGGCAATGCACTTTAAAAAATTGCATGGCCTATTAATTTGTGTCTCCTTATATCTGCTTGTGTTGCTTTTGTCTGCATTTTCATGCAACTTGTATAGAGCTATTTGGACAGGAATTGAAAAGTAATAGTGATTGCATACATTTTAAAAAGCAACTTATCGCAACTTATACAGTAGATCGCAAAACACAGCAGTGAGGCCTAGGCCTTAAAGCAGGGATCCTAAAACTAGGAACCCTGGCTTTCCTCTGTAGTTGATGAATGCTAGGAGTTGTCATTTTCATACATCTAGAGGACCTTAAAGCATAGGCAAAAAACAGAAGAGAAATATGAGGCACAAAAAGACAAGGGGGGGATTCAATATCACAAAGACAAGCGGCTTACCTTGCCGAAATCCAAGATGCCGGCCCCATACACTGCTCATTTAAGTTTTACACTACAAGGTAGTGCAAAACTTCTTTTAAGGGGTATTGTATTGGGAGTGCTAATCTATTTCCAAAAACATTTGGAAATGGTGCAGCCCATATAAATGCAAACCCCCTGTTACCCCGATATTACTTCAGGTTGTGTGGGTTCTGATGATATTTTTACGAAATTTAATCTCCTAGGTGTGATGTGGCTCTTATATTTCAAACATCAAATTGCATAATGGACACAATTCCCTCTAGTTATAGCATGGAGAATGATTTGTTTTATGACAAAATATTTCAGGCTGTGTATTCCCACAAAATTTTATTTTCCTATTATCTCTCTCCTAAACACATGATTTAAACACTATTTCTTCAGATACAAAATGAAATGTGTTACAGCAAAGTGCTTATATATTTAGCAGATTTTTGTGCTCCCACTTTTTAAATCTGCAACATAACCAGTCACACACCCACACCAATAGATGTAAAAAGCAATATCCTGTAATTTAAAACATAAATAGCTTCTGATAACAAAAGAGAGAAATACAACTAGTTGTTCTCTAGGAAAACGTCCCCCCTGAACTAATTTGAATTAAATGTGTATAGGCCTGTGTATTGTCCCCTATAGAAAGGAAAAAGAGATCATGGCTTAATAGTTCAACCTTATCAGTACCTAGTCCAATAAGTTTGGGGGATCTGATGAAGAACCAGCAGCCTACTGATGAAGTATTTAAATATATAAATTACTGACACGTGTGGTGGTCCCAAAATATTGTCCACACCACTTTACAGGGCATGTTCACCCCCTTAATAAACTTTTAAGCACACATACACCCCGGGGGCTAGGTCACAGTAAACATCAAAGGAGTAACTTAAGTATTACAGCCCATACAATAAATATAAGTATATAAAATAAGAAGGGCCCCAATCCCTAGTTTTGCAATACTTTTTCAATACTAATTGGAAAGTGTGTAATTCTTCATAAACTCTTCTGCTTTGTGCAGTTTTTGCTGGAATGGTGAAAGTTGTGTGAATTGCATGATGGGAAATTCTCTCTCCAATGCTGCCTCATAGTGATAACTGAGCATTTCCTCATAAAAAGTCTGGTCAGATGGAAGGAGGTGTTAGTTAAGAGAGGGTGGGGGCACACAAAGCCTGAGCAAATGAAGTACTAGATTGAAGGCATGCATCAACACACACCCCTCAGAGTAATGGCTACTTACATGTAGTAGTTTAAACATTAAGATGAGGCAAAGCAAATTTTTCCATTAGTTGTCCTATAAAAGTTTATTAAGGGGGTAAACATTCCCTTTAATTCAGCTGGCTGAATACTGAACCAAATATAAAGTAAATATATGTTATGGTCCAGGAAAGCCAGTTCCGTGCCCCTCAAACGTTTGTTTCGAGAATGTTTGTTCTACGACTACGAATGAATGCCTCCATGCCTGGATGATGTCAATAAGACACCGTGGGCCTACTTAAACTTCCCTTAACCAGCCTCCTGGCTCCAGTATTGTTCTTGACCCCTGTTCCACACCTGTTCCTGCTGGTTGGGCTTTTCCCAGATCCTGCCAGTGTTCCTTCTGTCCTTGTCCGCTGCCCCATCTTCTGGCATGTCTTCAGTTCCTGACTTCTGTCTATGACTCTGTTGGCTTCCATCATCTCTGGGTCTTTCCCTCTGGGGCTGCAACCTGGCACTCCCAAGCAGCGTAACATCCTTACCTTAAGAGGCTCTGGTGAAAACTTTGGGGGTGCTTAGATTCCACGCTCAGTGGGGGGGGGATTCAGGATTCCCGCTCCTAACCATAACAATATGTTAGGGGAATATTAAGCTGAATAAATAAACAGCATTTGTACTTATTATTATGATTATTTTTTGTTATTATTGTAATATTTCAGTGATTTCTTGTATCAGAATACAATTAACAAGTAAAATTAATTGCTAATGGTTTAAATTGAAAATTAACAAGAAAAAAAAACAGAATAAGCAAGGTTTAAAACAAGGTTTCTCTTTATGGTGAGTAAGAGTTATTATTAACAGTATAATTCTTAATTTTCAGCTTACTGTTATGGTTATAAACAATGCCATATATTAGGATGACATACAACCTTTTTTGTTAAAAAGTATGTAATGAATCAGGGAACCCAAGGACACGATGCAGTATGCACAATTTGTTTTTAGTGTATAGAACCCCCATGAGGAGGAAACCATTTAGTAGTCAGTAAATGAGACAACACACATTTCACCTCTTTGTTTATACTGGTTTGAACTACTTAATAGACATTTGCAGACTTAATAGTTCTGAAATCCTGTATAGAATCATAGGTTTAAACTACAAATAGCAAAATAAAAAGTTTCTTTACACTTTACACTCTTGCCACTGGTAGTTTTAAAGGGACACTAAACTGAAAAAAATGACTTGCCTAGTGATACTAGATATTGGGTATGTTCAAGCTCTCACTTTAATTAGCTCCTGAGTAGAGATGGCTGAACTTCCTAAAGTTCTATTGTTCGAAAACGAGCCTATTGAAGTTAATGGGGAAAAAAAGTTCTAGTAAATTCAGTTAAAATAGCAATGGTAACACTGTAAATGGCTCTGGCATCTGGGAAATGGTCTGTGGAACACTTACGTAACCTTCGAATGTGGCTTTCGGTAATCCTTGAATCCATCAAGAACCCTTGAATGTACCGAACGCCGCATTCTAGAATTTAAAGGACAATTATACTCACCTTCCCTCCGCTCCAGATCTTCATGTAGTAACTTTTACCCAGGGTGAGGACCTGAACCGCTAGGTCCTCACCCCGGGATTCACGAAACCTACATCAGCTTGTTGCAGCAACGCTGCTTTGGTAGGCTCCGCCCCCTCCTCCCCGTCGGCGACAAGGCCAATAGGAATGCACGCTCTGCAACAAGCGTGCCTTCCTATTGGCCTTCCCGACGGGGAGAGGGGGCGGAGCCTACAAGAGCAGTTGCTGCAACACGCTGCTGTAGGTTTCGTGAATCCCGGGGTGAGGACCTAGCGGTTAGTCCCTCACCCTGGGTAAAAGTTACTACATGAAGATCTGGAGCGGAGGGAAGGTGAGTATAATTGTCCTTTAAGAACATTTGAAAATTTGCCCGCAAGTTTGGAAAACCCAAAAGTTTGTAGTTCAGAGAATTGAGTTTTGAGTTCTAGTACATCCCTACTACTAAGCTCTCTCTATTTATGGGTAAATGGTTTAATTAATGGTGATAGGGGAATAGGCAGTGTGCGCCCATAAAACATGCAGCACTGGGGCAGAGAGTAATGCTCTATAATGAAAGTGATGTAAAAGATCATTGGACATTTCTCTTGTTTTTAACATATTAATTTTTATTTATTTAAATTTACTTTACAGAATAAAACTGTAAAGCTATCATAAACCACACATTGTTGGTGCTCCATGCATTTAGTTAGTTCTTAGGTACAGTGGCATATGGCATATTGCACATTTCCTGGAATAGCGTAAATAGATCACACTGCCAATATATATCTATCATTTTATGGGATACTATTGTATATTATTGTGTACTCAGAAACATATTGTACGTTGCATAGTAAATTTGGCATGTTATCCATTTCTGTCAGGGTTCCAGTATGTGAAGCCATTAATTAAAAGTTTCAGTTGGTATTTGTGTCAGAAAAGTGAGTACACCCTCACATATTTTTGAAATTATGTTATTTTAACTTTTCATGGGACCATACTGAAGATATTACACTTTGATATGTAATGTAGTCAGTGTACAGGTTGTGTAACAATGTAAGTTAGTTGTCCCCTCAAATTAACTCAATTAATGTATAAAACGCATGGAGTTCAATAGAGCTTTACAGGTTGCCACTGGAATTCTATTACACTCCTCCATAATGACATCACGAAGCTGGTGGATGTTAGAGTTCTTGCACCTCTTCACCTTCCATAGATGCCCTATAGATGCTCAATAGGTTTTAGGTTAGCTTTAGCAAGGCAGTGGTCATCTTGGGGGTGTGTTTGAGGTCGTTATCATGTTGAATGGTAGGGGATCATGCTCTTCTTCAGTATATCACAATACATGTTTTCATTCATGGTTTCTTTAGTGAACTGTAGCTCTCCAGTGCTGGCAGTACTTTCCAGTTCCAAACCAACACGCTCCCACTATCATCCTTATCCCAAACCAAAACACTTGTCTTTGTACTCCTCAACTGGTTGCCGCTACACGCTTGACATCATTGTCTTCGGCAAACTGTTGGCTTTCTTGTGCATCATTTTTAGAAGCAGCTTCCTTTTGGGACAACAAGCCATGCAGACCAGTTTGATGCAGTGTGCCGACTATGGTCTGAGCACTGACAGGCTGACCTCCCAGCCCTTTAAACTCTGCAGCAATGGTGGCAGCACTAATCGTTTTTTTTACCTCTAATGGGCATCAATCTTCCGCATGTCCTCCCCACTTGCATCAGTGCATACAGAACCTCCCTGAAAGAGCGACTGTGCAATTTTTTTTAAACAGGTTTGGGGAGTGGGAAAAGTAAATATATATTTTTGTTCTGAGGGTGGACATGCACTTACATTTTTAAAAAAAAAACATTGTACATTGTTGGGTTTTGGTAAGATTACTGCTAAAAGCAAGAAATCTCTTCTCAAGAACTGTTTCAGGTATACTGTATGTATAAATAAAACAATGTACCTGAAGGTGTGTAGTTCGTAGGGTTCTATTTCTAATATTGAGTGATGTTTAGTTTGTTAGAGTAGCAACTGTCATACTATACACTAACTTTCCACATAATCAAGCTATTTTCGAGCTTCCACTTTGAATTTTCGAGGGTTACCAAAATCGATTGATGTAATTGAAGGTTTCCGAAAGCCCTGACAGTGTAACTGTGGTCTCCGATTTTTTTAAACAAGTTAGGGTTATATAAAAAACTTTCAGTGGTACATTCAAAATGAACCCTTAGCCATAATTAAGTATATATTAAGTATAATTTTCCACTTGTGACAATCTTCCTAAACCCGCCTGCAACAATTGCACATCATCTGTAGATTTTAATAGTAGACAAAATCAAATCATTAATAAACAGTTTAAATAGAAGTGGCCCCAACTTAGAACTTAAGTGTGCATTGAAGCTCCATTAAAAACTACTCTTGGCATCCGATCCATCAACCAATTTAACAGTAAAGGGGAGCAATGCATAAGAGCCATTACAGAAGTGCCCTCTTTACAAGGCACTGGTAAGGCCTAATTTGGAATATGCAGTGCAGTTTTGGAATCCCATATACAAAAGGGACATCTTGGAAATGGAAGCAGTTCAGAGAAGGGCAACATAATTAATAAGGGGAATGGAGGGGCTTGAATATTTAGGCAGATTAGACAAGTTAGGGCTGTTTACATTGGAGAAGCGACGTTTGCGTGGGGATATGATAATCTTATACAAATATATTAATGGGCCATACAATGAACTCTCTGGTGCATTGTTCACTAATAGGTCTTCAGGTTAGGAAAGGTTTCTTTACAGTGAGAATGGTGAAACTGTGGAACTGTCTTCCAGCAGATGTGGTAATGGCAAGTACATTAAATAGCTTTAAAAAAGGCCTGGATAAGTTTCTAAAACTAAAAAATATTGAGAATTACTGGTATTAATACATATAGATCTGGTTGATCCAGGGATACTTTCCGATTGCTGTTTGGAGTCAGGAAGGAGTTTCCCCCCCCCCTTTTTTTTTTGCTGTTTTTTTTTGCCTTCCTTCCTCTGGATCAACTGTTAGGTAGGGTTAAAAAAAAAAAAAGAGGGTGAATAGGTAGGACATGATGCACTTGATGTCTTTTTATTCAACCTTAATTACTATGTAACTACAGTGATGTGAAAAACTATTTGCCCCTTCCTGATTTATTATTCTTTTGCATGTTTGTCAAACTTAAATGTTTCTGCTCATCAAAAAACGTTAACTATTAGTCAAAGATAACATAATTGAACACAAAATGCAGTTTTAAATTATGGTTTTTATTATTTAGTGAGAAAAAAAACTCCAAATCTACATGGCCCTGTGTGAAAAAGTGATTGCCCCCCTTGTTAAAAAATAACATAATTGAGATCTATCAGTCTGGTAAAGGTTATAAAGCCATTTCTAAAGCTTTGGGACTCCAGCGAACCACAGTGAGAGCCATTATCCACAAATGGCAAAAACATGGAACAGTGATGAACCTTCCCAGGAGTGGCTGGCCGACCAAAATTACCCCAAGAGCGCAGAGAAAACTCATCCGAGAGGCCACAAAAGACCCCAGGACAACATCTAAAGAACTGCAGGCCTCACTTGCCTTAATTAAGGTCAGTGTTCACGACTCCACCATAAGAAAGAGACTGGGCAAAAACAGCCTGCATGGCAGATAGCCAAGACGCAAACCACTTTTAAGCAAAAAGAAGATTAAGGCTCGTCTCAATTTTGCTAAAAAACATCTCAATGATTGCCAAGACTTTTGGGAAAACACCTTGTGGACCGACGAGACAAAAGTTGAACTTTTTGGAAGGTGCGTGTCCGTTACATCTGGCGTAGAAGTAACACAGCATTTCAGCAAAAGAACATCATACCAACAGTAAACTATGGTGGTGGTAGTGTGATGGTCTGGGGTTGTTTTGCTGCTTCAGGACCTGGAAGGCTTGCTGTGATAGATGGAACCATGAATTCTACTGTCTACCAAAAAATCCTGAAGGAGAATGTCCGGCCATCTGTTCGTCAACTGAAGCTGAAGCGATCTTGGGTGCTGCAGCAGGACAATGACCCAAAACACACCAGCAAATATCCACCTCTGAATGGCTGAAGAAAAACAAAATGAAGACTTTGGAGTGGCCTAGTCAAAATCCTGACCTGAATCCTATTGAGATGTTGTGGCATGACCTTAAAAACCCTCAAATAAAGTTGAATTACAACAATTCTGCAAAGATGAGTGGGTCAAAATTCCTCTAGAGCGCTGTAAAAGACTTGTTGCAAGTTATCGCAAACGCTTGATTGCAGTTATTGCTGCTAAGGGTGGCCCAACCAGTTATTAGGTTCAGGGGGCAATTTCTTTTTCACACAGGGCCATGTAGATTTGGAGTTTTTTTTCTCACTAAATAATAAAAACCATCATTTAAAACTGCATTTTGTGTTCAATTATATTATTTTTGACTAATAGTTAACGGTTTTTGATAATTAGAAACATTTAAGTGTGACAAACATGCAAAAGAATAAGAAATCAGGAAGGGGGCAAATAGTTTTTCACATCACTGTATATGTAAATACAGCCCCCTTTGTTTTGGATACAGCTTTATCGTGTACACCAATACACATTTTAAAATGCTGCAATTTAGAGTAATTAAGCAACTTAAATTTAAATGCAATGTAACTAGGGAATCCTTGCTCTTTTGAGATTCAATTTGTTTGTGTGACTCTTGAAGATTCTTTGCAGCTTTCTTTGCAGCTTTTTTTTTCAGTTAGCCTGGCTGTCTACTTAAACAGCAGCTCCAACCCATTACATTCTTGTAAAAGAACATGCAGCTTTTCTAAATGAAATAATGATCATGACCTACTTGCAGGGAGATTCAATAAAAGTTCTTATCGCTTAAAATGGTGTTAATTTTGCCCCAACCAATCAGATCTTATTTAATATTTGTAAGCTTACATCTGATTGGTTGGGACAAAATTAGCACCATTTTAAATGATAAAAACTTTTATTGAATAACCCTGATTGTCTTTTACGTACATGTGATATCAGGTGATACTTAGTGGGAAGTCTGCAATTAAGTAATCGAAAGTTAAAAAGCTGCCATGTTGTCATCATAGCTATATAAATCAATAGCACACTAGCTCTATGCAATAGTTACCTAATGTACTTTTACGTTGCAGCTGTCATTTGAGGCCATTACACAGCAACTAAAGCGTTGAATGACAAGTGAAAATATTTTTCAGGAAAATATAGCACCTCATAATCAAATCCTTTAGTAAACATACAGGGAGATTCAATAAAAGTTCTTATTGTTTAAAATGGTGCTAATTTTGCCCTAACCAATCAGATGTTAGCTTTCAAATGTTAAATAAGATCTGATTGGTTGTGGTAAAATTAGCACCATTTTAAACGATAAGAACTTTTATTGAATAACCCTGAATATTTCTCCTCATACATAATTTGGAGTTATTTTTTAAAATGCAGATTTTGGATCTGAAAATGAATCCAGAGAGACATTTTGTATGTGAAGGCTGATGCACAAAGGGTTATTTTTATAAAAAATCTCTCTTTTTCAAGCTTTCATTTTGCTAATGTCAGTATTGAGGTCTGACGAACATAAGTTGTATATGAAACTGAAAACAAATAAATAGTTAAAAAGTCAGGATTGTGTTGTTAACATCAAGCAGTGATGGCAGAGGGGTGAAAATACTTCATGAATGATGAAGGTTAATTGCTCACCAAAGGAGGATATTGTAAGAAACGACTGCGTTATGTTCATTTTTTTCTGTTTTTCTGTGTCGCTGTATTCCCCAGTCACCAATTAGCGTTTCTGTGTGCTGTCTCAGTAGGTCCCTAGGATACTGTCTGAGGATTTCACAAGTGGAAAAATCATCTAGGAGTAAACTAACCATGTTATTCTTTCTATATCAAAATCAGTGTTGTTTTTATAATTAACAACATGCAAAAACTAATTTATCTAATTGTAGTTTGTTTTTAGCCTCATTCAGCATATAAAGAAATGTCTTAAAGGTCATTGAGAAGAGGCTTATATGGATAGGGAATACAGAGGATCACTAATGAGGGGAAATGTTTATTGTATTTCATATACACATATCAGTGTGTCTTTTAATGAATCATTTATTTTTTTTCTAGTCTTCTGGGTATTGGTCCATTACCCTATTGCCATGGTGAGCCATAAGGATTAGGAGTTTCTGTTCTACTCTTGAGAGTTATTTTCCCATTAATTTTATTACACATGCATAAGCTAAGCAAAATTGCGATATAACCTCACCTTCTATATTTCTGACTGTCTTCTTTAAGGAAATTTTTAACACACAACATCAATTCTATTGCTAGTAAGGAATTCATTATGCTATGAATAACATTGTATGAAAGTATATGCTTAGTTTAAAGTTTCAGGGTTTTGTACAATAAAAAAGAAACAAAGGCAAGAAATTGAAAAGAATCGAGAACGTTAATAACCAAACCTTATGAAATCCTGGTTCTAATATTTTGTTGAACACTTATTGATTTTATTACAACTGTACGATCACGTCAAGTTTGTAATACCGGTCTTTACAATTAGGATCGTGATTTTGTGATCACCAATACAATGCCATTGCGGTACTCTTGTACAGCATGGTATTATATGTCTCTGGTCGTACATTTTGTTAACAAGGTACAAGAGATAATTCCACACAAGAGCCAGAAGTCAGCACTAATAGTAATATATTTAGGAGATACAACACATGTTTCAGACAAAAGGTCTTTCCTCAGGTGCACTTTATCTGAAACATGTCGTGCTGTATCTCCTAAATATATCACTGTTAGCGCTGACTTTTGGCTCTTGTGTGAAATTATCTCTTGTACCTTGGAAACCTTAAGGGACTGAAGAACCATTGACACAATATGAACTTTCTTAAGTGACTCAAGGACCTGCTGCCTGAGTATCTGTGTTTGTTTACCGTACATTTCGTTAACCCATGGTATCAGAAGTTTCTGAAACCACAGGTTAATAAATATGCCCCATCATGAGGAATGTTTACTATAGTATGGGCTCCATTCATGCCCTAAAGCTAGTTTAACATGCAAAGTTTCTCCTTTCTGTCCTGTGGCTAATGCATGTGCCCAGTCTTGTTCAGTGGATTAACTAAGAATCACGGGGCCCCCCAACAAAAATGTGATGGGGTCCCTATCCATGGCTCCACAGTAGGTTTCTGGGAGGATGTTGTATCCGTCATAGGAAAAATAAGAAGATGGAGCACCCTTGGCTCTCCTGCAGTTGCTCCCCTGGTAGTTATGTCCCTGGTCTTGTTAGAACTTACCAGTGCAAGATTCAGAATCATTGCTTCTATGGGATAGGACTTTGGAGCATAGGATACCAGTCAGCTATAGAGGTAAGGTGGGTTTAAACGGTACATCCACCCACAACTGTCTCCAACCTCCCTCCCCCCTCCCTCAGGGTTGCAGTAATTTAAAAAAAGATTAATACAATGTGCTTTTTAACTGCTCAGAATTAGACTTACCCAACCTCGTTCCCTCTACAACCTGGCAGCCACGTCTGTGATTGGCTGACTCTAAGCCAATCACAGACGCAGCTGCCAGTCCGGCCCCTACTGTTCTTCTGTTCCTAGAAGTAGCAGTAGAGGCAGAGGCCTAGGGAACAAAGGTTTATTTCTGGCTAGTTTTTAAAGTTAAAACCCTAGCTTTTAGGGGAGAGGGGTCCCATGCACTATATTAAATTTTGTAATTGGGGGTGGAGATACCCATTAAAGGAGCAAAAAGCCCTCCACAGAGCATAAAATGTACTATACTATTTATAAACACAGTCCCTTTACACAAGTCCAAATGTCTGTGCCCATAAATATCTATTGTAACTTTAATAACTTGCTCTAGGGCCTTTATGGTGTACATTTCTTATGATATTTCTATAAATAGTAGGCAATACTAGACTCTTATACAAAATCAACTGAGTGTTGTAATAAAATCAAAGTATTAGTTTAGGGGATGTGACACTAATAGAATCAGAATTTTATAGGATTTCTTTATTATATATTTTTTATTTTTTTTACCTTTGTTTTTTTTTTTATTGTACAAAACCTTATTTTATAGGATGTGTAGAGATTTTATATTACATGCATAATTCCCACTGTGCACCACTTTTGCTAGTATATAGCAATATTCTTTTTCAAAGCAAGAAATTCTGTACTATTTTTCTGCATTATAGAAAAAAGGTAAAGGTTACCTTACTCCCTAACGGCCAGTTCAGTGTTAACAGGAATGTATTTTTTAGAGTAGGAGGCATATTATCATCATTTCTTGTGGTCTGTAATGCCACTCTTAGAAAATGAGATTCTCTTAGTCCTTATCAGAATGCTTCATGATTTAGAATCATTTCCTCATCCTGTCAATTACTGCTCTGGCCTTGCTTTGTTCTTTAGTCCATGACCTCATTAGACAATTACTGTAGCTGGTAATGGTTTTTTGATGTTTAGAAGTGAAAGATCTCTGTGCTGTACAATAAGTGTTGTCTAATCAAAGGATTTTGATGACTGTTACATTAAAATGAAACTGAAGATTCTGAGTGAGAAAGTAATGTTGGAAATATGGTTACCGTATATATGATTGATGATGTCAAGGTGCATACTATAGGAAAGTTTCAAAAGAAAAATGTCAAATATTGTTAGTTTAAATGAGACGCTATTTTCATTACTGGTGTTAACTAGTAGTTTATTTTGTAGTGCTATTTAAGGTTGTTTTCTTGTATATATTTTTGCTAGGTTATGCTAATATATAATATAGAATAGTATCTGAAGTTAATCATAGACATATGTCCATCTAGTTAAACCTACTTAGCAATACCCACATTTCCTGCCATTGACCCAGAGGAAGGCAAAAAAACCAAAAAAAAAACCAGTATGAAGTGGCATTTGGAAATATTCCTGGATCAACTCCTACTCTATCAGTATCAAAACAAGTAACATGCAACATTCTTTGTTTTTAGAACCTTTTTTTGATTCTACAACTTGTCATCAACACGTCCAATGGAAGACAGTTCAATAGTTTTACCATTCTCACAGTGAAAAACCCCTTCAGTAATTAAAGACTAAACTTATTTTTTTTTATTTTAAAGGGATGTCTGTGTTTTCTCTGACATGTTCTATTGGTGAAAATGCCCTAGATAGTTTAGTGTATGGCCCGTTAATGTATTTATACACAGTGATCTTATCCCCATGCAAGCACCTTTTCTCTAGGTTGAATAATAGTAACTTATCCAATTTGTCTTCATATTTAAGCCTCCCCCAGTCCGCTTATTAATTTAGTTGCCCCTCTCTGAACCCTTTCCATTTACAAGATGTCTTTTTTGCACACAGGATTCCAAAACTGCACTGCATTTTCCAAATGAATCTTTACCAGTGCTTTGTAAAGAGGGCTGCTGTTTCTGTAGATTTAGTAGATTTCACTTATTCACCAAAACTCTAGAAATTTAGAAATTTTCAAAAAAGCGTGGAAAGCTAAAACAGGAAGTATGAAGCATGAAGTTTCCGTTACTAGACGGCATTTTTTTCAAAGATTTTGGGCATTTATACGTGTTCCCCAGACCATTTCCCAGGTCCCTGAGCCATTTACAGTAAGTTACCATTGCTATTTATACCTTCATTTTACCCTATAGCGCCATGAATCTGTATCTTGCAATGACAAGATCTAACAAGATCGCTCACAACATTTGAAAAACTTTGCCATTCTTCCCAAAATGGGAAAGGAACAATATCAACTATATATAGGGAAATGAATGAATCATCACACGCTCCCAGGCTGTCATTTATGACGAAATGGGAGGAATGGTTGGGGAGAGGCTGTACGACATACAGTGGGAAGGAATATTGTCATTGCGCAAGTGTTCATTTAATGTGATCATCCAAGAAAAAAAACTTTAAAATACTATACCACTGGTATGTGTCCCCGCCAGGATATCCCGTATCTTCCCGGGAGATTCAGATCTGTGCTATAGAGGTTGCCTAGTGAGGGCCGACCTTAAACATTGCTGGTGGGAATGTGAGGAGGTCAAAAAACTACCATATGCACAGACTAAATACACAGAACTTTAAGATCACAAATTACCCTAGATCCCTGGACAGCTTTGTTCAACAGAGCGGTCTCTGGTATATCCCAACCAGGAAACACATTAATTCATAGAATGTGTGCAGCAACCCATACACTGATTGCATCATCATGGAAGCAAGAAGCTCCCAATAAGAAAAAACTGATAAATACAATATGGTGGCAATGCGAAAATGACCAAATGAAAAGCACACCATTGGGATTGTACGTCCAATATGATAAGATATGGGGACCCTGGTTATATGAAGACCCACCTAGAAACAGGGAGAGGGATCTGGCCCACAGATAAAATCACAAACCTTCAACTATATCTATGTCAAATAGACTCTAGATCCACTGAATTACATTCACAAGATGAATGGATGAATAAAGAGAAAATATAGGCTGAATACCAGTATCAACACACATAGGCTACGATACCTAACTTAAGGAGTCAACCACTGCACTTTCCCCTTTATTATTATATTGTTATGAAAGAAAAATAGGATTGGTAATCTACTTTAGTAAATAACTAAAGCATGTGAACTATGTTATCTAAACTGTATATGAATGTTAATTTTGTTTTGAATTGCCAATCAATAAAATTTGGAAGAAATAAAAGAATATCTTTGTATTCAATTAGATCAACTGGACTTGAATTTTAGTTCTGAGACATTTCGCTAGCATCCGACTGGCTTTCTCAATTCAGAATGACTTGTACAAGAATCTGTTGCAATTATGTACCCTGGAAAATCCCAATTAGCATATCACAGCCAAGTGTAGGGGCGTGATTGGTTAGTGGCTAAGAGGTGTTATAGGAATGCCCAGAGTAAGGTGTCAAAACAGCATTGTACATGGCAGACAGTTAGTATCGAACCCCCCCCCACCTCTATTTAGGCTTGGTTTCTTTATATTCACATAAATGGCCTCCTTGACACCACTCTTGAACCAGTCATGTTCCTTTGCCAATATGTTAACATTACAATTTTCAAAGGTATGTCCTTTATCCTTAAGATGCAGGTACACGGCTGAGTCCTGACCCGAGGAATTGGCCCCCTTGATGCAGTTGCTGTTTGGTCTCCCCCACATACAAATCAGAGCATTCTTCACTGCGTACATATGGGATGACCATGTTCTTTCTCCTGTTTTGCTTTTCCCCTTCACTGTTGGTATATGTGTTCTTTTCTTTCCTTCTCCTTCTTTTGACAGAGGCCCAGTCTGGATATCCACAAGTTTTAAGGGCTCCTCTGAGATGTTTTATTTCTTTAGCCTTCGCCTCTGTGCAAGTGGGGATGTTCTCAGCTCTGTGTTGCAGGGTTCTGATGACACCCAGCTTGTGATCTAGTGTGGTGGGAGTCAAACATCAAATACTGATCTGTGTGTGTTGGTTTTCTGTAAACCTCTACTTCCAGTTTATCATTTTCCTTGACTTCTACCAAGCAATCCAAGAAAGCCAGTTTGTTGTTTTGTACCTCTTCCCTTGTAAATTTGATGTTTTGGTCTACAGCATTAATGTGTTCTGTAAAGGCTTGTACTTCCTTCTGGTGGATTTTAACCCAGGTGTCATCCAAATATCTGAACCAGTGGCTGGGTGCTATGCCCTTATAGGTATTAAGCACCTGTTTTTCTACCTCCACCATGTAAAGGTTTGCCACAATGGGTGAAACTGGAGATCCCATAGCATGGAGATCCCATAGCACATCCATGTTTTTGCTTATAGAACTTATCCCTGTATTTGAAATAGGTGGTATTTGTAAGGCTTCAATCCTTACCTGTGGCCGCGTTCCTGCGCTGCCGCACAGGCGTGCACACGTGCGTCCGTGGTGACGCGCGGAGGGCATGGAGTCCGTTGTCCGGATCAGGCACCAGCAGTCCCTCCTCCTAGGCGCGTGCGGACGAGCGCGGGCACGCTCCGACGCATGATGACGTGGGGGGGTCCTTCATAAGCCTCTCCACGTGTGAACTTCTTGCTGCCAGTTCAGATTCAGTTTGTTCTGTTCTTCAGCTCTCTTTCTTGTGATTTTGTCTGCTCAGTTTGTTCCTGCTTCTTGGCTTCTATTTCAGTCCATATCATCCAGCCAGCACCTATTTCCAGTTCAGCCTTTGGTCTCCATATCATCCAGCCAGCACCTATTTTCAGTTCAGCCTTTGGTCTCCATATCATCCAGCCAGCACCTGTTTCCAGTTCAGCCTTTGGTCTCCACATCATCCAGCCAGCACCTGCTGTTTTGACACCTTACCCTGGGGGTTACTATAACACCTCTTATTCACTATTCAATCATGCCCTTAACACCTGGCAGTGATATGCTAATTGGGATTTTCCATGGTACATAATTGCCACAGATTCTTGTACGAGTCATTCTGAATTGTGAAAACCAGTCAGATGACTAACGAAACATGTTCAAGTCCAGTTGATCTAATTGAATACAACAGATATACCATGACCTGGATGAATGAGAACCTTCACAAGCAAAATAAAAAGATCTACCAAGATCGAAACATGTCATGTTTGCAGATCAGATGATTGGCTCTATATTATAGACTGAATTGCATGTTAATAAGTCAGCGGTTCTGGACACATGCATTAGCCATAGGACATAAGTAGAAATTTTGTATATCTTCTCCCATACTATGGGGAACCTGGGAGTAAGAAATTACTTCTTGTTTCTTAGATTTTGTGGATGCTATTCATATAGCATGAGACTGTAACATACCTTCTCTTATAGAAGGCTCTGCTCCATTTTTATGCTTAGTGAGGGCTTTTTGCTCCTTTTGTCCAACCTCTCAAGCTATATAGCTGCCTTGTCTACATTCATTTTAGGCAGATTTTTTTAATTTTTAAACTTTAATGGTTCTGCTTGTGAATTTTCCAATTTTTGGATTTTATTAGAAAATTCGCAAATCTACAAGTGGAACGGATTTCAGTATCTACTCATTAACCCAACCTAACAGTTGATCCAGGGGTGGAAAATCCTTCCTGGCTCTTCCAGCATATGTGGTAATGGCAAGTTTATTAAAAAGCTTTAAAAGTGGCCTAGATACCTTTCTAAAACTAAAAAATTACTGAAATTAATACACATATACTGTAGTTCTGGTTGATCCAGGGAACTTTCCGATTGCCGTTTGGAGTCAGGAATTCCCGCCCATTTTCAGCTGGGGTCTTTTGCCTTCCTTTGGGTCAACGTTAGATAGGGTTAAAAAGGAGGATGAAAAAGTTGGAATTGATGGTTGTATGTCTTTATTTCACCTCTATTACTTTGTTACTAAATGACAATCAGAAAGTATTCCTGGATCAACCGGAACAGTATATGTATTTATACCAGTTATTCTCAATATTTTTTAGTTTTAGAAACTTAGGTAACCCACTTTTTAAGGTACTCAATGAACTTGCCATTACCACATCTACTGGAAGACAGTTCCACAGTTTCACCATTCTCATTGTAAATAAACCTTTAATTACCTGAAGATAAAACCATTTCTATGACCTATTAGTGAACAATGCAGTCCTATATACTATATCAAGCATACATAACACCTCTAAGGAAATTGCTCATGTCTCCCTCCTACAGCTCAGAATGCCTAAGGGTCACAACATCAATGCCGACTTCTGGCATTTGTCTGGTCATGTGATAAAGTGCAAAGGTTCTGGAACAAAGTTACTACACACCTATCCAAAAAACAGAGCCTAAACTATGTGTTCTGGGAATCCCAGAGACCAATAACTGGAGTAGACTCCAACTCCCTCACCTTAGGGAAACACTCTTCTATGCCAGGCGTTCTATAACTATATATCCTTTCCCACAATAAGGTATCAACACCAGAGCATAACTGCCATATATATCAACAAATGTCTAAGTAGATTGGTTTACATTGTTTACAAAAAATAATACGACTCTGTATTCTTTATTTTGTTTTAACTTATTATTTTTTCCCAAGTTACCCATGTTATATCATCTGTATTACATATAACAAATTACAATAACTATGCAAGACAATGTGTTATTGATAATACCTTCTGAATTTACTGTACAACCATAATACTGATATACAGATGTATATAAAAAAAAACGAAGGAAACAGAGGTTTTGCGGAACTCATTAAAATGTCAAATATTCTCTCACAATTCTCAATCAGCCATCAGTCATGGCTTATGGCTGCTTTCCGAGCTACATTCTCTGAGTTAAACCTGTGAGAAGTGGGACCAGTGGAGATCGCTCTGGATATTTCTGTTCAGGAATGTCAGGGACAAATGTCAGTATTGCGATCTTTGTGTTTTGGGGGTCCTCTTGCTATATATAGATTTTACTTTTGGACAGAGTTACCCTATAAATAGTTACTTTACAATGAATGGGTTTCAGAGCATCAATTATTTTATTATGTAGAGTCCCCAGTAATGTTCTGTTTTGTTGTGATATATATACGCTGCATTATGTTTCAAGGAGTACGATTGTTTGGACCCATTTTTAGACAATCTCAACAATCTTTATCTACAAACAATAAACAAATATATATAACAGGAAGGGCTAATGGAACACTGTATTTAACCAGAACCGCCATGCCTGGAATTTTCAGTTTTCCATATACCCTTTTGGTTCCTTACTATTCTATTATTTCCCTGATTCCATTCAGCTCCCTTCTTTAAATTCTTCTCCTATTACTATATTGCAGTGAAGGAACTGCTGAGAGGAACAAAGTGCAAATAGGAGTGTTTTACATTTTTTTAGTATGTAATAAATGGCTGCTGTTTTAAAGATTTGTTCTCCAGTCTGGATGTTGCGATTATGCCAGCACTGTAATTGCATATCACACATATTGGTGGGAGACTGCACCACATTATCAATAGAGCCTTAATGTATCATCTTTGTTCATATTCCTGTTGTGTATACTACCAAACCTTGAGAAGGAGATGGCTGGAATGTGGAGCAATTGTGGCTCTGGGTAAATCGCCATGTATAACCCTTAGATAAAGTTACTGTATCAGATAAGTCTCACCTATATCAGTAGACATACCATTATCTTTTATTTTCAAGAACATAATATCTCTGAAATAGACATTGCAGTAACATGCGTACCATAATTTAATGCTACTCAACTCCAGTCATGTGATTACACTACATCACGGCCACTACACACTACCTAAAGTAAATAGGGTAGTGTGAGTTACTTAGATGATAGATCAAAAGACCTTAAACAAGAAAGACAAATAGTAAACTCTTTTCTGTGGAATGATCACAGAAATTATAAAGTAACAGGAGAATGTAACTATTAGAGGCCACAAGTATTGGATCATAAGAAACATTGCATTGCAAACTGTTCATAGTCCTCTGGGTGCTTGTGTATCGAAATTATAGATCCATTGTGTCTCCAGCCTTATCAGTGCTGTATGGATGTTAGTTATTTTAGTTTTGTCATTGATGCTATCTATGATCATACCCCATAGAGGGTTGTTTGCTTGTTTGAAATCTCTAGCCATTGCCATGTCTTCAAATTTATTAATAATGTCTTTTTACTCTCAAGAGAATTGGGGATAGGGAGGCATGTGTATTAAAGTGTATGAATAAATTAAAACTAAAATGTATGTTTGCAAATGCCAGAAGCCTGGCTGACAAAATGGGTGAATTGGAAATTATGGCGTTGAATGAAAAGTATGATGTAAATTTAGAAGAATATGCTTTCTTTAGGCAGGACAGAGAAAAAAGGAGAGGGGGAGGAGTATGTGTTTATGTTAAAAAAGCATTGAAGCCAAATTTAAAAGAACAGATAACTAGCGATATGGATGTTAAAGTGGAGGCTATATAGGTGGAATGGATGGCAACAGGAAAGGGGGTAATGTCATTGTTGGTGTCTGCTATAAGCCGCCAAATGCTAGCAGGGAGGAAGTGAGTTAGCTTTATATGCAGTTGGCAAGGGCTGCAAGTTTGGGGAGTGTGCTCATTATGGGGGACTTTAATTACCCTGACATTGATTGGTGTGGTGGAACTGCCATCACAGAAAAAGGCGATGAGTTCCTGAATTTTCTGCAGGATAATTTTCTCTCACAGGTGGTTGAAGTTCCTACTAGAAAAGGAGCTCTGTTGGATCTGGTAATATCTAACATCGTGGAGCGCATTATAGATATAAAGGTAACTGGAGGCTAAGGGAATAATGACCATGAAATAGTGGCGCTTGGACCCTGTTATCGAAAGGAAAAGTGCGCTGGGTTAACAAACACTTTTAATTTTGGGAAGGCAAATTTTCCCAGGTTAACAGTAGCTCTTCAGAATGTCAACTGGGATAAGTTATTATCAGGTAAAGGTACTAAACAGAAGTGGACTGTGTTTAAGGGGATTTTAAGCCAGTTCACATCTAATTTATACCCTTGGGAAGTAAATGTAAAAAAATAAATCCACGCCCATTGGCTAAATTCTGATGTAAAGAGGCAAATGGAAAGGAAGAAAAAGGCTTATTAAAACCTTTAAGTCAGAGGGAACGGAAAGGCCCTTTAGGGATTATAAAACTGTAACAAGAAGTGTAAGAAAGCAATCAAAATAGCTAAAATTAATAATGAAGTTAGGATAGCTGAACAAAGCATCACTAAGCCTACATTTTTTAAAAGTATATTAATAGTAAGAAGATGAGGACTGAGAATGTGGCACTGTTAGGAACTTACCTGCTGCTCCGGTCCCCCACTCTGCGCTTCCGACGTCATGACGTCACAACGCCGGCACGTGGAGCCAGGGTTCAAATGCCAGTGTGCACCTGTACCCGGTGCCCGATCGGAGCGTTTGCTACCCCAGGCTCCTTTGGATTTTACCTCTCCTGGTTCCAGCGACCACCTTGCCTGTTCCAGAGTCATACTTACCTTACCAGTTCCAGAGGAATACTTACCTTGCCAGTTTCAGAGGAATACTTACCTTGCCAGTTCCAGAGGAATACTTACCTTGCCAGTTCCGGGAGGAATGCTTACCTTGCCAGTTCCAGAGTCATACTTACCTCACCAGATCCAGAGACTATACCTACCTTGCCAGTTTCAGAGACAATACTTACCTGCCTGTTCCTTAGTCTATACTTACCTCACCAGCTCCAGAGACTACATTACCTGTTTCTGCATCCCAGCTCCTAGCAGCACCTTCTCCTTGGTATCCAGTTTCCGGTGGTGTCTCAGTATCTTGCATACAATTCCCATCAGCCTCATCTGCTCCAGTATCCAAACCTATAGAGGCAGTTCTCCTCCTGAAAGCGTACTTGTGAGTACCCTGGCTGTCCGGCCATATTTATTACAGTACGATCGGGCCATGGAAATGCCTGAGGAGGCCATGGCACATTTAGGAAAGACACTCCAGGCATTGTCTAAACGCATGGATGTATTTGAACATCATCAAGGGCAGTTGGCACAATACATGGATTCTCTTGCTGCCCGACTTGCCCCGGCTCCGGCTCCAGTGCCGTCTGGTCCTGACGACCCTGCACATAATAGAGAACCCCGTATACCGTCACCTTCCCATTTTGACGGTAATGCCCAAGCCTGCCGAGGATTCTCAAACCAGTGCTGGATTTAATTCGAATAGCCATCTCATTTTGTTTCTGACAGGGCCAAGGTTGGCTATATCATCGCCTTGCTTGAAGGTAACGCCTTGGTTTGGGCCTCCCCCTTATGGGAGAAAGACGATCCCATAGTCAATAATATTACAGCCTTCTTGGACATGTTCCGCAAAGTTTTTGACGCTCCAGGAAGATCTTTAGCTGCTTCATCCTTGATGCAACTCCATCAAGGCTCTCGTTCGGTGGGACAGTATGCCATAGAATTTCATACTCTTGCCGCGGAGATGTCCTGGAATAACGAAGCACTTACTGCAGCCTTTATGCAGGGACTTTCAGACCCCCTTAGGATGACCTGGTGTCTAGAGAATTGCCTGTCCTTTTGGAAGAGATGATCACCCTCTGTATCCAGATTGATGCCCGTTTCCGGGAGCAACAAGCAGAGAGATCTACGGCTCGCTACAACTTGCCTAAAACCCTCTCTCATCCTGTCTGATCCTCTCCACCCTTAGTCCCTTCTGCAGATGAGCCTATGCAGATTGGTGGCACCCATCTTTCCCCCAAAGAAAAACATTGTAGACGTACTAATGGACTTTGCCTTTATCGTGCCGGACAAGGGCAATTTGCCAAAAATTTCCCTTGAAGTCGGGAAATTCCAGGACCTGGAAGCTAAGGAGGAGCTCCTTCTAGGTAATCTCAAGTGAACTAATATGAACCACTCAAACTCTTCCTGACAGTCACTATGCTTTATTCTCAATTAGTTTCTACTCCCGCCTTTTGCTGATTCCGGGGCAGCAGGGAATGTAATTTACTCTACCTTTGCATCACAACTTGGCCTTCCCTTTTACAACTGCAGCAACCTCTAAGGGTCGTGGCTATAGACAATAAACATTTGGCCTCAGAATTCATCTCCCAGTCTACTTTTGAAGCCCTATTCTGTGTTGGCATATTTCATCAAGAACGTTTATCCTTTCTCGTGATCCAAAGCCCATCTGCCCCACTGATCTTTGGACTTCCGTGGCTCCGGTTACACAACCCTGTTATTGACTGGTCTAATAATGAACTTACGTCTTGGAGTCCCTTCTGTTTTGGTAATTGCCTTCCTACTACCCCTATTCATTGTTCCGCCACTAACTGTGAAAATAAACCTGTGGGAAATCTCCCTGAATGCTATCAGGACTTTTCTAAAGTTTTCTGTAAAAAACAAGCTGAGAGACCACAACCTCACCGATTTATGATTGCCCCATCGATCTTCTCCCTGGTACTATATCTCCTCGGGGACGCACCCTTTGTCCTCTGAAACATAAGCCATGAAAGAGTACATTAAAGAGCATTTGTCTCAGGGATTCATTCAACCTTCCACTTCCCCACTCTGGAGCAGGTTTCTTTTTCGTCAAAAAAAAGGATGGAGGTCTACGCCCTTGCATTGACTACCGGGGTCTAAATAAGATCACTTTTAAAAATTTGTTATCCACTTCCTCTCATCTTTGAACTGTTCGATCAGATCACAGGGGCTAAAATATTCACCAAACTAGATCTTCGAGGGGCATACAACCTAATCCGTATAAGCATGGGTGATAAGTGGAAAACGGCTTTTAACACTCGGTACGGTCACAATGAGTATCTTGTAATGCCCTTCGGCCTCTGTAACACCCCAGCAGTATTCCAAGAATTTGTGAATGACATTTTCCGTGACCTGTTGGGAATTTCAGTAGTCGTATTTCTTGACGACATTTTAATGTTCTCTCAAGACTTACCCTCACATCGCCTCCATGTTAGACAAGTGTTACTAGTCTAAGAGAAAATAATTTATATGCTGAAATGGAAAAGTGTCTTTTTGAACGTTCTCAAGTTTCAGCCATTCAAGATTGGTCTCTACCTATGGGAGCCAAAGCTATTCAAAGATTCATCGGCTTTGCCAATTATTACAGACAATTCTTTAAAGGGTTCTCTTGTATTATTCCTCCTATTCTAGCCCTTATTAGGAAAGGTGGTAGGCCTAATTTGTGATCCCCTGCAGCCCTTGAAGCCTTCAGACAACTCAAAGAATCTTTTGCCTGCTCACCAGTGTTAGTTCCTCCGGATCTTAGTCTTCCCTTTTACATTGAAGTTGACGCCTCCGACTTGGGTGCGGGAGCCATCCTTTCTCAGAGACAAGGCATCAAAGGGAAACTACAGCCTTGTGCTAACTTTTCTAAAAAGTTCCAACCCAACGAACGGAACTATGATGTCAGTAATCGTGAACTTCTTGTCATCAAAATGGCCCTCGAGGAGTGGCATCATTTGTTAGAAGGCACCTCTTTACCTGTTACCATCCTTACCGATCATAAGAATGACCTTGAATATCTTCAGAATCTTAAAATCTTAAATCCCCGCCAAGTACGATGGTCCTTATTCTTTTCCCGGTTTAATTTTATCATCACCTACCAACCTGGCTCCAAAAACAAGAAAGCAGACACCCTCTGCAGATCATTTGTTGCTTCAGACTCTTCTAACCAAGATAAGGACCCAATTATCCCGATTACTAAAATCCTAGCCTCTATTATGCCTCAGCTCTGTTCCCGAATTCAAGCTGCCCAAAACTCTGCTCCTCCTGACACACCTTCAGGTAAAATCTTTGTTCCTGTTCCTCTTCGGAAAACCGTCCTTCAACATATTCATTGTTCTAAGCAAGATGGACATCCTGGTATTAATAAAACATTTGACCTTCTTGCCTGTTCCCTATGGTGGCCTAGGATAAGAAGATATGTAAAAGACTTTATCCAAGCCTGTACCAGCTGTGCTCAGTCTAAGTCTTCTAGAACTCTACCTTGTGGTCTTCTGCAACCCCTACCCATTCCTTTCCGACCTTGGACCCATTTATCTATGGACTTTATTGTTGAACTTCCTCCTTTCAAGAAGAATACTGTTATTTGGGTCAGCAAAATGGCCCATTTCATTCCACTTCCCGAACTACACTCTACAGTGGAGATAGCACAACTATTTATTTCACAAATTTTCTGCCTTCATGGAATTCCTTCTGAAATAGTGTCTGACAGAGGTACTCAATTTGTTTCTAAATTTTGTAAAGCTCAATGTAAATCCATGGGCATTAAGTTACAATTTTCTTCAGCTTACCACCCGCAGTCCAATGGGGCTACTGAATGCACTAATCAGTCTCTTGAACAATACCTTCATTGTTACATTTCACATACTCAGGATGATTAGTCATATCTTCTGCCTTGGGCCGAGTTTGCCCATAAAAGTGCACCTCATGCCTCTTCTGAAAAATACCCCTTTTTATCTGTCTTTGGAACTAATGCAAAATGTTTTCCCCAAGATTTTCTTTTCACACAAGTACCCACTGCCAATGACTCTGCTGCCCAGATGTCAGCAATCTGTCAATTTACGGAAATCTGCCTTCGGAAATCTGCTCTTGTTAAAAAAACAGCAGCTGATAGGAGACGTAGGGAACCTTCATCTTACTCTGTGGGAGATAAAGTATGGCTCTCCTCTGCTCATATTAATCTATGTGTTCCCTCCTCCAAATTAGGACCCCAATTCATTGCACCCTTCCCTATTTTGGAATTGGTGGGTCCGGTGGCTGTTCGTCTCCAGCGTCCTTCCAACATGCAGATTCTTAATGTGTTTCATGTTTCTCTCATCAAACCAGTATGCACTAACCAATATTCTATGCCTTATCTGTCTCCTGCCTCAATTTCTGTTGATGGTCAACAAGCATTTGAGATCGAGAAGGTATTGAACTCTAGATTCTTTAGGAGATCTCTTCAGTATCTGGTCCACTGGAAAGATTTTGGCCCAGAAGAAAGAGCCTGGATTAAACACTCGGACCTGCATGCTCCTCGTCTGGTTAAGGCTTTTCACAAGAGTTTTCCAGACAAACCTGGTCCATTGGGTCCGGTGGCCCCCCATAAAGGGAGGTTACTGTCAGGAACTTACCTGCTGCACCAGTTCCACACTGCTCTGCGCTTTCGGGTACATGAAGTTGGAGATGTCATGACGTAAAGTTCAAATGCCGGCGTCCTCTTGGACCCAGTGCCCCATCGTAGTGTTTGCTACCCGAGGCTCTTTTGGAACTTACCTCTCCTGGTTCCAGCGACCACCTTGCCAGTTCCAGAGTCATACTTATCTTACCAGTTCCAGAGGAATACTTACCTTGCCAGTTCCAGAGGAATACTTACCTTGCCAGTTCCAGAGGAATACCTACCTTGCCAGTTCCAGAGTCATACTTACCTTACCAGATCCAGAGACTATACTTACCTTGCCAGTTTCAGAGACAATACTTACCTTGCCTGTTCCTGAGTCTATACTTACCTCACCAGCTCCAGAGACTACATTACCTGTTTCTGCATCCCAGCACCCAGCAGCACCTTCTCCTTGGTATCCAGTTTCTGGTGGTGTCTCAGTATCCTGCATACAATTCCCATCAGCATCATCTGCTCCAGTATCCAAATCTACAGAGGCGGGTCTCCTCCTGAAAGCGTACTTGTGAGTACCCCGTCCGTCTGTCCGTATTTACTACAGGCACCATTAATTAATGGGAATAAGTTAGTTACAGAGGATGGTGGTAAAGAAAATGTCTTGAATATTTTTTTCCCTCTGTATAGAAGATCCAAGTACAGATATCATAGAGTATAGTAGCAATAATGGTATAAAATATTCAAGTGCAAGTGGTTAACCGAGGATATGGTACAGAAAGAACTAAATAAGCTTAATATTAAAGGATAAAATACATCCTTGGGTACTTAGGGAGCTAAATTCAGTTTAATCAAGGCCATTGTTTCTTATTTTTGCAGATTCCCTCATGTCCGGAGTTGTGCCTCTGGATTGGAAAAAGGCTGATGTTATTCCAATTTTCAAAAAGGGTAGTCGTTCAGAGCTGGGTAATTACAGGCCTGTAAGTTTAACTTCAGTGGTGGGGAAGATACTGGAAAGGTTCTCATTCATCCAGGTCATGGTATATCTGTTGTATTCAATTAGATCAACTGGACTTTAGATCAAGTTTAGTTCTTGAAGACATTTCGCTAGTCATCCGACTGGCTTTCTCAATTCAGAATGACTTGTACAAGAATCTGTGGCAATTATTTAGGAACCAAGCTTAAATAGAGGTGGAAGTTTTTTTTTGGAACTAACTGTCTGCCATGTACAATGCTGTTTTGACACCTTACTCTGGGCGTTCTTATAACACCTCTTAGCCACTATGCAATCACGCCCTTAACACCTGGCAGTGATATGCTAATAGGGATTTTCCAGGGTACATAATTGCCATAGATTCTTGTATAAGTCATTCTGAATTGAGAAAGCCAGTCAGATGACTAGCGAAACGTCCTCAAGAACTAAACTTCAAGTCCAGTTGATCTAATTGAATACAACAGATATTTAATAAAGGAACATGTTCTAGGGTATGTTTCAAGGACTGACATTATAAGTAGTAACCAGCATGGATTTAGTAGGAATATATCTTGTCAAACTAACTTGTTGGCTTTTATGAGGAAGTGAGTAGAAATTTAGACTCTGGCATAGCAGTAGATGTAGTTTATTTGGATTTTGCAAAGGCTTTTGATACAGTCCCCAATAGGCGACTAATGTATAAGCTAAGGTCTGTTGGTCTGGGGAAGCACATTTGTACATGGATAGAAAATTGGTTAATGAATAGGATGCAGAGAGTAGTTGTTAATGGGACTTCATCATTATGGACTAAAGTGCTAAGTGGGGTGCCACAGGGTTCTGTGTTGGGGCCGCTTCTATTTAATCTATTAATGATTTGGAAGTGGGTATTGTCAGTAAGGTTTCTGTGTTTGCTAAAGACACAAAACTTTGTCGACCATTAAAAACTTCAAAGGATGTGCAATCGTTGCAGGGGTGATCTACATAGATTGTCACATTGGGCTGCTAAGTGGCAGATGAGATTCAATGTTGATAAATATAAGGTGATGCATTTTGGACTTAAAAATCCTTGTGCTGCTTATACTATACTATACTATCACTGTTGGAAAGGTATCTTGGAATTTTGGTGGATAACAAACTTAAAGGAAGCAAGCAGTGCCAGGTGCCAACAGCCAGGGCACTGGTATTGTCTTATATAAAGAGAGGTATGGATTCAAGGGAGGAAAATGTTATTCTTATTTACAAAGCATTGGTAAGGCCTCATTTGGAATATGCAGTGCAATTTTGGATTCCTGTGTACAAAAAGGACATCTTTGAAATGGAAAGGGTTCGGAGAAGGGCAGCTAAATTAATAAGGGGATTGGGGGAGCTTTAATATGAAGAGAGACTGGAAAATTTACAATTATGTACGCTGGAGAAAAGGTGCTTGCATGGGGATATGATTACTGTGTATAAAAACATTAATAGGCCATACAATAAACTATCTGGGGCATTGTTCACCAATAGAGCATGTCAGAGGACACGTGGCCATCCCTTAAGACTTGAAGAAAAAAGTTTTAGGCATCAAAATCTTAAAGGGTTTTTCACTGTGAGAATGGTAAAGCTATGGAACTGTCTTCCAGTGAACGTTGTTATGGCAGGTTTATTGGTCAGTTAAAAAAAAAGGTGGATGAGTTTTTGCAAACAAGGAATGTTGCAAATTACTGGTATTGATACATAAAGTAGAGTTGATCCAGGGAAATTTCCAATTGCCAGGAAGTCAGGAAGGAATTTTTTTCCCCTTCATGAATTTGGTGGGTTTATTTTTGCCTTCCTCTGGATCAACAGTTAGGCAGGAAATGAGAATATTGCAAGATAGGTTGGACAGGATGGACATATGTCTTAATTCAACCTCAAATAATATACTATACTGAAAATGCTAATTGTTAAAAACTGGAAATCTACCAAAATCCTTACGATATCAGAGGTTAACAACCATTTAAACAAAAAAATGACCTATGAAAAGATGTTTGCAATATTTTAGGGCAATTTAAATTTTTTTTAACTTAAAATGATAACTGTGGTACATCGATAACAGATCCTTGCTTTTAAAGGGTATGTACACTGTTGTTTTTTTTTTTAATTGCTCATTACTGGAAAGTAAAATTTTTCCCCCAACTATCACTGTACCATTTTTTGTTAATCTGTCTCCTATTTCTATATATTTCCAGTCTGAAACATCTTACATTTCAGCTGTCAGTCAAGTGCCTTAGTATTATAAACTCTTCGGTTATGCATAGTTTTACTGTGGCTGTAGTGGTGACAGTTGATACGTGAACTGCATGGTGGGAAATTTTCTCTCCTAATGCCTCATTGAGATTACTGAGCATTCTTGCTCTAACAGAGAGTCAGATAGTCTGGCAGGGGGCTGGGGGACTGAGCTTGAGCAAGTATTGGAGCAAGCACTGGATGCATGCAGCAACATAAACACATCAGAGTAAGTGCAACTTACATGTTTCATTTATAGATTGAAATGAGTCATTTTTTTCAGTGTACAATTCCTTTAAAATAAACAGATATAATTAAGTAAAGTAAAGTGAGGTGATTAACGATTAAGAGAAATATTCTCTAGCACAACAAGAAGCGACAAACTTCACAAGAAAAAAAAATGCATTATACAATATAATGCATGAAGTTGGTCGCTTCTTGTTCTCATAAATTATATATTGCAATTATAACTCTGCTCAAGTTGTATATACCCGTATATACTCGAGTATAAGTCGATCCGAGTATAAGCTGAGGTACCTATTTTTACCTGAAAAATGTGTAAACACTGACTCGAGTATAAGCCGAGGGTAGAAATAATTTGCCCTTTAAATGGACAGCAGAATTCCCATACATGAATCCCATACAGTAATAGCCAAATCCAGTACCAGTAACTCCCAATTCCTTGACACTCCAGATGTTTGGAAACTACAACTCCCAGCATGCTTTGTTGTAAACATGTGGAGTGGCAAAGTTCAGTAAACTTTTAGTTAAGCTTACTATCATTTACAATTCTCCTGACCCCCATATAGTAAAGGGCACTCTGACCCCCATATAGTAAAAGACTCTCTGGCCCCAATAGTTAAAAATGTCCCCTGAGAGTTGTAGTTTCAAGCTGTCATTTGCACTGTACTAGCAGCTGTTTTTTGCCCCAAACTGAGAAGACCCATCAGATTTACAGCATCCAGATGAGCAGTGACAGGAAGGAGTGCAAAGGCAGATCAGCTCCTGTATCTTTCTATGCAGGTTAACACATCGCCACCTACTGGTTACTACCCGTAATTGCAGAATTTGGATTTAAATTAGGACTTGACCCGAGAATAAGTCGAGGTTAGGTTTTCAGGCTAATTTTAAAGCATGAACAATTTCGAATTATACTCGAGTATATACGGTAGTTTATATAATGTATAGTTTTTTTAGTTTATTGTCTTTATATTATGTATAACTTTCTACAAATACATGGAATGTCAACATCAGTTGTATGATATGTGACAACTTATATTATTCTGTATTAAATGTATTACAATTAAATTCTTTTCGATAAAAATATATGATAAAAATAACTTAAACTTTGTGGGTTGGAGATTCATTGGCTAACAACAACAAATTATCCAATGGAGATATGTTACTGTACCTTTCTAACACAGCTGGGTTCTTTCCCTTATCTCTATATAGGCTAGGGTCAAACGCTAACAGGTTTATTAATTAACTACTCTATGTACATTTTTTCTTTTTTATTATTTTTGTTTTTGGGGGATAAGTTTATTTGATACTTTTAAGTTTTTGGTTTACCTTTGCTTAATAACTATGAACATTGTCTTTCCCTTTATTAAATAGCTATTTAAGGACTTAAACTGTACCTTGTACAGGGCATAGTTCTACCTGATAGTAAGTTGGATTAGAAAATGAATGAAAAGACTTCCAACCACGTCAATTTAACCCCATTCATGTGATCACAGTAATAAAACTAAATAATGTATACCATTTGTTTATAATGTATGCAAGTTTGCACATATAAGGAATAATGCACCCCTTACTGTATAATATCAGTATATTATACTGTAATGTGAAGTTTGCACTTTTATAATACATAAGATTTCAATTTTTTCCAAATCCCTATATTGTCCTTTAAAACATCAGTTTTACCTTTTTAAAAATGTTATGGGGTTAGAACAATGCATGGCCTGAAGGGTATGGGAGCTGCAGTGAAACATTTTCTTATAACTTTGAGCCTGTTATGCGAATGATGTATTATAGGGCCTAGGCACGCGCATTGGTTATCTTTTCTTTTTTTGTATAAATTATTGCCCATATCAGTAGCAAAATGTAATTGTAATTTAGCCTAAGGAGTGCTTCACAGTCCTTCTATTGTATGTATTTATTAGGAAGTATGGTCAAGCTTCCATGTGGCTGTAGCACCCCCAACCTGGCCCTGTAATTGTTGGTCCTATGCCTTTAATTTAAAGCAATGGATTAACAGTATCATCTCTCACTATAAAAAGTCAGTGGGCAGGGGGGGCCTAAGAGAGCCTGCTAAATTGAGCCAGTGCGCCAGTATGAGAAATGCAAATGTTTGCTAATGGTAATTGAAGTAAAAAAGGTTAGAAATTAGGTCCTTCCAGACTGGGGCTACCTTGATGTGGTTGGGAGGCTTTGCATTCATGTGATCACAATAATGTAAACTAAACCCCTTTTATTTATAATATAGGCAAGTTTGCAGATAATATATTGTATAGGGCATTGTAATGTGAATTGATTATCTTTTCTTTGTTTGTATTGATGTAGCACACCATTGAATTACATTGACAGGGAGCGCCACCGGAGGCATTCTGCTCCCGGCACCAGACCCCTTAAAGTGGAAGTTCAGTGCAAATACATGGTTTTCAGAAAATAGAGCAGTATTTTTTCATTCCAATGACCTTAGTCTGCCAATTCAGAATTTTGTCTGTGTATAAATAAAGTCAACCGAAATAATGACTTCCTGTTTGCAGGACCCCTAGAAGAGACCGATATGGTCTTGCCCTTGACCCAGCGCCTGGGTTGATTCAGTTGCTCAGTAGAGATCTGAGCATCTTTGACTCATCCAACAGCCAATCAGTAAAAATTACTGTTAGGAACATTCCAAGGATGTGGTGCATCCTGGGAAGAAGAACGACAGTTAGAACCTGAAATGCAAGGAACAGCAAAGGGTATGAAAACAACTGATTTTTCAAAATGGGAGAGAAAATGTAGAATAACTAAGAAGGCATTACACAAACTAACAATTTAACAAATATTGATAATTTCCACTGAACTGTCCCTTTAACAGTGATCCTACTAGCATACCATGGATGGCCAGAGATCAGGAACCCTTAGAGTTGATTGAAACTGTTCCCTCCTACAGAGAGAGACAAATTGGATAAAATGGTTTAAATAAATTGGAGCTAGGTAATCAGCTTGTCCAATCTTGTTTTCTATAATATCCTCATTTGGGTTAAATCCTAGGGAGTCTAGGTAAATCTTTAATTGGTGAATTGTTGACATTTGTATTTATAAGTTAAGGTATAATACCACCTAGTGGTCGCTGTTTCTTGTCTTAAATAGCTAGTGAAACTTTTGCTTTAGGAATATTTATTTAATTTGTAATTCTTTTTTTCTTATAAAGGACAGATTTTGTATAGAAATGTTACTATTTGTACAGTGCTTTGTGTAGCATAATATGCACTTTGTGTTTTAATCCACTTACAGTCCTAGTCCCCTATTTTAAATGGAATAGTCAAAAAGGAAGGTTTACCCACACCTCTGTCACTGCTAAACCATCTGCATGTGTTTGGACAAACTAAAACTTAAAGAGACTTTAATGACACCCAGTGGGGAAAAGAAAACATAAATTTTAATAAATATACATTAAACATTCTTTAACATACTTTAAAATCATCATCACATAGCTTCTGGGCTTCTTCAAATGTGGACACTGCTGTGTGTGTTGCATGGCCTAACAAATTGATCATATCATTGATCGTTTTGGAAATAAACATAGCATGAATATGTTTACTAATTGCCTTAGTAATAGGCAATTAGTACAGACACCCTCCAGGTGTCTGTATATACACAATTTGGGCTTAATTACAATATAGGGGATACTGTTCTATTCTTCCACTTTGTAGTTTCAGGATTACACCCAATTTTATATCCTTTATACTGTATAAATATATTTCTAAACTCATAGGGGAATATATTGAGTTTTTGGGAGGTACTATAAAGGTGGGGGTATATAACACAATTACACATAGGAAAGGGTAGATTCAATAAAAGTTCTTATCGTTAAAAATGGTGCTAATTTTGCCCCAACCAAACAGATGTTAGTTTTCAAATGTTAAATAAGATGTGATTGGTTGGGGCAAAATTAGCACCATTTTTAATGTTAAGAACTTTTATTGAATCTCACTATATTTGTATGTGTGTAATTATCACTATTTAATTCAAATCACCATAACAAATAATACTATACAAAGAATAGTACTAGTACTGATATTTTAATTACAAAACAAATTATATACTATTAAAAAAGTATACTTACTTTACTTTACACCCCTAAGGTTAAATGAAAAACTCAAAATGGTAAGTTTAGCCAGACCTCTAAGACTGCTACAGGGTCTCTCATATGGACTACACATCCACTTCCCACTCCCTTCTCCACAGAAAGAAATAAGACTTCCTTTAGAAGACAATCCAGTTTCTGGTTTTAGACAGGAAGTGTAAGGAAGTTCCTGTATTACACCCAATAATGTGCTGTTTGTAAAACATGTGATGGTCTTAGAAAATCAAATATTCTTCAGATTCACACATTCACGCTTGGAGATACAATCCAGTTTCTGTTTGCTAGACAGGAACTGATTTCTGTTTATTTGCATGTCCCAGCATTCTTAAAGAAATGGTCAGTTTTTCCCTTTCCCCCCAATATTAATATATTATTAGGATGTGGCTGGGAAGTACCTATTGTTATAAATAGGCTCTATTTTATTGTATGTTCTGTGGGGGGCTTTTTCATTCTTTATCTCCAGCTCACCTTACTCTATAAAGCTTATCAGTATCATGTGCTCCCAAGTCCTAACCTCATTGCAACTGTATATCTGGTACTTGCTGTGGTAAATACTGATAAGTATGAACATGTCATGCTAATCTGGATCCTGTATAGGTTGCCCAGTGGTGCTGTTTAGTTTGAACGGCACATTGTGGCAGGATTTCCTGGGCCTATTCTCAGACCTGCAGGTTTATTCCACTAAATTCTAACTGGCAGGTAGGTGAAATAGGAAAGGGAGGGCAAGTTTGATAAGATTCATGACTCCTACTGCCTGTTGTGACCTAAATAATCCTTGCCTAGACCAATAGTGTAATAGCTTTGGATGTAAGGGAAGGGCAGATGGATCACTTGCATGTTTGAGTTCTTGGGTAGGAATTGCTAATGCACAACCATGGGCTTTTAATGTCTGTAAGTCAGAAAAATGGCTTTATTCCAGAATGTATGAAAACTATAGTTTCCAGCATTCTATGCAGTCAGGGAATTCTGGGAGTTGTAGTTTTTAAACGTTAAAAATTAATCACCCCTGCTCTATATCATTATGCTGTATTGCTCTGGACACATGCCTTAGCTACAAGACATAAAAAAGAAACTTGCAGCAATCAAGGGATGCTGGGATTTGTAGTGAAAGGTTCAACACCCCTGCTCTATACCATTAGGCTGTATTGCATCTACATGCATTATCTACAGGATATAAATGAGATATTTTGCATGATCCCACCAACTTCTCCAGGGAAGCTGGGAGAGAAATACGTGTTTATATAGTAGATTATTAGGACAATGCTATTATAATAACATGAGGCTGTGAGGTACCTTCTGTTATAAGAAGGCTCTATTTAAATATATACTCTGTGGGAATATTTGAGCTCCTTTAACCTCACCCCATCTTAACCTATAAAGCTAATCAGTATCCTGTGCTCCTAAGTCCTAACCCCATAGCAACTGTTAATCTTGTAGTTACTGTGGTTAATACTAATAAGTATTAGCATGTTTATCTGGCTCCTGTATAGGGTCTAAGGTTGCCCAATGTTGCTGTTTAGTTTGAAATGCTCATTACAGAAGGATTGCCTGGGAATGCTGGAAGTTATAGTTTGGAACATGTTAAAGGACCCAAGTTTAACACCTTTACTCTATACCATAGGCTGTATTACATCTAGACACATGCCTTTGACACAGGCTTTAAATTAGATACTTTGCATATCCCCACTGATTTCTCTAGGAAAGCTGGGACTGAGAAATAGGTGTTTATATGTTAGATTATTAGGGCAATGCTATTAAAATAACATGAGGCTGTGAGGTACCTTCTGTTATAAGAACATACAATACAAGGATTGTGGAAGCGCTCCAATTAGGCTAATTTACAACTAAATTTAAAAAAAATAAATAAAAAAAATAAAACACTTATAAAAACATAATAATAATTATCAATGCACATTCCTAGGCCCCATACAATATCATATTATCTGCACACTGGCATATTACTGTCATCACATGAATGAAAATCCTTCCAACCATGTCAAGGTAACCCCAGTCTGGAAGGTCCTAACTTCTAATCTTTTAAAATGTATTTTACTTCAATACCAGTGTGCAGATAATATGACATTGTATGGGGCCTAGGAATGTGCATTGATTATCTTTTCTGTGTTCTGTTATAAGAAGGCTCTTTTTCATTTTATACTCTGTGGGGAGCTTTTAGCTCCTTTAAGCCCACCACACCTTAACATATAAAGCTAATCAGTTTCCTGTGCTCCCAAGTCCTAAGCCAATAGCCACTGTACATCTGGAACTCGTGGTGAATACTAGCATGTAAATCTGGACCCCGTTTAGGGTCTCATGCTACCCAATAGTGTCTCTTTAGTTTGTAGATGTGTTCTCAGACCTGCAGGTTTATTCTATTTGGTTCCCTTGGATGCTGATGACTGAGTAATATATATACTGTGTATGTATGTATATATATATATATATATATATATATATATATATATATATATATATACATAGAAAAGATAATCAATGCACATTCCTAGGCCCCATACAATATCATAATATCTGCACACTGGCATACTTTATAAACAAAGGTTTGACCAGATCAGTTGCACTTCCTCTAAATGTAGTTGTAAATTAGCCTAATTGGAGTGCTTCCACAATTCTTGTATTGTATATATATATATATATATATATATATAGGAGAACAAACTGTGTAGCACTCATGGGACTTTTTCAACAGATCAAATGATTAATTTCACAATCGACGTGTTTCAGCTAACACAGCAGCCATCCTCAGGATGTGACATCACAGCAAAACAAGGTGTTATTTAACATTTCAGGTAAATCCAGCTCCTCCCCTGTGCTTAACCCTCCACGGTGATTAACCCTATCAGTGCTTAATAGAACTAAAGTGCTAACTAGAATGTACAAATCAAAGCCATATTACATCATACATGGATACAAGTCATATAACAATTGAAATACTCTATCCGGGTATTTACATATAACAAGTGTATATGGGATAAAGAAAATTTTTAACCCATCTAACAGTCTGCAATCTTATAAAAATATCTAGAGAAACATGGCATATCTATTTATAATTTAAAGTGCTAAGTGCAGAAAATTATAAGAATAGATCTAAAACCAAGTATAGTCAAAGTATTAATGAGTGAGCCCAATAGTGTAGCACAAATTAAAAAGATACATATAAGAGACATTCTTAAAACAGTTATTGCCACCGTTCCACTTTGCTAGAACGTTGCTAATCCCACGTTACTATAATATTACTGACATAAGTTACAAAAGAAGAAACTGTAGTTAATACTGACTTCACCAATCTTTGTGGATACATGTATTACACACCATTTCTATTGGTCACATGACCCCTTTCTGTTATTTTAGATAAGATAATGTAATATATTAATAAACTATAAGAGGCTATAAGTGATCATAAAGTGCATATAAAAAGTATGTTGGAGGTTTTAAGAACCATATAGAGGGCTATAAAAAGCATACAGAGGACCATATTGGAGACCATAGCGGGCATATAGGGGGCTATAAAAAGCAGGCTAAGACCAGTTGTTCATTAAACCCTTTTGGGGATAGTGTCCCCAGTTTTTTAATCCAAAAAGCCTCCCATTGAAGTAGCAGTTTACTTCTTTCAGCTATATTAGGGATCCCTACCACCTGGTCAATAGCCATCCATCTAAATGTAGCAAGGGAGTGAACTTTATCCCTGAAGTGGCGGGCCAATTACTGTTCTCCAAATTTACTATCTCTTACCGGTTCCATGCCTGTGGCCAATGTGGAACGGATCGACGATCGATGGTTCGCCAGCCGATCCTTTAGTGATGTAGTGTTTTTTCCCACATAATATAGCCCACAGGGACATGTGATAAAGTATACAGCGTCTGTACTTTGACATGACAGTTTAAATCTGATTTTAAATTTGCGCCCTGTGTGGGGATGGGGAAAATCAGTCCCTGATGGCATATAGTTACATGCCTGGCAGCCTACTCACTTGTAACATCCCTCTTTTTTGTGGGAAAGCCATGTGGTAGGTTTAATCGTCTTGTGGACCACCATGTCCATTTTTACCAATAGATTTTTAAGGTTGCAGCCTCTTCTATATGCAAAGATAGGTTTGACATTTTTAAATGGGAGGGAGTTGTCAGACGTTAAATGTTCCCAATTCTTTTTGACACTACTTTTTATTACCTCACTATGTGGGGAATATTGTAGGGAATAGGGAATGTTTACCAATTTTTGTTTCCCCTTATTGTTTCGAATTTCCATACACCCTCCATTGTGTGTCAGAATCGCCCTATCTTTTTGGTTCTCTATGAGTTTAGAACTATAACCCCTCATTACAAATTTGTTAGTCATTTGGTCCAATTGTGTCCTTGTTTTGTCATCATCCGTGTTATTGGTCAGTACTCTCAAGAATTGGGAGAAAATTACACCTCTTTTCTGATGAGAGGGATGGTAACTATCCGCATGTAAAAGTGTATTTTTATCGGATGGTTTGGTAAACATCCAGGTATTAAAGCCAAATGCATCCTTCGTGATCCTGATGTCCAAATAATCAATTGTGGTCTCATGGGCTACCATGGTGAATTTAACTGCGGGATAAAAAGAGTTAAGTTTATTTAAAAATTGGGAGCATTCCTCCTGGGGCCCGTTCCACAAAATAAATAGGTCATCTATGTAACATTTATAGATCAACAATTTTTTATCAAACTCCGGATAGATGTACTTAAGCTCAAAAGCCTCCATGTACAGATTAGCAAAAGAGGGACCTACATTGGATCCCATTGCAGTCCCTGACACTTGATTATAAACCTTGTCCCCAAATCTAAAGTAGTTGTTCTGGAGTGTAAAGAGCAAAAGCTCCATCAGGAATTCAATTGGCCATCCAGTCATTATTATCCCATATACACTTGTTATATGTAAATACCCGGATAGAGTATTTCAATTGTTATATGCCTTGTATCCATGTATGATGTAATATGGCTTTGATTTGCACATTCTAGTAAGCACTTTAGTTCTATTAAGCACTAATAGGGTTAATCACCGTGGAGGGTTGAGCACAGGGGAGGAGCTGGGTTTACCTGAAATGTTAAATATCACCTTGTTTTGCTGTGATGTCACATCCTGAGGACGGCTGCTGTGTTAGCTGAAATGCGTCGATTGTGAAATAAATTGTTTGATCTGTTGAAAAAGTCCCACGAGTGCTACACCGTTTGTTCAACTTGGTAATCTCATTTTGAAGGCACCGGGGCACTGAAGCTGAACTGAGAGTGCGAGACCCACCGTATGTATATATAATATATATAGATATATATACAGCACTACGGAAAAGGAGCACTCCTAGGTCCTCAATTTATTCAACAAACAAACACAGGTCAACGCGTTTCAGCCATCTTATTGAAATGTATTGTTTGTTGAATTTTGTGAAGACCCAGGAGTGCTCCATTCTACTTTTCCATAGTGCTGTATGTATCCCTTTGGAAGCACCTGGGTGGCTATAATCCGTTTGGTGTAAGTGCGACCCTCCCCACATTGCTTTATATATATATATATATATATATTTTCAGGATATTAAGTATATAGAAACTTTATTTTGTCACATGCTACCTGTAGCACAAAGTAGCAGCAACGTTTTGGGGAGAATGTCCCCTTTCTCAAGCTGAACGGATAGCAATGAAAAAAGGGTAGACACACCCAAATTTAAACCACATTACAGGAAATGAGGTAATTTCTTGTCACATCTTAATCTACATATCACATGACATATTCAGTCAAAGTACTATTAACCTAACTAAATTAATAAATAATTTAAGTGACAATCCATTATAGACTATCCGAATGTATTGTGAGTCACCCTGTGGAGCAACCGATAGAGCAAACCGCAATACACCCTTGAACCATATAGGGAAAAAAAAAACAGAATCATCTGCTTATTGTTAGAATAAATATCCTCACTAGCCTCGCCGGACTTTAGCGCCTGTCTTAGAGCCACTAAGAAACCTTCAGCGCTGGGAGAATGGATTACACAAAACGTTCGGTGCAGTAGAACCCAGTTTCTCGGTTTATTCACATGTTACATTGGGTTTTCACAAAGAAAAAAAAGGGGGCGTGGCCAGACACAGTGTCTGTAGATGACGTACTAAAACCTTGGAATATGAAGATAGAGTCAGTCTGACACAAAAAATGTAGGAGGGAAAAGACCTTGAGCTCACTGGGAAGCTCAAGTGTTATCAAATGAGAAAGAACATTTGGAAACAAAACATCTACAATAACACGACAATAATATAAGACAAAATGGAGTCAGAGTCAAAAACAGGGTGACTCACAATACATTCGGATAGTCTATAATGGATTGTCACTTAATAATTTATTAATTTAGTTAGGTTAATAGTACTTTGACTGAATATGTCATGTGATATGTAGATTAAGATGTGACAGAAATTACCTCATTTCCTGTAATGTGGTTTAAATTAATTTGGGTGTGTCTACCCTTTTTTCATGCTATCTGTTCAGCTTGAGAAAGGGGACATTCTCCCCAAAACATTGGCTGCTACTTTGTGCTACAGGTAGCATGTGACAAAATAAAGTTTCTATATACTTAATATCCTGAACTGGAGTGGTTGGTATGCTACAGGTACAAAGTTATATATATATATATATATATAATTTGTATACTCACAGCACTCCACCACTTCACATGGTCCGGTGCAATGCCTATGGACACATGGCTGTATTGTATCCCATATAACATAGCAGTTGTAAAGGCAGCACTCTGGACTCTTATTTCAATTGCCGTAATTTTATTGTTCACAGTCATCATTTCATAAGGCTTATGAATGATGACTGTGTAACAATAAAATTACGGCAATTGAAATAAGAGTCCAGAGTGCTGCCTTTACAACTGCTATATATATATAATATATATATATATTATATATATATATATATATATATAATGTGCTTCCAAAGGGATACATACAGCACTAACATGGAAAAGTAGAAGGACACTCTGACTGGTCTTCACAAAATTCAACAAACAATACATTTCAATAAGATGGCTGAAACGCGTTGACCTGTTTTGTTTGTTGAATAAATTGAGGACCTAGGAGTGCTCCTTTTCCGTGTGCTGTATATATATTCTATATATATATATATACATACGGTGGGTCTCGCACTCTCATTCAGCTTCAGTGCCCCGGTGCCTTCAAAATGAGATTACCAAGTTGAACAAACGGTGTAGCACTCGTGACTTTTTCAACAGATCAAACAATTTATTTCACAATCGACGCATTTCAGCTAACACAGCAGCCGTCCTCAGGATGTGACATCACAGCAAAACAAGGTGATTTAACATTTAGGTAAACCCAGCTCCTCCCCTGTGCTCAACCCTCCACGGTGATTAACCTATTATGTCTAATGAACTAAAGTGCTTACTAGAATGTGCAAATCAAAGCCATATTACATCATACATGGATACAAGGCATATAACAATTGAAATACTCTATCCGGGTATTTACATATACAAGTGTATATGGGATAATAATGACTGGATGGCCAATTGAATTCCTGATGGAGCTTTTGCTCTTTACACTCCAGAACAACTACTTTAGATTTGGGGACAAGGTTTATAATCAAGTGTCAGGGACTGCAATGGATCCAATGTAGGTCCCTCTTTTGCTAATCTGTACATGGAGGCTTTTGAGCTTAAGTACATCTTCCGAGTTTGATGAAAAATTGTTGATCTATAATGTTACATAGATGACCTATTTTTTTGTGGAAGGGCCCCAGGAGGAATGCTCCCATTTTTAAATAAACTTAACTCTTTTTATCCCGCAGTTAAATTCACCATGGTAGCCCATGAGACCACAATTGATTATTTGGACATCAGGATCACGAAGGATGCATTTGGCTTTAATACCTGGATGTTTACCAACCAGTCCGAAATGAGGGGGCATTGAGAGCAAGGTCTCTGTGTTTGCTGAAGACACTAAACTATGCAGAGCTTTGGAAACTTCAAATGATGTGCAATTGCTGATTCTGACCTAATACCAAAATGGGCAGTGTATGGAAGATGAGATTCAATGTTGATAAATGATAAATTAGGGTTCAACAATCCTTGTGCAACCTACACATAAATAACTCTGTGTTAAGTGAATCTCAACTGGAAAAAGATTTGGGGGTTCTGGAGATAACAAGACTTAGCTGTAGCAAACAATGCCAGGCAGCAATGACTAGGCTAGCAAGATATTGTCTTGTATAAAGAGGGGAATAGATTTAAGAGAAAAAAACATTATACTCCTCCTTACAAGGCACTGGTAAGGCCTCATTTGGAATATGCGGTGCAGTTTGGAATCCATATACAAAAGGGACATCTTGGAAATGGAAGCAGTTCAGAGAAGGGCAACTAAATAATAAAGGGAATGGCTTGACTATGCAGGCAGATTAGACAAGTTAGGGCTGTTTACATTAGAGAAGCGATGTTTGCGTGGGGATATGATCACTTAATACAAATATATTATGGGCCATACAATTACTCTCTGGTGCATTGTTCACTAATAGGTCATATCAGAGGACCCGTGGACATCCTTTAAGGTTGGAAGAAAAGAAGTTTCATCTTCAGGTTAGGAAGGTTTCTTACAGTGAGAATGGTGAAACTGTGGAACTGTCTTCAAGCAGATGTGGTAATGGCAAGTTCATGAATAGCTGCATAAGTTTCTAAAACTAAAAAATATTGCGAATTACTGGTATTAATTCATTTATTGTAGTTCTGGTTGATCTAGGGAGTCAGGAAGGAATTTTTTAGCTGTTTTTTTTTTTATTACTTCCTCTGGATCAACTGTTGGGTAGGGTTAAAAAGGAGGGTGAAAAGGTTGGACTTGATGGAAGCATGTCTTTATTCAACCTCAATTACTACTACTACTATGTTCCTAAAGTGATATAAATCGGATATGAGAGATCTACACAGAGCGGCAGCAGCTCTGGGTTAATCTCCCCAAAATGCTTAAAATTGTTGAAAGGAATAATTATTTGTAGAATTGCCCAGCCATATTCTGAATTCTACAGTATGGGTGATTATGGTATTAGCGAGAAAACAGGTGTGCCATTTTGTTATGGAGAATGCATTATCCATATTTTATTTCCACATTCTTCAGAATGTGTATTTAATACTGAGTCTCATATAAGGGTGCAAGATCAAATACCTGACCTGTTAAGATTTTCACTTTATATCCTGATGAAACCTGTTGATTCAAAGTACAGGTGAAACGTACGTCGAGTTGATATAAGGATGGACCAAGAGAATGCCTACAACTGTGGTGTGACTACATATTCAGTGGACAGCCAGCGGGAGACCGGGTGAAGACTAACTGGAGGAAGGGTGAGAGACTTCCAATTTACTAGCAGCGTGCGTCTGCCATATTTTAAAAGCCCGGGATAGTGTGGTCTGCTACTCCAACCAACCGCGGCAGTGATGTATAATTTGATATCACCCACAGAACTAATATCTTTTGTAGTTCGATCTAGTGCTATTAATCCGGGGACGCCCAGTAAGACTACCTGTTACCTTGGAAATTGAGATAGTGGAGTTCTGCAGAAATACGAGAAGGACTCGTTGTATATTGGACAGAACCAGTAGTAGTGTGAATTGGTTACTTTCAGCACGGCTGTGCAATATTCACTTAACTACAGAGTATCTCTTGAATTTCCTAGTAATTGATATGTTGAGTTGTGGCTACATTTTATTAATTGTATAAGCAATGTGTATATACTAGTGAAATGGGGAACTTTTATAGATGTGTGTTTATGATTAAATACTATTTTGCCTCAACACAGGATCAGGATTATTTACTGATGGTTAAAAGTGTGTGAGTGCTAATTAGGGTACTTAAGCGAAGGGGGTCTATCCCCATCGCTAATTCTTTTGTGTGATATAAAATAATTATACCCTAAGCACCATCCCAAGTATGGGATAACACAACCATATTTATAATTATTACCATTGTGCACTTACAATTATTTATAGTAAGATTTTCATCTCTCAAATAAAAATGTTATCAGTACATTATTACCACAATGATGTATTAAATGTATCTGTATACCTTTTAAAATTAGTCTTTAAGTCCATACAGATCCTGCAAATGTGTTATTGTATATGTTACCATAGAGTTATTGTATATGTTACCATAGAGATTGATGCTTGTTTTCTGAACACATCCCAAAGGTCTATTAACTCTCCTTGGCTAACAAATGATATCTGCAGGGCATGGTTGACTATTATTTTGCAAATCTTTTTCTAAAAATCAACTATTTTAAATATTAAAAAAAGTTTCAGTTTACATGCTTTGCCACTTTATGCTGCACTAATTTGCAAAATTCCATTCTAAAGCTTCATGGATTTTTTTCATGGGGAATAATCTGCCCTCAATTATCACCTTTAATTCAGTAAAACCCATTATAGCCTGTTACAGAATGATAAACCATGCTTCACATTTGTTATTTCTCAATTATTAATAAAGGTTTCTTTTTAAAGTCACATTTGAGTCATTTAATGGTTTGGGGAAACTTGTATGTGTTTGGGGGAAATTTCCTTTTTCAATATTGATTATTTTTAACATTTTAATTCAGTCCTAGCTTGCCCAAAGGTATTGGTTGGTAAAATTAAATTTTGAATAGTGCTTTAAAAATTACATGTGTCAGAACAATAGGGAAAAAACTGCTGCGTTGGTAGTAAGTGGGTGGTGAATAACAAACAACCGCCAAGCCACCAAAAATTATATGCGAGTGGACGGTTGATCAGGCACCAATGGTGATCAACAAATTACACCAAAACTGAATGATCATGTTAAATATGATGCCATGTATAGTGTCCAATTTTGCTAGAGGGCACCATACACTGGGCGATAATTGTCCAGTACCGGGTATTGACTGACCGTATTGGTGCATCTATGGCCACCATAACCAGTGCTCCAGGAAAGGCAAAATATACCTGATGGTTTGTTAATGTTCTGCACAGCCCTGCCACCATTCACTGAGACTGGGAGCTCCCCAGCCATGCCACACTATGGAAAGGGAAGACTAGAGCTACCAGGAGACCTCCATATGGCTTGAATGATCAAAGCCTTTGCTCTCCATCACTGTTTAGCAATTTGGTGGGACAGATCACAAAACAATGTTGATTCTACATTCACTAGATTTACAGTTGAGGTGCTCATATTAATTGTTATAGAGAGGGTAGGAAGAAAGATCTGATCTGCAACACTCTAATGATACAATATATTGGTAAAAGTGAAAGGCTAAAATCCTTATTTTATTTGACAGGGATATACATTAAAAACAATTAAAAAGCCACCAATCTCCTCAAAGTCTATGGTGAGTCTAAATAATGTCAGTAATATATATATACATATATACTCTCAGAGTCTATAGGTCCCCAAAAGTCAGTAATAAAGTCACATAGTCATTATTTGGTCAGAAACATAAACATCATGGGTTACCCTACTTACGACCTGAGGTACAGTACAAAGGAGAGAAGTGGGATAAGATCAAGTCCATCACATGGTACATATATATTACTGACATTAGGTAGACTCACCATAGACTTTGAGGAGATTGGTGGCTTTTTAATTGTTTTTAATGTATATCCCTGTCAAACAAAATAAAGGATTTTTAGCCTTTCACTTTACCAATATATTGTATCATTAGAGTGTTGCAGATCCGATCTTTTTCCTACCCTCTCTATATCGTTAATTCTCTGAATCTAGCACCTCCCTACACAGGTTTACTTATTCAGTGCCCTAATGCAGCTTTCTTTCTCATATTTATTGTGACTTCTAATCTAATTGTCTTATATTCAAGCTCCCCCAGTCCTCTTAATACATTAAGTCACCCTTCTCTGAACCCTTTCTATTTCCAAGATGTCCTTTTGTTCCCAAATGAGACCTTACTAATGCTTTGTAAAGAGGGAGAATAATATTTTTCTCCCTTGAATCCATACCCACTTATACAAGACAATACCTTGCTAGCTCTAGTTGTTGCTGCTTGTACTGCTTACTACATTAAAGTTTGTTCTCCATCAAAACTCTACAATCCTTTTGCAAAAGAGATTCTCTTAACACAGAGAAGCACAGAGATTTTAAGCCCAAATGTATCACTTTACATTTACCAACATTAAATCTCATCTGACACTTAATAGTCCAATGTGACAACCCACCTAGATCCCACTGCAACAATTACACATGATCTCTATCTTTTAAACGGCTGACAAAGTTGTGTGTCATCCACAAACACAGAGACCTTGCTGACAATTCCTACTTCCAAATAAGTAGAGACAACTTGGATATAAAATAATATCTTTCATTGGCTAACTAAAATGATTAAAAAAGCAAGATTTCAAAACACTTAGGCTTCTTCCTCAGGCACAATACAATACTGAATCTTGTAAAGCACACAAGACTTCAGTATAGTTTTATGCCTGAGGAAGAAGCCTACGTTTTTTCGAAAGCTTGCATTTTCAATAATTTTAGTCAATAAAAGGTATTATTTTATATCAAATGGCTAACATGGTACAATCCTCTACCACTACTATTAATTAAAAACTAAAAACAGATTAAATAGAAGTGGACCAAACACTGAATCCTGTGGCACACCACTATAATCCACATCGTCAAAGCACCTTTAAAGGGCATGTCCACCCCCAAAACTATAATCCCCCCCAACTACTGGCCCCACCATGTAGTTAGTTTAATCCTTACCTCACATCCCAGCTCCATAGGGTCTCCTGTAGTCCCCCCCTCCAAAGTCCCAAAAACTGACCACCAGGAGGCTAGCAGGGCCATATAGGACATGCCTGCTACCTGGCCTCCCGGAGATCATTGCCATGCGTACTGTGATGCTCAATCCTTACAAAATCTTTGCTTATACACAGTGGCATTGCTATTTTAATCTTTAACTGGATCTTTGAATGTTTTAACAAACCTACCTAATAGTGTGTCCCAAATCTAAACTTTTCCAGTAGTACTTCACGGCTGTGTGATGACAACATTGCGCAGGCTGGTGCAATGATGTCATCACGCAGCAGCATTGTATTATTAAGAAATTGCCACCATGCACTAATTCTGCTTGGACTTTACCTTCTTGCAGTGGGACCTGGGAACAATAGTAGCTGTAAGTAAATAGTTGTTGCCTAATGGGGCTATTACTATGTTGCTATATGTGATGAAATTGCCAATGTGCTACCAGATATATATGAAATTGCCAGTTGCCACCACTATATGACAAGAATTTCCCAGTTTGCTACTAGTATGTGATGAAATTGCCAGTTTCCACCAGTATATCTGTTGTATTCAGTAATATCAAATAATATGAATAACAGAACGCAAGGGAACACTGCTGGACTTACCTTAACGGCGCTCTCAGCTGTCGGAGGACGTTGTCTGACGAGCACCTATCTTCTGCGCATGCAGGCCAATACAAAGATAGGCGAACGATTGGGGCAGCGCGCCTGACAGCTAAAGAGCAGCCGCAAGTGGAGCGCAGGTAAGGTAAGGGCTTTCTATTATTTAAAAGAAGGTGGGAATAAGTGTTCTTATCTCTCTGTGAATAATGCATGTATTTTATGTACTTATAATTACAGTTTAAGTCCCTTTAAAGTTTAGTTCTTGTAGACATTCATGACTGGCTCTCTCAATTCAGAATTACTTCTGTGGCAATTAAGTACCCTGGAAAGTCCCAATTAGCATATGAAAGCCAGGGTGTAGGGACCTTCTGAGTGCTAGGGTAGATTGCATTGAGGCTAAGAGGTGTTATTGAGTGCCCAGGGTAAGGTGTCAACAGCATTGTACATGACAGACAGCTGATGTAGAACCCCCCATCTGTATTCTAGCTTAGTTTTTTTTATTTTCATAAATGGTCTCCTTGATACCTCTCTTGAACCAGTCCTTTTCCTTTGCCAAGATGTTGACATTACAATCTCAAAGGTATGGTTTTTCCTTAAGATGCAGTTACACAGCTGAGTTCTGACCCGAGGAATTGGCTCTTCTTTGCTGGTGCATTTGCGTGTTGGTCTCCCACACATACAATCAGAGTACTCTTCACTGCACTGCACTGCGTATATGATGTTGATTTTGCTGTGTTTTGGTATTGGGTCTTTCCAATGTACCAATTGTTGCCTTAGTGTGTTGTTTCGTTTATAGAGACAGGGATACGGTGTTTTATTGAAAATTCTTTAATTTCTCAGAGACCCCAGATACATTTGGGGTGACCATGTTCTTTCTTGTCTTGCTTTCCCCCTTCACTGCTGGTATTTGTGTTCTTTTCTTTTCTTTCTGGTAGCATATTTGCTACCAGTGTTTATTAGAATTCACAGTTTGCTATTAGTATGTAATGAAATTGCCAGTTTGCTACTAGTTCATAATAAAATTTTCATTTGCTACCAGTATATGATGAAATTGACAGTTTGCACAGCAAATTGACAGCCATTTCCATATCTACCATAGTAATGAAATTGCCGGTTTGCTACTAGTATATGATGAAATTGCCAGTTTGCTAGCAGTTTGTAATGAAATTGCCAGTTAGCTACCCGTATATGATGAAATTCCAGTTTGCTACCAGGATATGATGAAATTCCCATTTGCTACCAGAAAGTGATCAAATTGGCAGTTTGCTACAAGTATAATGGAATACTGTACCTCTGTGTCATTAATGTGTGTATTTCTGTCTACCTCTTATCTCTATCTCTGTATATTTCGCTGTCTTATTCCTAGTGGGTGTAGATTAATTTGGGTGGGGAAGGGGACATGCCCTAAAAATTTAGTCCCCAAAAGTGCCTCTGATCTTCTTAGACCCTAGAGACTCCCCTGTTACTAGACCTGTACTCAAAACTATTATTGATTGATTGCTCAGGCTGGATAATTGAGTTGATTTATTAAAAATTATGATCAATTGATTAATTGAGTTATTGGATTTAAAAATTACCACATATTAAAAATTGCAATTAATAATAATAAATACATCCAATGAACCAGGAATATTAATTTAATCTTTTTTTAAAAGCAGTTTTTTCTCTATAATGAGGATTGAGTTGAATCTATTGGTCCAGCCCTTGTCAACCATCAAGTTATTTGTACGGCCCCCTGTGAAATTTAACTGCCCACCACTGTGCTAGGGGCTACTAGTGTCTGTAAATAAAACATGGTAAAAATAACAAATTGTTTTGCTGTATTAGTCCAGTATATGTAGTAAAACGTAAAGTACTGTGATACTTTTAATGGACTAACAGTGGGCAATCTACAGTACTAGACTGCACAGAATATGTTCAGTAACGGAAGAGAGAGACACACACCTAGGTGCACTTGGTACATCTTTCAAACAAAAAGAAATATCTACACAGAACAATTACCACTGACAAAGCATTGAGAACACCCAGGTAAAACCTTCAATTACAAAGAAAAAAGAGAAACACCCGGATCCCTTTGGTAACAACATAGTACCCGGTACTGGAAAGCAATACGTACAATAATGAAAGAACTACACCTATGATTAAAGGGCATGTCCACCCCAAAACTATAATCCCCCCATACTGGCCCCATAGTTTAGTGTAGTTTAATCCTTACCTTACATCCCAGCTACATCTGGTTCTTCTGCTATCCCCCCCTAAAGTCCAAAAATAGGACTCTGCCACCTGTCTCGCCTCCAGGGGACATTTGGCATGCGTACTGCAGCCCTTCTCCCCCTCCCGATTAGGATTCCTCCCCCTAGCATAAAAACCTTTTGCTATAAACATTCCCCTTGTCCCCCCAGCCCCAACCGCTATATTTTTATTATCAGAAAGTGCCCCAAACATTACTCTTCCCTCTTTCCTCCGCCTTGCTGAACTCCCGGCAGCCGCATCCGTGATTGGATGCCGCTCAGCCAATCACAGACGTGACTGCCAGTCCCGCCCCTCTGATTGCATTTTCTCGCAAGCGAGGGCCTGGCAGTGCAGCGGAGGAAAGAGGGAAGGTAAGTAAAGTTTGGGGCACTTTCTGATAATAAAAATATAGCGGTTGGGGCTGGGGGACAGGGGGAATATTATATCAAAAAAAATTTTCATGGGTGGACATGCCCTTTAATCAAGATGAAACACTTAAAAAAAATGTTCCCAGAACCCCCTATACTTGCCTTTAGGCAACCACCAAACCTTCATCAAAACTAGTGAAGATAAAATTACCACACGGATACAAAACATGCAGGGGTCCTCGGTGTAAACTGTGCAACAATATTAAAGGGGCAGTTCAGGGAAATGATCAATATTGTTAAATTGTTAGTTGTGTAATGCCTTTAGTTTTCTACATATTCTCTCCCATTTTGAAAAATCAGTTGATTTCATACCCTTTGCTGTTCCTGCTGTTGACATTAGTGGAGCTGACATTTCAGGTTCTAATGGTCCTTCATCTTCCCTGTTCCTAACACTGATTGGCTGTTGGAGGGTCAAACATGCTCAGATCTCTACTGAGCAACTGAATAAACCCAGGCACTGGGTCAAGGGCAAAACCATAACGGTCTCTATTAGGGGTCAGTATTTCGGTTGCAGTTATTTATACACAGACAAAATGCTGAATGGGCAGGGTCATCAGGATGGGAAAATACTGCTCTTTTTTTTGAAAACGATATGTATTTGCACTGAACTTCCCCTTTAACAGTTCTCCATCTGTAATACACAGGAATGGGGTATTTAACATCCACATCCAGCCATGTGGTGTATTTAATGCAATGTAACAATGTACGGACATTTGTACGGATAGGGGAAACCAGTCAAAAACTACAGAAGAGGATGAACTCCCAAGAAGTAGCATCACCAACCATAATGAGATAATAACTGTTTGCCTGTGGGGCATCATTTTTCTCAACCAGGACAATCCATGGAAAACCTCCAAGTCCAGATCTTGACGGGACAGTTCAGTAGCAACAAAGAAAGAAAAAACATTTGAAGCCAAATTATTCTGTTATTTTGTATTCTGTTATACAAGATTTGGGATTCCTAGCCCACAATAAACTGTTGATTATATTGTATGTAGAAACAATATGTGGATGGTATACAATATGTGCATATTCTCAGTGTCTGCTATTTATCTCTCTATTTTATTGCTCCTTCTCATTCCTAGTTATTCTGGATTTTATTTTATTTTTTGCCTTTTGGGTTTATTATTTTGTTATCTAATGAATTAGCTCCTTACTTTCTGTTAACTTTTGTTTTAATCAGTACTGCTCTGAACTGAGGAAGAGGGTTGATCCCTCAAAGCTTGTCTTACTAAAATAAACAGTATCATAGTAACATTAAATAGCATTTGACTTATTATGTGTTAGTTTATCCCAAAGAGTTTAATATCCGTCTGTGAATGCAAGATGGCAGATAAAAGTTAAAAGCTTCATTATTTAATATTATATTTATTGAACCAATTATTCAATTGTCCTTTAAATTATAACAATATTTATTTATCATTAACGTTTTTAAGCTTTGTTAAAAAAAAATAACTTTGTGATCTAGTTAATGGTTTTGAAGCCCACTCAAATGCAATGGGATTTGGTCATCGTTAGCCATGTGTGTAGTGAAAAATCAACTGATCCTGCAGCCAACAAACTACTGTCCTTGGCCACAGAATGATAGGTTAAACAAATAATTTTCAGCCACTATCGGCTCCCTATATTTTATTATAGGAAGGCAATAACGATCAACCCAAGACCAATGCCAGTTCAATATGAGACAAAAAATTTTGTGTGTCAACATATCCAGAGAGTAAAGACTAATATGTTTACTAATTATTACTCCAACTTATCATGCATTGAAACTGTAGATGCATCACTGGTCTGAAAGTGTCCATTGGCAGAGAACCATTATCACATAGACAGAGGGAACATTAATAATGTTGCTGTGGCAGCTCATTAAAAAAAAACATGTTTCCAAATTTTTAAAGGCTACCTTCCCTTAAAGAACATATTTTTATACCCTATACATCAATAGTTTATGGCCATCTTAAGCCACCCATCCTACAGATATTTCACATAGCTTATTTATTACTAAATCATTTTACTAGAACTACTAATAACTACTAACTAATACTAATATTAAAGGGCATGTCTCCCTAAAAACAAATAACTGGTGACGGGTGATATCTGCCTGCACCCCAACTGATTTTACCAGTTTATTTCATGAATTTATAACCATATATTAATGATAATTTCTATTGCTTTCTGACAAAGGTATATGCCTCCTCCCTTGCTTCTCTGCTTACTGAGCTTTTTATAAGCTTGAGTATGTGCAGAGGTGGCAGCAGGTGAAACACCACTCATTCATTGGTGTGATGTCAGTTGCCTTGATGGACTGTATGAAGGGGGGGGCAGCTTACTCTGCCAGAATGGGGACAATAATTATACTTAAAGAGCAAGCCAGTCCTCAAATGAAAATGTATTAACAGGTTAATCACCCCCAAAACCCTAAACTGTAATAGTTTGGAACCTGAAATCCTGCACAATACCCTGTTACCCCTTTTTTGCTTCCAGGTTCTTTTGGTTTTTGCAGTGAGCAACTGTGAGTTATGAATTTAACAGTGTGATATCACAGCCAATGACTGAATGCTGCCTCTTCTGAGCATGCTCAGGCTCAGTACAGGTCACTAAATTGCTCAGTTTACATTAATGCATCCAGAATCATAGCAGGCATAGCAGGCATACAGTAATGAATTCAGAGGGCAAAGTAGGATATATCATCATATTTTAAGAGGCCTTCTACTAAAAAAAGATGTTTATATGAGGATGAAGTTGTCCTTTAAATATCTGGTTAGTAATGCAGGTAATAAAGTGCAAAATATATAAGTTTTTGATTTAAAAAGTGGACATGCCATTCAATGTACTGTTTTGCTTATTTTCCTAATAATAATAATAATAAGATTGTGATTTAGAATTTAATAAAACCCTAATTCTGAAAATTATAGAAATACTGGTTACACAGAATATATATGCTTGGCAAGTTTTATGATTTTTACCATACTAACCAATCATACAGTAGCTTAATGAGCATAACTACACATACTTATAGACCAAACAATAATTTTGACAAGGTTAGAACTGATAGCGCACTAGTGGAAAAATGTACCCATGTGTGACAGAGTTACTATAATTAGTCAGGCTTTGTGAAAAACTTATTAAAGTTGAATTAATGAACAAACACAGTTGTTTAAAGCGGGACACTTATAGAAACAGAACAATGATATCACTTTATGCAGCCTCAGGTGTGTTTCTGCAAATTAGGCCCTAGGAAGATATGTTATTTGAGTCCCCCGCATTTTCAAATAAATGGTATTTGCTTCTGTAGCTGAGTCTGTGACCTATAACATTCCTGGGCCCTTGCCTTATAAGTGGTTGAAAGTATAGTGTTTTTTAATAGAATTTTTTTTTATTCTTGGGTAACTTTTAGAACCATCCAATCTAATTCTGTGGTATACACTTAGATCAACTGGACTTGAAGTTTATTTCTTGAAGACGTTTAGCTAGTCATCCGACTGGCTTTCTCTATTCAGAATCACTTGTACAAGAATCTTTTCTAAATTGAGAAAGCCAGTCAGATGACTAGCGAATGTCTTCAAGAACTAAACTTCACAATACCACACATATACCATGACCTGGATGAATGAGAACCTTCACAGGCAATCAAACTAATACATTTTTACAAAGCAATGAGTAAAAATGATCGAACTGTGATTGCAATATTCAAAATAGTACCCTGAATTGCTTCCTACAAACTCAAAGTATATTTTACATTATGTGACCTTAGTACATTTAATAACAAAGGAATAGAAAAACCCCATAAAAAACTGTTATTTGCAACAACTTTAAAGCAAACCAAGTCCAACAATTATTTTAGCCTTAAAAATGGTATTTAAATGTTTTTACATTATCTGGCTAGTACTTGTCATATTTAACATACTGAAGCATTCTGTAATAGAAGTGAGGATTAGATATACCTAGCCCAGGTATTATTTACAAATAACACTCACTGGGGCTTACGGTTATTATTGTTAGAACTTCTGTCATATCACACAAGTTACATGTCAGTTTAAACAAATAAATAGATGTCAATTAAAAAATAATTAAAGCAGAGAAAGCATTCTGTGATCTCACTTAATACAAAACACCAGTGCACCGTAATTCCAGTTGTTACAAAGATGCCTATCACCTTAGCAGGCATCACAACAGCGTGAGTGTCTATAGTAACGGATGGGCTGAAACAATATTAGCTCACAAAGGCTTTTTGAGTCAGATCTGAAGCAAAAAAATGAAAATGAAAAAGAATGCTCACTGTGTGGATGTGTACATCCCTATTCTAATTTTCCTCTAACACTCTGGGTATCCTGTACTGTTATTGTGTTCAAAGTAACCATAAAATAAAGCTGCTTTTTGTAACTTTAATTTTCAGTCTGAAGTCCTTCTGTTGTTAACTGCATTTACTTATCTCACATGTTGAGGGATGTGGGGGTGTCCAAAATATATATTATTAACTTGAATTACTGTATTAAATCGCTCAAAATCTCAGTATGGGGGGGGCTTAAAGCTCAGTAAAAAAAATATATCAATCATTAGTTTTTCTAAATATGTTATCTTGCTCTCAAATAGCTGTAGATTGCATGTGCATGATAAACCAACGGTCATTCAAGTCTTTGGAGATCAATGAGGGTATGGAATTCAAATAAGGACAAGAAGACTGAAGAATACTGTGTCTTTAATGAAACTGGGACATCACAGTGTTTGGAAACCAGCTAGACATTACAGCTATTTGTACTACGAAACTTTCACTCTTCCAAATATCATACACGCTCCAAAAATGATAAGGGATGAAGGGGAAACTATAATAGATGCATTTAAATAAATCTCATTTGTGATACACAATGAAAACCAGATAGACAATGAAATATTATAATAATGTTTAATAGTTTAAATCAGGACTGGGTTCAATAGAAGATATCAGCACCTATTTTATAAAAATCCATACTTTGTTACGACTAGCTACGTCTGTAAAAAGACCAGCTTTAAAATACAGTGATTGATGGTTATTTGTATGCACAACATTAATTTCAAAAGAGTCTGTCAGCTTTAGACATCATATGATTAAACAACTACTAAATAGGCTAGTTGCACAGTATATACTTAAGTTCTTACCTATTGTAAAGCTAAAGCCATCAATGCTGAAAGTGGCACTCCGGCATTTTTTAATCCCTCTTTCCTACTGTGGGCTCAGTCATGTTTTTGCTTTGTTATTTTTTCCCTTTATTTCTAGTGCAATTGTTCTTCTTTTGGAAATCAGAGAATGAAAGAAGCTACGAGCAGTGTTTGTCTGTCTGCCTGTGGCAGCACTTACACCGACTTCACACATCTCCTAATGCAGTGAAATCTAAGGTGGGAGAAATGCACCCAATGCTATCTCCTCCTCTGAGACTGTCATTGGGCATGATACTGACATGCTTGCTGCTTTAAAAATGAGGAACTTCCTTTAAGTGAATTACACCAATGATTTAATGCATCACCAGTTCTTTAGAACGCTGCTTGTCCCTGTGCTATTTCTCAGAATTGCATAGTGTGACAGCAGTTTCATTGTTTGCAAAGTTAGCCAAGTTAAGCTTAAATTTCACAGAACAGATGTTGGTTATTACGACATATTTTACTCATATCTTTTAGATACATGGGTATGTCTGCTAGAAAACAAATATAAGAACTTATCATTGTGTTAAATAATATTTCTGAATAAACTGAAAATTGAACAAAGGCACTCAAAGAAGAACAAAATGCATTGTTCCTAAAACATAGATCGCTAAAATGATTTATCCCTTACTGTAAATTCCAATGCATGATAGGAATCATATACATGATTGGAAATCAGTAAATTACTTCAATACAGAATTACACACACGTAGGAGAGCGCCTCTTTCTCCTTTAGGAAAACATAATGCCAGTGGAGAGCATAATGTAAATTTTCTGGACCTCTGGCAGGAAAAAATGTTTCCTGACAGTCAAAGAAAAAAAACCCGGGAACAAAGTAAACCTATGATAAACATGCAGTCTCCAGCTCACCTATTTGAACAGTTCATTTCAAATAAAATGCTGATGCATTGTATTGTATTTCTTTTTTTTTTATCTGATATAAATATGATTTTGAAGCCGTAAAATGAAAACATTACCAATGTAATGTCAGATTTGAAAAAGCATGAATTTATACTTAAATATGTAAATTCCATTTCCTTGAACCCCAAAGGCAGCAATAACTATGAAAGGTAGTCCCTCCAATGGTAGGACAGTCCCAATTTAAAAGGCCTCCTCCAATGGTAGGACAGTCCCAATTTAAAAGGCCCTCCCTCCAATGGTAGGACAGTCCCAATTTAAAAGTCCAACTAGTAGTGAATAAAAGACTGTAGACCACACTTACATAATAATTTATTGGGAGAGGAGAGTGCTGCCTTTGGGGTTCAAGGAAATGGAATTTACGTAAGAATAAATTCAGGCATTCCTTATCACCACAAAGGCAGCAATAACTACCATATGAAATATCAGTTAGCAGTGAAAAAAAGAGGGAAACAATCAAGCAACATTATTAAGGACACTACACCCAAAAGCAGCTTCCCTTTCATGGAAGACACCCAACTTGTAATGCCTCACATTACAAGTTGATGTCCAGTTTTCTGCTTGACATATTTGCCCTGGGGAGATGCCTGCCTAACTTGCCCAGGAAGCAAACACTGCTCTTGTAGAGTGGGCGTTGATTTGAGGAGGAATAGGTACATTAGTCAACTATAGGCTAAAGAAATAGCCAACCTCATCCATCTGGCTACAGTAGCTTTTGAAGCTTTATTGCCTTTTTTTTCTCCAAAGTAAGTTTCTAACAAGGAATTAATTTGCCTGATCCATTCAGTCCTTGCTAGGTAAATTAAGACACATGTCTTGACATCTACAAAGGTCAGCAGACACGCCTCTGAATCGCGAATGGAAGATCTCCTGATTCCTATGAAAATTGGAATCAGATTCTCTGCAGTTAAGGGCCTGAATTTCCCTTAACATTCTGGCTGAGGAAAGGGCAATGAGAAGAGCCGCTTTCTACATTAACAGTTTGATGATTTTTTTTCCAGGGGTTCAAAGGGAGGTTGACACAAACTCTTCAATACTAATTTAATATCCCACTTGGAAAAGGTATTCTTAACCCTAAATATTATGTTAAGGGCTGCCTTGAAAATCTCCTTATTAGAGGATCATCTGTCAAGCTGTAATTAAAAAATGCCCCTAAGTCCCTCCTCTAAAAAATTTTAAATAGACAGAATATGAGGAGACACTCCATTTCTACCTTTATCCTGACAACAGGACTGCCATTTTTTCCAGGCACTAAGGTATATACAAATGGGTGAAGCTTGGATTGTGAGGTGACAAAAGAAATTGAGCCAAGCCGAGCCAACTTGGCTTATTTGGCTCACAATGTCACACCTAATTAGCTCAAGGGAATAAGATAAAGTTTTTTCCCTGCCACACAATTCATCCACCAGGAGGCATAAGAAACACCATTCTTTCCGTGTGTCAGGAAATGTTACCCAATGACAAATATAGGGAGATCAAATTCAGTTTACAGATATGTTTAGTAAAGTTGGGTACACACACTACAGATTTTTCAAAGATGACAGACAGGATCGGATTCTCCCTATACTCATCATATGGAGAATGCTAGGGATGTGTGTTTCCCTCTGCCGCAGACTTCTCTATAGGGAGTCTACCGCGGCGAGGGAAATTTTCAGTCTTCTGAATGAGCCTTTGGCCGACCCGATTATTCAGCATCTGCGCGCTCGTTTGGAAAATTAAGGTACACATAGTACCGATTAAGTCTTGGATACCTTTGGACCCTACGGTTTCGGGGCTAATTGGTACTGTATGTACCCAGCTTTAGTTACTCCTTTAAAAACCCTCAGTTCCCAATTCACAATTTTATTTTGCACCTTTATGTCCAAATATAGTGGGATTTGGGGATTGTCCACACTAGCATGTTTTAACTTGCAATCCAATCGAGTTGGATTGATGGTAGATTGTTGGTGAATTGATAGTTGATTGTTGATGGATGGTTGGTGGATTGATGTTAGATTGTTGGTGGATTGAATGGTAGATTTTTAAGGTGGCCATACCTACGTAAGACATTAGACAGAGCAATCTCTATAAGACAAATGTCCAATCTATCCAGAACCGCCTAGCTTTTTCTTTCATACAATCAATTTGAGATGACAAAATGAATGGGTCGATGGGATTACTCAAGATAAAAACCTCTGCTTGTAAAATGTGGTCTTTAGACATTAGATAGATATTTGAAATCATGTCTGCCTAGTGTATGGCCAGCTTAAGTGAATTGGTTGGTAGATTGATGGTGGATTGGATGGTAGATTGTTTGGTAGATTGCTGGTGGTTGTTGGTAGATTCTTGATGGATTAATGGTGTGGAGTTTTTGGTGGATTGATTGGTATTGTTAGTGGATTGGAAGATGGATTGATGGTAGATGTTGGTATATTGATGTTAAGTAGGCATACCGCAGCGTATTCGATGATCGATTGATATTGATGAATCGATAATTGATCGAGAGAATGATACGATACGATTACAGATATATTCTTTTCTGGTTTTTGATAGACCGATCGGCAATACCGATCAGTCTATGAAAAGACCCTGATCGGGCAAGATGGAAATCCATTGACCCCATGTTCCAGAAACAGACCCCAGATTTCAAGCTTCGATTGGTTTTCCGATTGGATTTACAATAGTTTTGGATGATCGCAAATCCGATCGGATTAATATTGGGCCGTGTATGCCCACCTTTGTTGTTGGTGAATTGATGGTAGATTGTTGCTGGATTGGTTAGTAGATTGATGGTGAATTGGTTGGTGGATTCATTTTAGATTTTGGTGGATTGGTTGGTAGATTGATGTTTGACTGGTAGATTGTTGGTAGAAATAGCTTCCACCTCTGTTAAGCTTAACTCCGTGGCACCACATGGCCTCAATAAGGATTATGACATATATTTGTTTTTGTAATATAAGTGTTAGGTTTTATATATTCTCTATTATTACTTACGCCTAATAGCATCCTTAGGAGCAACCGATAGAGCAAACCGCAATACACCCTTGAACCATATAGGGAAAAAAAAAACAGAATCATCTGCTTATTGTTAGAATAAATATCCTCACTAGCCTCGCCGGACTTTAGCGCCTGTCTTAGAGCCACTAAGAAACCTTCAGCGCTGGGAGAATGGATTACACAACACGTTCGGTGCAGTAGAACCCAGTTTCTCGGTTTATTCACATGTTACATTGGGTTTTCACAAAGAGAAAAAGGGGGCGTGGCCAGACACAGTGTCTGTAGATGACGTACTAAAACCTTGGAATATGAAGATAGAGTCAGGCTGAAACAAAAAATGTAGGAGGGAAAAGACCTTGAGCTCACTGGGAAGCTCAAGTGTTATCAAATGAGAAAGAACATTTGGAAACAAAACATCTACAATAACACGACAATAATATAAGACAAAATGGAGTCAGAGTCAAAAAGGCTGCTATTAGGCTAAGTAATAATAGAGAATATATAAAAACCTAACACTTATATTACAAAAACAAATATATGTCATAATCCTTATTGAGGCCATGTGGTGCCACGGAGTTAAGCTTAACAGAGGTGGAAGCTATTTCTACCAACAATCTACCAGTCAAACATCAATCTACCAACCAATCCATCAAAAATCTAAAATGAATCCACCAACCAATTCACCATCAATCTACTAACCAATCCAGCAACAATCTACCATCAATTCACCAACAACAAAGGTGGGCATACACAGCCCAATATTAATCCGATCGGATTTGCGATCATCCAAAACTATTGTAAATCCAATCGGAAGAACCAATCGAAGCTTGAAATCAATGGAAGGTCTGTTTCTGGAACATGGGGTCAATGGATTTTCCATCTTGCCCGATCAGGGTCTTTTCTATAGACTGATCGGTATTGCCGATCGGTCTATCAAAAACCAGGAAAAGTATATTCGATAATCCGATCAATTTGATCGAATTGATTGAATCAATCGGAATATCGCTGCCGTGTATGCCTACCTTAACATCAATATACCAACAATCTACCATCAATCCACCAATAATCCACCAACAATCTACCATCAATCCATCTTCCAATCCACTAACAATACCAATCAATCCACCAAAAACTCCACACCATTAATCCATCAAGAATCTACCAACAATCCACCAGCAATCTACCAAACAATCTACCATCCAATCCACCATCAATCTACCAACCAATTCACTTAAGCTGGCCATACACTAGGCAGACATGGATTTCAAATATCTATCTAATGTCTAAAGACCACATTTTACAAGCAGAGGTTTTTATCTTGAGGTAATCCCATCTGACCCATTCATTTTGTCATCTCAAATTGATTGTATGAAAGAAAAAGCTAGGCGGTTCTGGATAGATTGGAAATTTGTCTTATAGGAGATTGGACATCTGTCTAATGTCTTACGTAGTGTATGGCCACCTTAAAAATCTACCATTCAATCCACCAACAATCTAACATCAATCCACCAACCAATCCATCAACAATCAACTATCAATTCACCAACAATCTACCATCAATCCAACCACGATTGGATTGCAAGTTAAAACATGCTAGTGTGGACAATCCCCAAATCTCCACTATAATTTGGACATAAAGGTGCAAAATAAAAATTGTGAATTGGGAACTGAGGGTTTTTAAAGGAGTAACTAAAGCTGGGTACACACAGTACCAATTAAGCCCCGAAACCGTAGGGTCCAAAGGTATCCAAGACTTAATCGATACTATGTGTACCTTAATTTTCCAAACGAGCGCGCAGATGCTGAATAATCGGGTCGGCCAAAGGCTCATTCAGAAAAGACTGAAAATTTCCTTCGGCCGCGGTAGACTCCCTATAGAGAAGTCTGCGGCAGAGGGAAACACACAGTCCCTAGCATTCTCCATATGATGAGTATAGGGAGAATGCAGATCCTGTCTGTCATCTTTGAAAAATCTGTAGTGTGTGTACCCAACTTTACTAAACATGTCTGTAAACTGAATTTGATCTCCCTATATTTGTCATTGGGTAACATTTCCTGACACACGGAAAGAATGGTGTTTCTTATGCCTCCTGGTGGATGAATTGTGTGGCAGGGAAAAAACTTTATCTTATTCCCTTGAGCTAATTAGGTGTGACATTGTGAGCCAAATAAGCCAAGTTGGCTCGGCTTGGCTTAGATTTCTTTTGTCACCTCACAATCCAAGCTTCACCCATTTGTATATACCTTAGTGCCTGGAAAAAATGGCAGTCCTGTTGTCAGGATAAAGGTAGAAATGGAGTGTCTCCTCATATTCTGTCTATTTTAGATTTTTTAGAGGAGGGAGTTAGGGGCATTTTTTAATTACAGCTTGACAGATGATCCTCTAATAAGGAGATTTTCAAGGCAGCCCTTAACATAATATTTAGGGTTAAGAATACCTTTTCCAAGTGGGATATTAAATTAGTATTGAAGAGTTTGTGTCAACCTCCCTTTGAACCCCTGGAAAAAAAATCATCAAACTGTTAACGTAGAAAGCGGCTCTTCTCATTGCCCTTTCCTCAGCCAGAATGTTAAGGGAAATTCAGGCCCTTAACTGCAGAGAATCTGATTCCAATTTTCATAGGAATCAGGAGACCTTACATTCGTGATTCAGAGGCGTGTCTGCTGACCTTTGTAGATGTCAAGACATGTGTCTTAATTTACCTAGCAAGGACTGAATGGATCAGGCAAATTAATTCCTTGTTAGAAACTTACTTTGGAGAAAAAAAAGGCAATAAAGCTTCAAAAGCTACTGTAGCCAGATGGATGAGGTTGGCTATTTCTTTAGCCTATAAGTTGACTAATGTACCTATTCCTCCTCAAATCAACGCCCACTCTACAAGAGCAGTGTTTGCTTCCTGGGCAAGTTAGGCAGGCATCTCCCCAGGGCAAATATGTCAAGCAGATAACTGGACATCAACTTGTAATGTGAGGCATTACAAGTTGGGTGTCTTCCATGAAAGGGAAGCTGTTTTTGGGTGTAGTGTCCTTAATAATGTTGCTTGATTGTTTCCCTCTTTTTTTCACTGCTAACTGATATTTCATATGGTAGTTAATGCTGCCTTTGTGGTGATAAGGAATGCCTCAATTTATTCTTACGTAAATTCCATTTCCTTGAACCCCAAAGGCAGCACTCTCCCGTCCCAATAAAATTATTATGTAAGTGTGGTCTACAGTCTTTTATTCACCACTAGTTGGACTTTTAAATTGGGACTGTCCTACCATTGGAGGGAGGGCCTTTTAAATTGGGACTGTCCTACCATTGGAGGGAGGGCCTTTTAAATTGGGACTGTCCTACCATTGGAGGGACTACCTTTCATAGTTACTGCTGCCTTTGGGGTTCAAGGAAATGGAATTTACATATTTAAGTATAAATTCATGCTTTTTCAAATGTGACATTACATTGGTAATGTTTTCATTTTACGGCTTCAAAATCATATTTATATCAGATAAAAAAAAAAGAAATACAATACAATGCATCAGCATTTTATTTGAAATGGAACTGTTCAAATAGGTGAGCTGGAGACTGCATGTTTATCATAGGTTTACATTAGTTCCCGGGGTTTTTTTTCTTTGACTGTCAGGAAACATTTTTTCCTGCCAGAGGTCCAGAAAATTTACATTATGCTCTCCACTGGCATTATGTTTTCCTAAAGGAGAAAGAGGCGCTCTCCTACGTGTGTGTAATTCTGTATTGAAGTAATTTACTGATTTTCCAATCATGTATATGATTCCTATCATGCATTGGAATTTACAGCAAGGGATAAATCATTTTAGCGATCTATGTTTTAGTGCCTTTGTTCAATTTTCAGTTTATTCAGAAATATTATTTAACACAATGATAAGTTCATTATATTTGTTTTCTAGCAGACATACCCATGTATCTAAAAGATATGAGTAAAATATGTCGTAATAACCAACATCTGTTCTGTGAAATTTAAGCTTAACTTGGCTAACTTTGCAAACAATGAAACTGCTGTCACACTATGCAATTCTGAGAAATAGCACAGGGACAAGCAGCGTTCTAAAGAACTGGTGATGCATTAAATCATTGGTGTAATTCACTTAAAGGAAGCTTCCTCATTGTTTAAAGCAGCAGGACATGTCAGTATCATGCCAATGACAGTCTCAGAGGGAGGAGATAGCATTGGGTGCATTTCTCCCAGCCTTAGATTTCACTGCATTAGGAGATGTGTGAAGTCGGGTGTAAGTGCTGCCACAGGCAGACAGACAAACACTGCTCGTAGCTTCTTTCATTCTCTGATTTCCCAAGAAGAAGAACAATTGCACTAGAAATAAAGGGAAAAAATAACAAAGCAAAAACATGACTGAGCCCAGCAGTAGGAAAGAGGGATTTAAAAAATGCCGGAGTGCCACTTTCAGCATTGATGGCTTTAGCTTTACAATAGGTAAGAACTTAAGTATATACTGTGCAACTAGCCTATTTAGTAGTTGTTTAATCATATGATGTCTAAAGCTGACAGACTCTTTTGAAATTAATGTTGTGCATACAAATAAGCCATCAATCACTGTATTTTAAAGCTGGTCATTTACAGACAGTAGCTAGTCAGTAACAAAGTATGGATTTTTTATAAAATAGGTGCTGATATCTTCTATTGAACCCAGTCCTGATTTAAACTATTAAACATTATTATAATATTTCATTGTCTATCTGGTTTTCATTGTGTATCACAAATGGATTTATTTAAATGCATCTATTATAGTTTCCCCTTCATCCCTTATCATTTTTGGAGCGTGTATGATATTTGGAAGGAGTGAAAGTTTCGTAGTACAAATAGCATGTAATGTCTAGCTGGTTTCCAAACACTGTGATGTCCCAGTTTCATTAAAGACACAGTATTCTTCAGTCTTCTTGTCCTTATTTGAATTCCATACCCTCATTGATCTCCAAAGACTTGAATGACCGTTGGTTTATCATGCACATGCAATCTACAGCTATTTGAGAGCAAGATAACATATTTAGAAAAACTAATGATTGATATATTTTTTTACTGAGCTTTAAGCCCCCCCCATACATGAGATTTTGAGCGATTTAATACAGTATATATTTTTGGACAACCCCCACATCCCTCAACATGTGAGATGATAGTAAATGCAGGTTAACAACAGAAGGACTTCAGACTGAAAATTAATAGTTACAAAAAGCAGCTTTATTTATGGGTTACTTTGAACACAATAACAGTACATGAGGATACCCAGAGTGTTAGAGGAAAATTAGAATAGGGATGTACAGCATCCACACAGTGAGCATTTCTTTTTCATTTTCATTTTTTTGCTTCAGATCTGACTCAAAAAGCCTTTGTGAGCTAATATTGTTTCAGCCCATCCGTTACTATAGACACTCACGCTGTGTGATGCCTGCTAAGGTGATAGGCATCTTTGTAACAACTGGAATTACGGTGCACTGGTGTTTTGTATTAAGTGAGATCACAGAATGCTTTCTCTGCTTTAATTATTTTTTAATTGACATCTATTTATTTGTTTAAACTGACATGTAACTTGTGTGATATGACAGAAGTTCTAACAATAATAACCGTAGAGCCCCAGTGAGTGTTATTTGTAAATAATACCTGGGCTAGGTATATCTAATCCTCACTTCTATTACAGAATGCTTCAGTATGTTAAATATGACAAGTACTAGCCAGATAATGTAAAAACATTTAAATACCATTTTTAAGGCTAAAATAATTGTTGGACTTGGTTTGCTTTAAAGTTGTTGCAAATAACAGTTTTTTATGGGGGTTTTCTATTCCTTTTTGTTATTAAATGTACTAAGGTCACATAATGTAAAATATACTTTGAGTTTGTAGGAAGCAATTCAGGGTACTATTTTGAATATTGCAATCACAGTTCTGATCATTTTTACTCATTGCTTTGTAAAAATGTATTAGTTTGATTGCCTGTGAAGGTTCTCATTCATCCAGGTCATGGTATATGTGTGGTATTGGGAAGTTTAGTTCTTGAAGACATTTCGCTAGTCATCTGACTGGCTTTCTCAATTTAGAAAAGATTCTTGTACAAGTGATTCTGAATAGAGAAAGCCAGTCGGATGACTAGCTAAACGTCTTCAAGAAATAAACTTCAAGTCCAGTTGATCTAAGTGTATACCACAGAATTAGATTGGATGGTTCTAAAAGTTACCCAAGAATAAAAAAAAATTCTATTAAAAAACACTATACTTTCAACCACTTATAAGGCAAGGGCCCAGGAATGTTATAGGTCACAGACTCAGCTACAGAAGCAAATACCATTTATTTTGAAAATGCGGGGGACTCAAATAACATATCTTCCTAGGGCCTAATTTGCAGAAACACACCTGAGGCTGCATAAAGTGATATCATTGTTCTGTTTCTATAAGTGTCCCGCTTTAAACAACTTGTGTTGTTCATTAATTCAACTTTAATAAAGTTTTTCACAAAGCCTGACTTATTATAGTAACTCTGTCACACATGGGTACATTTTTCCACTAGTGCGCTATCAGTTCTAACCTTGTCAAAATAATTATTGTTTGGTCAGTATAAGTATGTGCAGTTATTGCTCATTAAGCTACTGTATGATTGGTTAGTATGGTAAAAATCATAAAAACTTGCCAAGCATATATATTCTGTGTAACCAGTATTTCTATAATTTTCAGAATTAGGGTTTTATTAAATTCTAAATACAAATCTTATTATTATTATTATTAGGAAAATAAGCAAAACAGTACATTGAATGGCATGTCCACTTTTTAAATCAAAAACTTATATATTTTGCACTTTATTACCTGCATTACTAACCAGATATTTAAAGGACAACTTCATCCTCATAATAACATCTTTTTTTAGTAAGAAGGGCCTCTTTAAAATATGATGATATATCCTACTTTGCCCTCTGAATTCATTACTGTATGCCTGCCATGCCTGCTATGATTCTGGATGCATTAATGTAAACTGAGCAATTTAGTGACCTGTACTGAGCCTGAGCATGCTCAGAAGAGGCAGCATTCAGTCATTGGCTGTGATATCAACTGTTAAATTCATAACTCACAGTTGCTCACTGCAAAAACCAAAAGAACCTGGAAGCAGAAAAAGGGGTAACAGGGTATTGTGCAGGATTTCAGGTTCCAAACTATTACAGTTTAGGGATTTGGGGGGTGATTAACCTGTTATATACATTTTCATTTGAGGACTGGACTTGCTCTTTAAGTATAATTATTGTCCCCATTCTGGCAGAGTAAGCTGCCCCCCCTTCATACAGTTCATCAAGGCAACTGACATCACACCAATGAATGAGTGGTGTTTCACCTGCTGCCACCTCTGCACATACTCAAGCTTATAAAAAGCTCAGTAAGCAGAGAAGCAGAGGGAGGAGGCAGATACCTTTGTCAGAAAGCAAAAGAAATTATCATTTAATATATGGTTATAAATTCATGAAATAAACTGGTAAAATAGCAGTTGGGGTGCAGGCAGATATCACACGTCACCAGTTATTTGTTTTTAGGGAGGACATGCCCTTTAATATTAGTAGTAGTTAGTAGTTATTAGTAGTTCTAGTAAAATGATTTAGTAATAAATAAGCTATGTGAAATATCTGTAGGATGGGTGGCTTAAGATGGCCATAAACTATTGATGTATAGGGTATAAAAATATGTTCTTTAAGGGAAGAAAAATTTGGAAACATGTTTTTTTTTAATGAGCTGCCACAGCAACATTATTAATGTTCCCTCTGTCTATGTGATAATGGTTCTCTGCCAATGGACACTTTCAGACCAGTGATGCATCTACAGTTTCAATGCATGATAGAAGTTGGAGTAATAATTAGTAAACATATTAGTCTTTACTCTCTGGATATGTTGACACACAAATTTTTTTGTCTCATATTGAACTTGGCATTGGTCTTGGGTTGATCGTTATTGCCTTCCTATAATAAAATATAGGGAGCCGATAGTGGCTGAAAATTATCTGTTTAACCTATCAATTCTGTGGCCAAGGACAGTAGTTTGTTGGCTGCAGGATCATTTGATTTTTCACTACACACATGGCTAACGATGACCAAATCCCATTGCATTTGAGTAGGGCTTCAAAACCATTAACTAGATCACAAAGTTATTTTTTTTAACAAAGCTTAAAAACGTTAATGATAAATAAATATTGTTATAATTTAAAGGACAATTGAATAATTGGTTCAATAAATATAATATTAAATAATGAAGCTTTTAACTTTTATCTGCCATCTTGCATTCACAGACCAGATATCTAAACTCTTTGGGATAAACTAACACATAATAAGTCAAATGCTATTTAATGTTACTATGATACTGTTTATTTTAGTAGACAAGCTTTTGAGGGATCAACCCTCTTCCTCAGTTCAGAGCAGTACTGATTAAAACAAAAGTTAACAGAAAGTAAGGAGCTAATTACATTAGATAACAAAATAATAAACCCAAAAGGCAAAAAAATAAAATAAAATCCAGAATAAACTGAGGAATGAGAGGGAGCAATAAAATAGAGAGATAATAGCAGACACTGAGAATATGCACATATTGTATACCATCCACATATTGTTCTACATACAAATATAATCAACAGTTATTGTGGGCTAGGAATCCCAAATCTTGTAATAACAGAATAACAAAATAACAGAATAATTTTGGCTTCAAATGTTTTTCTTTCTTTGTTGCTACTGAACTGTCCCGTCAAGATCTGGACTTGGAGGTTTTCCATGGATTGTCCTGGTTGAGAAAAATGATGCCCCACAGGCAAACAGTTATTATTCTCATTATGGTTGGTGATGCTACTTCTGTGGGAGTTCATCCTCTTCTGTAGTTTTTGACTGGTTTCCCCTATCCGTACAAATGTCCGTACATTTGTTACATTGCATTAAATACACCACATGGCTGGATGTGGATGTTAAATACCCCATTCCTGTGTATTACAGATGGAGAACTGTTAAAGGGGAAGTTCAGTGCAAATACATATGCTTTTCAAAAAAAAGAGCAGTATTTTCCCATCCTGATGACCCTGCCCATTCAGCATTTTGTCTGTGTATAAATAACTGCAACCGAAATACTGACCCCTAATAGAGACCGTTATGGTTTTGCCCTTGACCCAGTGCCTGGGTTTATTCAGTTGCTCAGTAGAGATCTGAGCATGTTTGACCCATCCAACAGCCAATCAGTGTTAGGAACAGGGAAGATGAAGGACCATTAGAACCTGAAATGTCAGCTCACTAATGTCAACAGCAGGGAACAGCAAAGGGTATGAAATCAACTGATTTTTCAAAATGGGAGAGAATATGTAGAATAACTAGAAGGCATTACACAAACTAACAATTTAACAAATATTGATCATTTCCACTGAACTGCCCCTTTAATATTGTTGCACAGTTTACACCGAGGACCCCTGCATGGTTTGTATCTGTGTGTAATTTTATTCTTACTAGTTTTGATGAAGGTTTGGTGGTTGCCTAAAGGCAAGTATAGGGGGTTCTGGGAACATTTTTTTTAAGGGTTTCATCTTGATTAAAGGGCATGTCCACCCATGAAAATTTTTTTTGATATAATATTCCCCCTGTCCCCCCAGCCCCAACCGCTATATTTTTATTATCAGAAAGTGCCCCAAACTTTACTTACCTTCCCTCTTTCCTCCGCTGCACTGCCAGGCCCTCTGCTTGCGAGAAAATGCAATCAGAGGGGCGGGACTGGCAGTCACATCTGTGATTGGCTGAGCGGCATCCAATCACGGATGCGGCTGCCGGGAGTTCAGCAAGGCGGAGGAAAGAGGGAAGGTAAGTAATGTTTGGGGCACTTTCTGATAATAAAAATATAGCGGTTGGGGCTGGGGGGACAAGGGGAATGTTATAGCAAAAGGTTTTTATGCTAGGGGGAGGGAATCCTAATCGGGAGGGGGAGAAGGGCTGCAGTACGCATGCCAAATGTCTCCTGGAGGCGAGACAGGTGGCAGAGTCCTATTTTTGGACTTTAGGGGGGGATAGCAGAAGAACCAGATGTAGCTGGGATGTAAGGTAAGGATTAAACTACACTAAACTATGGGGCCAGTAGTGGGGGGGATTATAGTTTTGGGGGTGGACATGCCCTTTAATCATAGGTTGTAGTTCTTTCATTATTGTACGTATTCCTTCCAGTACCGGGTACTATGTTGTTACCAAAGGGATCCGGGTGTTTCTCTTTTTCTCTTTGTAATGTAGAAGGTTTTACCTGGGTGTTCTCAATGCTTTGTCAGTGGTAATTGTTCTGTGTAGATATTTCTTTTGTTTGAAAGATGTACCAAGTGCACCTAGGTGTGTGTCTCTCTCTTCCGTTACTGAACATATTCTGTGCAGTCTAGTACTGTAGATTGCCCACTGTTAGTCCATTAAAAGTATCACAGTACTTTACGTTTTACTACATATACTGGACTAATACAGCAAAACAATTTGTTATTTTTACCATGTTTTATTTACAGACACTAGTAGCCCCTAGCACAGTGGTGGGCAGTTAAATTTCACAGGGGGCCGTACAAATAACTTGGATTGTTGACAAGGGCTGGACCAATAGATTCAACTCAATCCTCATTATAGAGAGAAAACTGCATTTTAAAAAAAGATTAAATTAATATTCCTGGTTCATTGGATGTATTTATTTATTATTAATTGCAATTTTTAATAGGTGTGTAATATTTTAAATCCAATAACTCAATTAATCAATTGATCAGGTAATTTTTAATAAAATCAACTCAATTATCCAGCCTGAGACAATCAATCAATAATAGTTTTTGAGTACAGGTCTAGTAAGCAGGGGAGTCTCTAGGGTCTAAGAAGATCAGAGGCACTTTTGGGGACTAAATTTTTAGGGCATGTCCCCTTCCCCACCCAAATTAATCTACACCCACTAGGTAATAAGACAGCGAAATATACAGAGATAGAGATAAGAGGTAGACAGAAATACACACATTAATGACACAGAGGTACAGTATTCCATTATACTTGTAGCAAACTGCCAATTTGATCACGTTCTGGTAGCAAATGGGAATTTCATCATATACTGGTAGCAAACTGGGAATTTCATCATATACTGGTAGCTAACTGGCAATTTCATTACAAACTGCTAGCAAACTGGCAATTTCATCATATACTAGTAGCAAACCGGCAATTTCATTACATAATGGTAGATATGGAAATGGCTGTCAATTTGCTGTGCAAACTGTCAATTTCATCATATACTGGTAGCAAATGAAAATTTTATTATGAACTAGTAGCAAACTGGCAATTTCATTACATACTAATAGCAAACTGTGAATTCTAATAAACACTGGTAGCAAATATGCTACCAGAAAGAAAAGAAAAGAACACAAATACCAGCAGTGAAGGGGGAAAGCAAGACAGGAGAAAGAACATGGTCACCCCAAATGTATCTGGGGGTCTCTGAGAAATTAAGAAGAATTTTCAATAAAACACCGTATCCCTGTCTGCTATAAACGAAACAACACACTAAGGCAACAATTGGTACATTGGAAAGACCCAATACCAAAACACAGCAAAATCAACATCATATACGCAGTGCAGTGCAGTGAAGAGTACTCTGAATTGTATGTGTGGGAGACCAAACAGCAAATGCACCAGCAAAGAAGAGCCAATTCCTCGGGTCAGGACTCAGCTGTGTAACTGCATCTTAAGGAAAAACCATACCTTTGAAGATTGTAATGTCAACATCTTGGCAAAGGAAAAGGACTGGTTCAAGAGAGGTATCAAGGAGACCATTTATGTGAAAATAAAAAAACTAAGCTAGAATACAGATGGGGGGTTCTACATCAGCTGTCTGTCATGTACAATGCTGTTTTGACACCTTACCCTGGGCACTCAATAACACCTCTTAGCCTCAATGCAATCTACACCTAGCACTCAGAAGGTCCCTAACACCTGGCTTTCATATGCTAATTGGGACTTTCCAGGGTACTTAATTGCCAACAGAAGTAATTCTGAATTGAGAGAGCCAGTCAGATGATGTCTACAAGAACTAAACTTTAAAGGGACATTAAACTGGTAATTATAAGTACATAAAATACATTGCTATTATTCACAGAGAGATAAGAACACTTATTCCCACCTTCTTTTAAATAATAGAAAGCCCTTACCTTACCTGCGCTCCACTTGCGGCTGCTCTTTAGCTGTCAGGCGCGCTGCCCAATCGTTCGCCTATCTTTTGTATTGGCCTGCATGCGCAGAAGATAGGTGCTCGGTCAGGACAACGCTCCTGACAGCTGAGAGCGCCGGTAAGGTAAGTCCAGCAGTGTTCCCTTGGCGTTCTGTTATTCATATTATTTGATATTACTGAATACAACAGATATACTGGTGGAAAACTGGCAATTTCATCACATACTAGTAGCAAACTGGGAAATTCTTGTCATATAGTGGTGGCAAACTGGCAATTTCATTATATGCTGGTAGCACATTGGCAATTTCATCACATATAGCAACATAGTAATAGCCCCATTAGGCAACAACTAGTTACTTACAGCTACTATTGTTTCCAGGTCCCACTGGCAAGAAGGTAAAGTCCAAGCAGAAGTAGTGCATGGGTGGCAATTTCTTAATAATATAATGCTGCTGCGTGATGACATCATTGCACCAGCCTGCGCAATGTTGTCATCACACAGCCGTGAAGTACTACTGGAAAAGTTTAGATTTGGGACACACCTATTAGGTAGGTTTGTTAAAACATTCAAAGATCCAGATTAAAGATTAAAATAGCAATGCCACTGTGTATAAGCTAAGATTTGTAAGGATTGAGCATCACAGTACGCATGGCAATGATCTCCGGGAGGCCAGGTAGCAGGCAGTGTCCTATATGGACCTGCTAGCCTCCTGGTGGTCAGTTTTTGGGACTTTGGGGGGGGGGACTACAGGAGAACCCTATGGAGCTGGGATGTGAGGTAAGGATTAAACTACACTACATGGTGGGGCCAGTAGTTGGGGGGATTATAGTTTTGGGGGTGGACATGCCCTTTAAAGGTGCTTTGACGATGTGGATTATAGTGGTGTGCCACAGGATTCAGTGTTTGGTCCACTTCTATTTAATCTGTTTATTAGTTATTAATTAATAGTAGTGGTAGAGGATTGTACCATGTTAGCCATTTGATATAAAATAATACCTTTTATTGACTAAAATTATTGAAAATGCAAGCTTTCGAAAAAACGTAGGCTTCTTCCTCAGGCATAAAACTATACTGAAGCTTGTGTGCTTTACAAGATTCAGTATTGTATTGTGCCTGAGGAAGAAGCCTAAGTGTTTTGAAATCTTGCATTTTTAATCATTTTAGTTAGCCAATGAAAGATATTATTTTATATCCAAGTTGTCTCTACTTATTTGGAAGTAGGAATTGTCAGCAAGGTCTCTGTGTTTGTGGATGACACACAACTTTGTCAGCCGTTAAAAGATAGAGATCATGTGTAATTGTTGCAGTGGGATCTAGGTGGGTTGTCACATTGGACTATTAAGTGTCAGATGAGATTTAATGTTGGTAAATGTAAAGTGATACATTTTGGGCTTAAAAATCTCTGTGCTTCTCTGTGTTAAGAGAATCTCTTTTGCAAAAGGATTGTAGAGTTTTGATGGAGAACAAACTTTAATGTAGTAAGCAGTAACAGGCAGCAACAACTAGAGCTAGCAAGGTATTGTCTTGTATAAAGTGGGGTATGGATTCAAGGGAGAAAAATATTATTCTCCCTCTTTACAAAGCATTAGTAAGGTCTCATTTGGGAACAAAAGGACATCTTGGAAATAGAAAGGGTTCAGAGAAGGGTGACTTAATGTATTAAGAGGACTGGGGGAGCTTGAATATAAAGACAATTAGATTAGAAGTCACAATTAAATATGAGAAAGAAAGCTGCATTAGGGCACTGAATAAGTAAACCTGTGTAGGGAGGTGCTAGATTCAGAGAATTAACGATATAGAGAGGGTAGGAAGAAAGATCTGATCTGCAACACTCTAATGATACAATATATTGGTAAAAGTGAAAGGCTAAAAATCCTTTATTTTGTTTGACAGGGATATACATTAAAAACAATTAAAAAGCCACCAATCTCCTCAAAGTCTATGGTGAGTCTAACTAATGTCAGTAATATATATGTACCATGTGATGGACTTGATCTTATCCCACTTCTCTCCTTTGTACTGTACCTCAGGTCGTAAGTAGGGTAACCCCCATGATGTTTATGTTTCTGACCAAATAATGACTATGTGACTTTATTACTGACTTTTGGGGACCTATAGACTCTGAGAGTATATATGTATATATATATTACTGACATTATTTAGACTCACCATAGACTTTGAGGAGATTGGTGGCTTTTTAATTGTTTTTAATGTATATCCCTGTCAAATAAAATAAAGGATTTTTAGCCTTTCACTTTTACCAATATATTGTATCATTAGAGTGTTGCAGATCAGATCTTTCTTCCTACCCTCTCTATACAATTAAATATGAGCACCTCAACTGTAAATCTAGTGAATGTAGAATCAACATTGTTTTGTGATCTGTCCCACCAAATTGCTAAACAGTGATGGAGAGCAAAGGCTTTGATCATTCCAAGCCATATGGAGGTCTCCTGGTAGCTCTAGTCTTCCCTTTCCATAGTATGGCATGGCTGGGGAGCTCCCAGTCTCAGTGGAATGGTGGCAGGGCTGTGCAGAACATTAACAAACCATCAGGTATATTTTGCCTTTCCCTGGAGCACTGGTTATGGTGGCCATAGATGCACCAATACGGTCAGTCAATACCCGGTACTGGACAATTATCGCCCAGTGTATGGTGCCCTCTAGCAAAATTGGACACTATACATGGCATCATATTTAACATGATCATTCAGTTTGGTGTAATTTGTTGATCACCATTGGTGCCTGATCAACCGTCCACTCGCATATAATTTTTGGTGGCTTGGCGGTTGTTTGTTATTCACCAGCCACTTACTACCAACGCAGCAGTTTTTTCCCTATTGTTCTGACACATGTAATTTTTAAAGCACTATTCAAAATTTAATTTTACCAACCAATACCTTTGGGCAAGCTAGGACTGAAATTAAAATGTTAAAAATCAATATTGAAAAAGGAAATTTCCCCCAAACACATACAAAGTTTCCCCAAACCATTAAATGAGCTCAAATGTGACTTTTTAAAAAGAACCTTTATTAATAAATTGAGAAATAACAAATGTGAAGCATGGTTTATCATTCTGTAACAGGCTATAATGGGTTTTACTGAATTAAAGGTGAATAATTGAGGGCAGATTATTCCCCATGAAAAAAATCCATGAAGCTTTAGAAATGGAATTTTTGCAAATTAGTGCAGCATAACATGGCAAAGCATGTTAAACTGAAACTTTTTTTAATATTTAAAATATGTTGATTTTTAGAAAAAAGATTTGCAAAAATAATAGTCAACCATGCCCTGCAGATATCATTTGTTAGCCAAGGAGAGTTAAATAGACCTTTGGGATGTGTTCAGAAAACAAGCATCAAATCTCTATGGTAACATATACAATAACTCTATGGTAACATATACAATAACACATTTGCAGGATCTGTATGGACTTAAAGACTAATTTTAAAAGGTATACAGATACATTTAATACATCATTGTGGTAATAATGTACTGATAACATTTTTATTTGAGAGATGAAAATCTTACATATAAATAATTTGTAAGTGCACAATGGTAATAATTATAAATATGGTTGTGTTATCCCATACTATTGGGATGGTGCTTAGGGTATAATTATTTATATCACACAAAATAGATTAGCGATGGGGATAGATCCCCTTCGCTTAAGTACCCTAATTAGCACTCACACACTTTTACCATCAGTAAATAATCCTGATCCTGTGTTGATGCAAAATAGTATTTAATCATAAAACACACATCTATAAATAGTTCCCCATTTCACATAGTATTATACACATGCTTATACAATTAAATAAAATGTAGCCACAACTCAACATATCAATTACTAGGAAATTCAAAGAGATACTCTGTAGTTAAGTGAATATTGCACAGCCGTGCTGAAAGTAACCAATTCACACTACTACTGGTTCTGTCCAATATACAACTGAGTCCTTCTCGTATTTCTGCAGAACTCCACGTATCTCAATTTCCAAGGTAACAGGTAAGTCTTACTGGGCGTCCCCGGATTAATAGCACTAGGATCGAACTACAAAGAGATTAGTTCTGTGGGTGATATCAAATTATACATCACTGCCGCGGTTGGTTGGAGTAGCAGACCACACTATCCCGGGACTTTTAAATATGGAAGACGCACGCTGCTAGTAAATTGGAAGTCTCTCACCCTTCCTCCAGTTAGTCTTCACCCGGTCTCCCGCTGGCTGTCCACTGAATATGTAGTCACACCACAGTTGTAGGCATTCTCTTGGTCCGTCCTTATATCAACTCGACGTACGTTTCACCTGTACTTTGAATCAACAGGTTTCATCAGGATAAAAAGATGAAAATCTTAACAGGTCAGGTATTTGATCTTGCAACCTTTATATGAGACATACAGTATTAAATAACATTCTGAAGAATGTGGAAAATAAAATATGGATAATGCATTCTCCATAACAAATGGCACACCTGTTTCTCTGCTAATTACCCATAATCACCCATACTGTAGAATTCAGAATATGGCTGGGCAATTCTACAAATAATTATTCCTTTCAACAATTTTAAGCAGTTTGGGGGAGATTAACCCAGAGCTGCTGCCGCTCTGTGTAGATCTCTCATATCCGATTTAATATCACTTTAGGAACATAGTAGTAGTAGTAATTGAGGTTGAATAAAGACATGCGTCCATCAAGTCCAACCTTTTCACCCTCCTTTTTAACCCTACCCAACAGTTGATCCAGAGGAAGTAATAAAAAAAAAAACAGCTAAAAAATTCCTTCCTGACTCCCTAGATCAACCAGAACTACAATAAATGAATTAATACCAGTAATTCGCAATATTTTTTAGTTTTAGAAACTTATGCAGCTATTCAATGAACTTGCCATTACCACATCTGCTTGAAGACAGTTCCACAGTTTCACCATTCTCACTGTAAAGAAACCTTTCCTAACCTGAAGATGAAACTTCTTTTCTTCCAACCTTAAAGGATGTCCACGTGTCCTCTGATATGACCTATTAGTGAACAATGCACCAGAGAGTTAATTGTATGGCCCATTAATATATTTGTATTAAGTGATCATATCCCCACGCAAACATCGCTTCTCTAATGTAAACAGCCCTAACTTGTCTAATCTGCCTGCATAGTCAAGCCATTCCCTTTATTATTTTAGTTGCCCTTCTCTGAACTGCTTCCATTTCCAAGATGTCCCTTTTGTATATGGGATTCCAAAACTGCACCGCATATTCCAAATGAGGCCTTACCAGTGCCTTGTAAGGAGGGAGTATAATGTTTTTTTCTCTTAAATCTATTCCCCTCTTTATACAAGACAATATCTTGCTAGCTCTAGTCATTGCTGCCTGGCATTGTTTGCTACAGCTAAGTCTGTTATCTACCAGAACCCCCAAATCTTTTTCCAGTTGAGATTCACTTAACACAGAGTTATTTATGGTGTAGGTTGCACAAGGATTGTTGAACCCTAAATTTATCATTTATCAACATTGAATCTCATCTTCCATACAGCTGCCCATTTTGGTAATCTAGGTCAGAATGCAGCAATTGCACATCATTTGAAGTTTCCAAAGCTCTGCATAGTTTAGTGTCTTCAGCAAACACAGAGACCTTGCTCTCAATGCCCCCCTCATTTATAAACAGATTAAAAAGAAGTGGCTCCAGTACGTAACCTTGAGGCACCCCACTTAGAACTTTAGCCCACATAGATGTAGCCCCATTGACCACCAGCATAAAAAGTCATGAGAGGGGCACTCTTCTGTGAATATACGTTTCTTTATTGGATCACATAACACAACGTTTCAGGGACACACTGTCCCTTTCATCAGGTGAAAGGGACAGTGTGTCCCTGATGAAAGGGACAGTGTGTCCCTGAAACGTCGTGTTATGTGATCCAATAAAGAAACGTATATTCACAGAAGAGTGCCCCTCTCATGACTTTTTATGCTTGTGCTATAGCTGTGGGTCCATGGTAGAGGACCAGAGAAGGGAGCACCTTTGAAGTTTGTGGCTAAACTGCCAAAAATGAGTGCCTAGGCCCGAAACCCAATTTGCCCATTGACCACCACTCTGCTATCCAATAACCCATTCTCTATCCATGTACAAATGTTTTCTTCTAGGCCAACAGTCCTCAGTTTATACATTAGTGGCCTATGTGGCACAGTATCAAAAGCTTTAGCAAAATCCAAGTATACCACATCTTATACCAGAATTTAGATACCAGAATCTAAATTCTTACTCACAAACCAAGTAAATTTGTCTGGCATGATCTATTTCTCAAAAATCCATGCTGACCACTACTAAAAAGATCAGTTCTTGAGACAAAGTCAAGGATATGATCCCCTAACAAAGTTTCCATCACCTTCCCTACCACTGATGTTAGGCTTAGAGGTCTATAGTTACCAGGTTGGGAATGACTACCTTTTTTTAATATTGGTATTACATTGGCTTTTTTCCAATCCAGCGGCACATCACCAGACAAAAGTGAAAAGATAAGAAACAGTGGTCTAGATAAAACTGGACTAAGCTCTCTTAAGATCCGAGGATATATTCCATCCGGTCCTGGGGCTTTATTGATGTTAACTTTGTCTAATTGTTTCTGCACCATATCCTATGTCAGCCAGACTGAATATTCCTCATTTATACCCTTCATATTATTACAGTCCCTTCTATAAGGTCTAGGATTCTCTAAAGCGAATACAGAGGGAAAAAATGGTTTAGCACATTAGCCTTCTCTGCATCCTCTATAACCATCTCTGCCCCATTATTTAATGGTCGCACATTCTCAGTCCTCTTCTTTTTACTATTGATAAGTTTAAAAAACATTTTGGGGTTAAACTTGCTTTGTTCTGCTATCCGTATTTCATTTTCTATTTTAGCAAGTTTAATTGCTTTCTTGCAATCATTATTACAGCTTTTATACTCCCTGTATGCCTATTCGGTTCCCTCCGATTTCAAAATTTTAAATGCCCTTTTCTTTTTTTCCATTTCCCTTTTTACCTGGGCATTAAGCCAGGCAGAAGAGGACCTAATTTTTTTTACACTTGTTCCCTAAAGGTATAAATTTTAAATGTAATGGTTTAATATCCCTTTAAAAGCAGTCCACTTATGCTCAATATCCTTACCAAGGAACAAATCCCCCCAGTCTATGAGCAGGAGCGATTCCTTCAACAACATAAAATTAGCTTTCCTAATGTTATACATTTTTGTTAACCCAGTGCACTTTTGTTTTTTGCAACCTATATTAAATTACACTATATCATGATCACTATTCCCTAAGCTTTCCATTACCTTCATCTCTAAAATGAGCTCAGGGTTATTAGATATCACCAGATCCAACAACGCATCCTGTCTAGTAGGAACTTCTAGTATACAATAAATAGAAAAAAAAAAAACCCTTATTCAGCATATATTTGCAAAGTGCAACTGACAAGACAAGTGGGGGTAGTTTAAACATAGCTTTAATAGGTATACATTAAAATCACACACATAGATAGTTAAAATCATCATCACCGCAGTCAGCCTGAAAACTAGTAGAGAAAGGCAGGAGAGAGAAAACACCTATTTTGTCCCTCTAGAGGGCAGGAGCAGTCTCTTCACCCTGCTGGCCCTAATTGTTAAGCAGGTAGCCCTAGGCACTCAGTGCCCTCCTAGTCTAAAAGGGTAAGATACTAGTCTGATGGCCCTGCACATAAGAGAATATAAGAGACTGACTGCTGGATGTGTTAAAATTAATAGCACAATTAAATCACACCAATAGCTGCCATAAGTGTGCTTAGAATTGCCACACTAAGCAGGAAAATAGACCCAGCAAGACCACTCAGTTTAAAGTCGCACTAATGGTACAATATAGCGAGGTCTAAAGGTGAAGTGCTCAACAAAACAAAAATGGAGGCCCCTGACATGTTTCGCTTCTCACGGAGCTTAGTCTATGACTAAGATTTTGTTTTTTGCATACTATATTAATAATATATCATGATTACTATTCCCTAAGATTCCCATTAACTTTATCTCCAAAATGAGCTCAGGGTTTTTAGTACCAGATCCAACAAATTAATCCTTTCTACAACTTTTACAATATTTGAATGAAAATGCTCATGCAGAAAATTTAAGAACTTAATACCTTTTGAAATTCTTGCAGTTCCCTAACTCCAGTCGATGTCAGGGAAATTGAAATCACCCATAACCAGAACATGCACCATACCTGCAGTTTGAAATAGCCTTCCAAATTTACTTCCCATTCATGTGAATCATTTAGCCATTTTTCAGTTATACCGACCCCATCATACCTTTCTTTTAAAGCTATTAATTCTTGTTCCCCAATTTTTCCAGCCAGACTTTGTGTATTTTTAAACATACATTTTACATTATATTTACTTCCACGCTTTGACGTACATGCCTCTACCCCTGTCTAGTCCAAACTACCCTTCCCCCATACCTAGTTTAAAATCCACTTCAACCCTATCCATCTTCCACTCAAAAATAGATGCATCATCACCTCTTTTTACAAAAACATAACTGTTTTTTATTTTTTTTTACATGACATGTGTTTGCTTTCTTTTTGTCTCCAAGGGAAATAACAAATGCTAGTAACCCATAGCATCCTTTTATCTTCTAATACCTGCTGTTAAGTGTTACCTTAACAAAAACCTGTCCCCTGATAACCCATGGCCAAGAGAATTGACTGTGCAATCCTTTACAGTGACATGCAGATTTGTTTTCCAAATTACTTTTAAACTTGTTTCTATATTGACACATTTAAACTAATTTGTACAGATATCATATACATATAGGGTTATAATACATAAAACAGTTGCATGAATTACCAGAGAATTATAGATACCTTCAGTGAATGGATATTAAACATATATGCATCTCTGTATATTAACCTTTGAAATCGATATTGTTACAAATCTGTTTGATAGTCGGGTATATTAAAAGGGAGAAGGGGTAACTTGGCTAAAGTGGTAAGAAGGCATACCATAATTATATCTTATACTTGTTTTGGAAGGAGGCTATTTAGTATTGGTAGTTGGGGGTAATGGGGTAGGAAAGAGGGATAGGAGTTTGGGAATCTGTGGTGCGTGAGAGGAGTATAGTCCTTATCAGACTCATATAATCACGTAATTCTCTTGGTCATGTTTTGTCTTGAGAAGTGTTTATACCAAGGTGCCCAGATATCATTGAACTTGTCCAGGCAGCCACGACCCGCATAGATCAGTCTAAGCATGGAAAGAATATTGGTTATCAGCGCCTTCCATGTATTTAGCTTAGGGAACATGGGGGACATCCACTGAAGGATTATCACTGTTCTGGCATAGAATACAGTTTCTCTTATCAGGGTAAGATGTGTGTTGTTCAAGGTGTCAGATTCTGGTATTCCGAGAAGGCAAATTTTGGGGTCTGAGGGGATTGGAAAGGGGAGGATTCCGGATAGATAGTGGAGGACTTTCCCCCAGAATCGTTGTACTCTGGGACAGGACCAAATCATATGCCAAAAGTCTGCATTATCTTGCTTACATTTTTGGCATTCAGATTTGAAACCGGGACTCGTACGAGATTTCCTAAGAGGGGTAATGTAGGCTTGGTGGAGGATATAAAATTGCATGAGCCTGTTTGGAGTGGAGGGGGATGCCTTGAGGTGGGTTTCTGCTAGTTCGTTCCAATCTTCATTTGTCAGCATGGGTATGTGGCAGGACCATTTATTCATTATTGAGGTGGAAGCCTCTGGTAGTTGTGAATTCAACAGACGTGTAGAGAATTGATACAGTATGTCTGGGTTTCTTCTCGAATGAGCACTCTAATGATGGGATTTTGTGAGACTGGTATGTTCAAACATTGGAATTCTGATATTGGGCAATCAGAATTTTAGGTATTGAAATAAAAAAGTTATCTTGTACTCTGAATTTGTTCTTGAAATCGTTAAATGTAAGTAGTTGTTTGTCCCTAATAATGTGACTAAATTTGACAGCTCTGATTCGTTTCATGTTTTGATTTATATTAAGGGCGTACAAGTGAGGGAAGTTATGGTTGTGCCACAGTGGGGTTTTCTCGGGTATATCTGTGTATTTGATCATGTGTTGTGCTTTGTTCCAATTTTTATATTGTTGCCTGTGTAGTTCGGTACTGCCTGCTAGGAGGGAGTATGTTGGGCTGTTTAGAAAGACTAGAGGGTGTGTTGGGAGGTATGGGTGTAGCATGCCCTCCATATCGTATAGCCGTGGTGCTGGGTTCTCCTCCTCCTTGCTGGAGTCAGGGATTATGCAGGGTTTATTTTAGTTGGCCCACTAGGTAGTAGGCTTGGAAATTGGGGGGGCCAGTCCAGCGTGTTTTAGGGTCTTTGAAGTGTTGTAATTTTAACTCTAGCTCTCCCCCCCCCCCCTCCATACGAAAGGGAGTAGTATGCTCTGTAGTTTTTTGAAGAAGGGATCAGGAATATGTACCATACGATGTTAAAAAATATACAATAATTTGGGTGTATGATAATTTTGAGCAGGTTAATTCTACCAATTAGGTTGAGTGGTAGGTTCTGCCATGTTTTGGTTTTGTTGGCTATTGTTGATAGGAGGGGGGATATATTTAGTTCATGGAAGTTGGTTGGTGATTGAGTGATGTGGATTCCTAGGTATTTAAAGCTTGTGACTCTGGGGACTAAGGCTATAGCAAATGGTGGCATGGGGATGGTTTAATCTATTGGGAAGAGAGCTGATTTAGACCAGTTGATGTGGAGACCCGAGATGGGGCTGTATTGTGTAATAAGATTGTATGCCGTTTGGAGGGATTTATCTGGGTCTCCTAGGTAGAGGATTAGGCCATCAGTTTATAGAAGAAGTAGTGTGGTGTGCTGACCTAGTGATAGACTGGTGATTTCTGGGTGGGATCTAAGTTGAATCGCTAGTGGTTCGATCGCTAATGCGAAAAGATAGGGAGATAAGGGGCAGCCTTGCCTGGTAGCTCTGGCTAAGGGGGAGGGGTCCGAGGTTGCTCCATTTACTTCAATAGTGGCCAATGGGCACGTATATAAGATTTGTACCCATTTCTGAAAGATTGAACCTATCCCGAAACGAAGCATACATTCCCATAGAAAATACCATTCTACCGAGTCAAATGCTTTGGCGTCGTCAAGAGGTAGCATTATGCGGGATCCAGAATTGTCATGGTCCACCAAAGCATTGATTCGAGTTTTTCTAATGTTAATGGAGGTAGATTTCCCTGGGATGAAACCCGATTGGTCTGGATGAATAATGGAGGTTATTACTTGTTGTAGGCGGTTCACTAGGATTTTTGCCAATAGTTTATAGTCTGTGTTCAACAAAGATATTGGGCGGTATGATGCGCAGTCCTGTTTTTTTTAATCTGATTTGGGAATGAGGATTATGCGAGCACTGTATATTGAGTCGGGGAGGGACCCTTTCAGGATGGCGTCATTATATACCGCTAGTAGCGCTTGTAGAGTGTATTCATCGTATCTTTTATACACTTCTACCGGTATCCCATCTGGGCTCAGGGCTTTACCACTTGCCATGTTTCCTAATGCTTCACGAAGTTCAGGGAGGGAGATTTCAGAGTCTGGCATTTGTTTAGTTTGGGGAATGAGATTCTGCTTAATACAGAGGGTATAGTATGAGTTGTAGAGTTAAGTTGGGACCTATATAATTTAGTGTAGTATTTTGTGAAGCCATTTAGTATTTGGGGAATGTTTGAGCATATTCCTACAGTATGTCTGGGTCTTGAATTTGAACTTGAATTTTTGTGATTGTGTTATGGTCTATGGGACCATGGGCTAGTCTGGTGAGTAGTTTGGCAGATTGGAGGCCATGTTCAAAATATTTTTGTTTAACGAAGAATTGTTTCCTGTTTATTTTTTCTGTTGAGTTGAGTTATAGAGGGACTGGGCTAGTTGCCAGGCTGATTTGTTGTTCGGTAAGGGGTTGTTGATATAACTAGTTTAAGCAGATTGAAGAAAGTTGGTTAGTGTAGCTTCATTTTTTTTGTTGTAGTTTTCTGTAGTTCTCCTTTGAGGACCGCTTTGAAGGCTTCCCATCTGACTCCAACTGATGTTTCTCCCTGGTTGTTTTGTAACAACACTCTTTCTGACTCCTGTCTGGAGTCAGAAAGAGTGTAAGCCAAAATGGGTGAAAGCGCCATAATCTGGTGGTGTTGTTTGTGGACGTTGGGAGATTGAGTTTTAGCAGTAGGGGGGAGTGATCAGAAATGCCTCTAGGGAGGTGGGAGGTTTTAATTATTTTGGGGGTTTAGTTTCTTGCTGACAAATACGTATTCAATACGAGACAGAGTATTGTGCGTTGGTGATAGACATGTATATTCCTGGGTATAAGAGTTGTTAGAGCGCCATGCATCTATCCAGTGTAGTTCAGATATGAGATGTGATAGTGGTGTGGTTGTGCTGATGGAGTTGGATTGGAATTTATCAATTGAGGGGTTCATTAGGGCGTTAAAGTCTCCCAAACAGATTGTGGGGGCTTGTGAGTATTTTAATATGAAGGGCAAGGCTTCCTTAAGCGGTTGTTGTTTAGCAGGTGGAGGATCATAGATTTCTATTATGGTATACAGTGTTGTTTCGATGGAGAGTGCTATACATATGAATCTACCTTTTTTATCTGAGTATACTTCATGAATGTTATATTTTACTCTTTTGTGTATTAGAATAGAGACACCACTAGAGTAGGTGGAGAAAGTGCTGTGGGCTGCCCAGCCTATCCAGAGGTGCTATATGTAGTGGGTTGTGGCTGGTAGGAGATGAGTTTCCTGCAGACAGATCAAGTCTGCCTGGTATGATTGTATCTGTGTGAACACTGACAGGCACTTTTGGGGGTTGTTTAATCCTCTGACATTCCATGACAGACAGTATTTTAAGTGATTGACTCATCATTTAAGGAGATATCTTGTGTCATGTTGAATAGCAGGATGGGGAGGGGGAGTTGGGAAAAAGGGGGTTGGGTAAGAGCATTTTGGTCTACTTCCATTTTATTTTGTGGTAGCCAGTAGTTGTTGTTCAACAGGTACAATTAATAATTGTCTAATTGCTATCTTAGGAGTTACATGAAACTTAAGTAAACTTTAACAAAGTGCTAGATTTACTAGGGCTAAATTAGGGGATGCACCAAGGTGCAGGTTCTGCAGAGATGAGCAGAATTCCTTGTGTGGTCCCGAGTCATCAGATTTGTGACTAACATAGTAAAAACATTCATATAAATAGAACACATATAGTTACAATGCTGTAGGGTTGGAAGAGGGGTTTATAGTCTTTGAACCGGCCTAGCAGTTCTTCTCGTCTGTCGGGAGCGTGTTGAGGGGTGTCGCCTGGTGTAAGTTATGTTGGGAGAATGGGGCGTGGGTGTTCTTGAGTGTATGAACATAGAATTTGCGTCTAGGGTGGGGTGTCGAGTTGGGTACGTATGTGGTTTGGCCTTCTAGTCGATGTCTTGGTTGATGCTGTATGGGGGTTGATTTAGGGGTGGTGGTTCTAATGTTGGGTATTTGTCAGTATGGGGATCTGATCAGGTCTGCTGCAGAGTATGTCCTTGTTTTCTTATTCTAGTGTGGTGTCTGGATGGGTTGTATAGTGGTTTTAGTTGGGTAGTCAGAACAGGTCATTGGGGTGTCTGTCACGTAGCTAATGGGGGGAGAGCTGTATTATAAAACAAGTAGACAGGTTTAAACAGCTTAAAGTTGCACACGTTACATCAATATGTACAAATGGAGAGACCCTTGTTGTAACCACTGCATATACATACATATAAAATATTCAGACGGGGGGCTCCCGAAATATTCAGACGGGGGGCTCCCGATGTACCTCTGTTACATCCCTGGGTAGGGTTGGGAAAACCCTCTTGTGGTTTTAAAGTCTGTATATATATTTAACCTATATGGCCAGACATATATTGTATTGATCGTCTACCAATATCCATTTTAACTTAGGGTAATGCTTAACAGAGGCACTCGGAATGGACCAGTATGAGCACTCCTCTTATACATATAGAGAGAGAAGAAAAGGAAGTGAATGGGGTGGTGGTACTTGCTATGGATATAGAATAGATATAGTGAAAGTTTGAGTTTAGCAATTGTGGGGGGTCATATTGTATCACAACATATAGGTGGGGGTGACCATTGTAGATATTGAAACATTTTTATTGGAGGGATATGAATATCGATCCATATTCTTCTTTAGGGGGGTCTTTCCCATACTCTCACATATCAGTTGGAGGGGCTCATGTTGCTATATAAAAGCAGGTTCTGCATATGTATGCACACAGAGCGTTCAGGTTGGGAGCCCCACATTTCAACTAGGAGGTAAAAGCAGCAGTGTTAGCAGACTTAGTCATTGCACATTTTTATACATTATTCTAGTGCACAGACGTGATAAGGTACACATTTTATACTGTTACACATATAGGGGGTGGACCCCCATTAAAATTTAGGAGGTTCAAGACAGGTGCTCGAGCTTGAGTCTTATAAAACACCTTTGTTACGCCCCTGTTTAGAGTTGGAGGAGCTCTTTTGTAGTTTGGGGAACTACGTAAAACAAGCAACTCAGCCCACCCATAGATGTGTTTGATATCGGTGTGTCTACCCATTTTAGTTAAAGTAGTATGCGATAGAGGCATTTGGATTTGACCAACTCGAGCACATGTCCCGAAACTCATAGAGGTAGGAGAAAAGGAAAAGGAAGGAGGGTGGTGGTGGTTCTAATTATCGATATAGAATAGATATAGAGAAAGTTTTAAGTTTATACATTGTAGTGGGGGTCAAATTGTATTACAGCATATAGGTGGGGGAGACCCACATTACCATTAAAGATATTTAAACATTCTTATCGGTGGGGCATGAGTATCGACCCATATTTCACTTTAGAAGGGTCTATCCTGTAAGTTTTGGGGGTGAGTAGAAGCAGTGGTCATCCCTTATTATTGGTTCCCCCAATTCTGAGCTTATTTGTAGGTCGTGGGGGTCAGTATATATCTCAGTTTGTTCGTGGTTGACTGATTAACAATGTCAATTATATTATATTAGGTTATCCATTTGGCACGGAGGTGCTGTGGGGTTAGAAGGATTTTAGGGATGGGTGTTGTTTTTTAAGGTAGTTTCCAGTTCTAGGGGTAACTTGGATCTCAAAGTTCCAGCTCACGAGTTGAGAGTTATTCCCCAATATGGCCTACTGCTGGGTTGGTGCTTGAAGGCCTTAGGAATTAGTCCATGGGGCGTGGGTTGCGTTCGGGGAATATCCATGGGACCGGAAGAGGTTAGGTTGATCCAGTCACTTTTATACAGGTAGTAAGTTTCAGAGTGGGGTCTACCAAACTGTCGAGGGGTGGATGGGGGAAATTAGGTGGGCTAGGCGGTCGATTCAGATCAGGGAAAAAGGGGGTTATTGCGGGTAGTTTAGCCTTGGTCAGGGGGGTATGGGGGTGTGAGGCGTGAGTCTTACCCACCGTTGAGCCTATCGAGCATCCAGCCATGCGCATGGGTTTTCAAAGAATCTCACGCGGCTATCCGCCTGTATTCTAAGCTTTGCTGGCTACATCATTGAGTATGATATACCTGCTGCAAGTAACCTTTTCTTTACCTCTGTAAAGGTGGCGTGTCTCTTTTGTAAATCCAGAGAAAAGTCTGGGAACATTCTTATAGTGGTTCTCTTCTCTTTCTTCCGGGCCATTCGCAGGAGAGTGTCCCTATCCCTTGCGTTCAAGGGGGGATTGGGGCCTTTGCCGGGACTCGATGGGCCCTTTCAATGGCCAGCTGTGGGGTCAGTTCGGATGCCTCAAAGTGTGAGTGGATCCAGCCCTCTAGGAACTGTGCGGCCTGTTGTCCTTCCGACCCTTCGGGAAAACTAATGAAGCGGATGTTCTGTCTTCGTGACCGGTTTTCCAGGTTTGTTCTTGGTCGCAGCTAGTTGTCCTTCCGTCCCTTCGGGAAAACTAATGAAGCGGATGTTCTGTCTTCGTGACCGGTTTTACAGGTTTGTTCTTGGTCGCAGCTAGTTCCTGCTGTAGGAGCGATATATTCTGTGTATGTGGGGTTATGGTGTCCTCGAGGACTGATATGTGGAATTCTTCTTCCCCCATCCTGTGCCTTATCTTGGACAGATCATGACGCAGGAGTGAGATGTCTGTCTTGATGTCGGTCTTGACTTCATCTAGGACTGCCATCAGTGCCTTTTTAGAGTCTTGTATTGCCTCCAAAAGTTGTTTGTGGAAGTTTGCTGAGGGTTCTTCCCCTGCCTGTGGCTGTGAGTCCTCTGTTATGCCATTGGTGCTTTGCTGGGTGTCAGGTTTCTGTTGCGTATCTCGCCTGTGCTGTTGGTGGCAAAGCGTGCCAGGGCCGTCTGGTGGCGTGTCCGTCCTGGCAAACTTTTGCAGCTTTTCCTTTGCCGAAGTTGCATGCTTTTAAGGTTTTGGGCTTAGTCATTGGGTCACTGGAGTTTTGCTTTTTCAGGTGGTATAAAAAGGTTGGTAAGATTTTTTTATCCTCGGATTATGCGATGACTCGCGAGCAGTCTTACAATGCGTCCTACTCCATCAGCTCCTAAACTCCGCCCCCCAAAAAATGTCTTACGTTTACTATTGCCAACTTTACTGAGAGACATAAGTCAGATCTCTTATTTCATTATTTCATTTCATTTCTTCTTATTATCTTATTTCATTAAAAGAAATGTTTTATTGCAACAGGGAAATTCTGTTTTTTATTTAAAAAAAAAAAGGATTTCATTACTGTTCAGCTGTGTGGCTAAACAATCAATGTTCATTATATCATAAGCATTTTTAGCTTCGTTCTGCCCAACCTACCCAATCCCCTGGCAGTCATGCATATAAATCAGCAGATTTCAACTTCATGTTGTTCATGTTGTTGTAATTAAGATATTTAATTAAAAAAGTAAGAAAACAAGAAGTAGAGGAAAAGTAAGCATGGGTATTATGAAATGAGAACAAAAGTTAAAAATTAAAAATCATCCACGTGTTACTAGCCAAAATTGGTGTTACTTTTGTATTCTTTTCTCTATTCTGAAATGACACATTCAGGGGATATTACAGGTGGACGCAGCTCTGTTTTTTAGGGTTAAATTCGCACCAAAAGATCCAATATCTTTGACTTAAATTTTCAAAACTCTCAACTAACTTTTCATTGAAAAATTACAACAGCACCAATTTCATTTGAAAATCGAACATTACTATTGAAAAATAAAAAATGTCTATCAAAAATGTTGAAAATTCAGATTCCATTGGATTTTCTAATTTACGGAATGGCTTCATTTCTACTAGTGAAGCCAAAACAAATGATAAGTAATATCTTATTGAAAAGTACAGTGAGTTAATTATTTAGAAAACCATTCTTCTGTAAAGAATATATTTTACCCAAATACCAAACACCAAGTATTTTTTGAAGTTGTGCATGCGCTGTAAAATATTGTACTTGGGCCCCCTCTGTAATGTATGTGGCATTATAGAACACTGTTACTATAGATATAAATGTATTGGCAGAGACATTAGTGGATTTTTTATGTGAGGGGTGTATGGGACTATTTAAATATTATTACTGGAGATTATTATTTGGCTTGAATTTGTATTAATGAACTAGACTGAGCAGTTGCAAAATGCCAACAGGGAGCAGCGCGACTTTAACACCAGCAATTAGCTGTGTATATATATATATATATTAGAAATAATAGATCAGGGCACTCCTTGGCCACTTGATGTGATGTGAATAAACCCACTTGTTTTTGTGTAAGACCAAGGAGTGCCCTGATCTATTATTTCTACTATATTACTGGATCTGTTGGGAGCACCCTGGCAGTTGCACCTTGAGCGTGAGTGCCAGTCCCTGTCCATCTATATATATATATATATATATATATATATATATATATATAGGGCTGACTTATATTTGGTACAACACAATATATATATGTTTTCCTGCAATCCCATGCTTAACTGTAACGCCCAGGTGCTGAACCTGTCCAAATCTACATACACCTACTCTAAACCAGGGACTTTTAGAGACTCCTAATGTGTGTATGCATTGATCAAGGTTCATACACACATTAGGAGTCTCTAAAAAGTCCCGTAAGTCCTGGTTTGGAGTAGGCGTGTGTATATATATATATAAAAGTATTCACGATGCACTCCTTTATTTACTATTTTTTCAATCATGCAACTGCAACATTTCGTCCCTTTGTCTTGGGCCTCTCTACATTGCCAGATTGGTAGCACCTGGGCAAGGAATAGTGGCTTGAAGTAAGTGCCTGCGACTCCATCTTAGTTTATATATATTTTGTTAATCTTTTCATGAGACAATACTGAAGATATGACACTTTAACGCATGTAAAGTAATCAGTGTATATCTTGTATAACAGTGTAAATTTGCTTATGCCCCCAATAAGTAATTTACCCTCCTGGTGTGATGTGACTCCTTAGTGTTACAAGGTCTCAGATGTGAATGGGGAGCAGGTGTGTTAAATTTGGTGTGGTCTCTCTCACACTCTTTCATACTGGTCACTGAAAGACTGTGCTTCATCCATGCTCCCTTATACTACATGCATGTACAGTATAAGTGAGCATGCTTGTGAAGGTTCTCATTCATCCAGGTCATGGTATATCTGTTGTATTCAATTAGATCAACTGGACTTGAAATGTAGTTCTTGAAGACGTTTCGCTAGTCATCCGACTGGCTTTCTCAATTCAGAATGACTTGTACAAGAATCTGTGGCAATTATGTACCCTGGAAAATCCCAATTAGCATATCACAGCCAGGTGTTAAGAGTGTGATTAGATAGTGGCTAAGAGGTGTTATAGGAACGCCCAGAGTAAGGTGTTAAAACAGCATTGTACATGCTTTCTTGGACTGCTTGGTAGAAGTTAAGGAAAATGGTAAACTGGAAGTAGAGGTTTACAGAAAACCAACACACACAGATCAGTATTTGATGTTTGACTCCCACCACCCTTTAGATCACAAGCTGGGGGTCATCAGAACCCTGCAACACAGAGCCGAGAACATCCCCACTAGCACAGAGGCGAAGGCTAAAGAAATGAAACATCTCAGAGGAGCCCTTAAAACTTGTGGATATCCAGACTGGGCCTTTGTCAAAAGAAGTAGAAGGAAAGAAAAGAACACGAATACCAACAGTGAAGGGGAAAAGCAAGACAGGAGGAAGAACATGGTCATCCCATATGTAGCAGGGGTCTCTGAGAAATTAAGAAGAATTTTCAAAAAACATCGTATCCCTGTCTGCTTTAAACCAAACAACACACTGAGGCAGCAATTGGTACATCCGAAAGACCCAATACCGAAACACAAGAAAAGCGACATCATATATGCAGTGCAGTGCAGTGAAGAATGCTCTGATTTGTATGTGGGGGAGACCAAACAGCAACTGCATCAACGTATGGCCCAGCACAGAAGAGCCAATTCCTCGGGTCAGGACTCAGCCGTGTACCTGCATCTTAAGGATAAAGGACATACCTTTGAAGATTGTAATGTTAACATATTGGCAAAGGAACGTGACTGGTTCAAGAGAGGTGTTAAGGAGGCCATTTATGTGAAAATAAAGAAACCAAGCCTAAATAGAGGTGGGGGGGTTCGACACCAACTGTCTGCCATGTACAATGCTGTTTTGACACCTTACTCTGGGCGTTCCTATAACACCTCTTAGCCACTATCTAATCACACCCTTAACACCTGGCTGTGATATGCTAATTGGGATTTTCCAGGGTACATAATTGCCACAGATTCTTGTACAAGTCATTCTGAATTGAGAAAGCCAGTCGGATGACTAGCGAAACGTCTTCAAGAACTACATTTCAAGTCCAGTTGATCTAATTGAATACAACAGATATAAGTGAGCATGGCTATAATCTGGACCTGTCAGAAGAAGCAGCGGAGGAGCATGATCGCAGGTAAGTTTAACCATTTCCCTGCCTGCTCCTAAAGGATTAATTGAAGACTAGAAGGTAAGACTTAGATAGATTTTCCTTCCGTTCTTTGAGTGAGAAAAGGGTACTGTATGTCTTTAATCTCCCATTATCTGCGTTTTTATCAAGAAATGTTGTTTCCTGACATTCAAATATTTGCCTCCTGGAACTACCTTAGCCAATTTCTGAAATATGTTTCCATTTGACCCTTCTGTGCCTAGCCTGATGTGAATGAATTTTTATATATTTCCCTAGCTTATCCATCTGTACTTCGCTCCAGGGTGCATTGTTCCGCTTTTGAGTGGTTTTGGTCTTTTCTGGGTATTGCCCTAATAAGTATTAGGGGACAAGGGCAACCATGCCTGATGAGGTGCAATTTGTGTCCTGGCAAAGGTGAAGCTAGGTTATAGGTGAAGATTGGAGTTTTCATTCTAAAGGAATGCTCAGGGATTTCTGGACCCTCATTGTGGGAATGTCAGTTTTTCAGTGTATGGCCGGCATTAAGAAATGGAGTTTTTGCACAATACAATGTAGCAGAAGCTAATACGTCTATACTTAAGCTAGGTACACACAGTCCAGATTTCTGAAAGATGACAGACAGGATCTGCAAGATCCTGTCTGCCATCTTTCAAAGTTCTGCATACACACAGTCCTGAGCGTTCTCCCTATGAACTTCATAAGGAGAACGCTCGGGACTGTGTGTTTCCATCGGCCGCGCTAGGCTCCTCTATAGGGAGTCTAGCGTGGCCGATGGAAATTTTCGGCCTTTCCCGAACGAGCGTTCGGCCGACCCGATCGTTTGGCAGCCGAGCGTACACACATAACAATAAAGCCCCGATACCGTCGGATCCAATGTATCGGGGCTTTATTGTTACTGTGTGTACCGAGCTTAAAAGAGAATGCATGCCCTTTTTCCCCTCACCTGTTATCTTTCTACCCCTCAGACAGCTAAATTAATTCACAAAAGAGTAATCCACTGGGTGATTTCCTGTAAATCACATTTTTTACTTTCATACAAATGCTGATTAGAAGCCAAGAAGACATTATTTCTCCACCTGTTATCTTAATAGGCCTTTGAACAAATTATGTTTAATTTACATAAATGCAACAAGATGACTTGCAATGTTTGACATATGTTGTCTGAACAAATTCAGTATGCAAATATACCTTTGTTCTCCAAGATAACTGTGTCTAGAGAACTCCTGATGATTGCCAAAGTCTTTGCCCGGCATTTATTGTGCTGCACTGTTTAACTATATACAGCTAACTAACTACAGTAGGTAGCCGTGTAACTCTATACCTTCATATTCCCTTTAATGATATATCCCAAATAAATAACAATGTTTTCTCATTCCTTCTAGCGCACCAAATTATATTCTCTATCAACTCACATATAAGTGAGAATTCCTTTCTGAGTTAATAATTATCAGTTGTTAAACATATGCTCCATCTTCCCTTATCACAAATGCCTAATACATACTTAACAAAATCACTGGGTACCAGATGGTGAATTAAGTCTCAGCCAGTGTGCACCATTGAGCACACACATATTTTTCTTTTCTTGGATTAGCACAGGCAAGTATTTTTTGTAATTTAATTCATAGGAGCCTTTAAAATTATAGAACAGAGATGTCCAACCTGCTGCCCTCCAGATGTTTTGAAAACTACAACCCCCAGCATTCCTTCCAGCATCTAGAAACTAAAGAAAAAAAAGTTCAAAAAGGCTTACTGGGTTAAAACCTCAACTGTGCTAAGGCCATAACAAAATAAACAAGACTAGAAGATTGTGCTCCCATTAAAAATGAGTTTGAATGTTAAATGTTTACATATATATTGTTTACATATATATTGAAGAGGGCAAAAAGCTGCCCACAGTTTATACGGTATGTATTTATAATAAACTCTAAAATCTTCCAGTCTTGCTTATTTTATTGTTGACATAGCATAGCTGGTTAAGACTTGTCATACTTTAAAGCCTTTTTAACTTAGTTTTTTTCCTAGTTTCTGAAAGGATTCTTAAAAGTGGTATCAAATGCTCAGGCACTCGTTTTCCTGAAAATATTCTGTACATTTACACAATCAACTTAGTCATAGGCTTTGCTGAAGCCAGTCAATCACACACATCTATCTCTAAATAAAAAAATATAAGTCATGTCTATGGGAAGTTTTTATGCTTCTGAACATTCAAAAATATAAAGCTGAAAACTTTAATTTCCCAATTTTTCTGTAGTTACACCAGCAGGGCCTGGGTGCCCTTTGAGCCAAACTGCAGAACCGGATGGGACAGCACAAAAATGCTACATTTCAGCAGCACAAAGTTGTATAATACTGCCGTGCCTGACACTTAATCATACCACTAAGTAAGTGTTCTAAAAGATGAACACCACATTTTTCTCACACTGTTTGGCTTAGCACCTAAACTTTTAAAGGGCATGTCCACCCTCCATATTGACTTTAATGCATATGGTAGAACATAACCTCCCACCCCCAACCGCTTAGTTAGAATTGTAAATATGGCTCCCAAAATGTACTTACATCGCCTGGTTCCAGCATCACTCTGGTCCGGCTAAGAGGCAGCCAATCACAGCCACGGCTGCCAGCAATGGAGGAGATGCTGGGAGCTGTAAATACAGTTTAAGAAAGATTTTTGTACTTTTAACATAGCGGTTGGGGGTGGGAGGGTTTGCCCTATAATATGCCTGAATGTTTTCACGCTAGTGGAAATTTTTGCAGAGAGGGATCAAGAGTGAGGGGGGTGAAAGGGCTCCTGTGCGCATGTCATTATCCCTCCCGGGGGAGAGACAGAAGGCAGCAACGTTTGGACAGGAAGACAGCCACTACTCTGCACTTTCCTGGACTTTGGACATGGATTGCAGAAGAATCATAAGAAGCAGGATTGTAAGGTAAGGATTTTTTAAAACTGTATAGTGGGTCTGGTATGGGGTTAAAAATTTAATTTGGGGGGTGGATATGCCCTTTAATAAAAGAAAATGGAATCTAAATGTTTGTATTTTCTCAGACAGACCAGTTTTAAATGGCCAACATGATTACTTTGCAGAATAATTATGTCACTGGATATTGTGCTCTAAATGTTTCATGTTTCTATAGCAACTGCAAGTATTATATTAGGAAAAATTAGCTTTAGGGTATTGGTGCTAATGGTTTAAATGTTTAAATGATGATTTATCTCACTGAATAATGAGGAAACCCTAAATCCCTTTTAAATTAGGAGAGATACAATGTATTAATGTGATATTAAGCATTTAAGTCAAAATTGCATGAGGTGGTAGAATCTGATAAGGAGGTAAAGGAAGATAGATTTGTAAGGGTCACCAGAGGAAGTAGGGGATGGAAGGATAGGGTTGCTTCTTCCCAGCTATTCAATACCAACAGCTGGGAAACAGTGACGATGTGGAGGACGATTGCTCAGAAGTAGCATGTATGGAGAGGGCGATTCCCTTGAGCACCCAGGAGATGGCCATCTCTAATATAAGAGCGAGGATTGGGGGATAGGAAGGGTAGGCAGGTATTAGTGGTAGGGGACTCCGTTATTAGAAGGGTAGATAGGGTAATCTGCCTCCAGGACCCTACATGCCGAACAGTGTGTTGCCTGCCTGTTGCTATGGTTTGACATGTGGTGGATCGTGTAGACAGATTATTGGGTGGGGCTAAGAGTGACCCGGCATTCTTGGTTCACGTTGGTGCCAATGACAAAGTTAGAGGTGGAGGTGAGGTCCTTAAAATGATTTAGGGTTAGGGGCCAAGTTAAAAGTAAGGACCCCAAGGGTAGTGTTTTCAGAAATACTACCGCAGCAACATGCTATGCTATGAAGGCAATGGGAGCTTAGGGGTATAGGTAAATGCTTAGCTAAGAGGATGGTGTAAGGGGTTTGGGTTTTTAGAGAACTGGGCTGACTTCTCTGTTGGCTACAGGCTCTTTAGTATAGATGGACTGCACCTCAATGATGATGGTGCAGCTGTTTTGGGGGAGAAGATGGCTAGAGGGTTGGAGGAGATTTTAAACTAGGTATGGGGGGAAGGTACATTGGATTACACGGGTAGATAGAAGTATTAGGGATCAGGGGGCTAATAAGATGCATGTACGTCCAAGTTTGGAAGGAGATTAATTGATAATCTAAAATGCATGTTTACAAATGCAAGAAGTCTGTCTGGGAAAACTGGAGAACTAGAACTAATAGCTTTAAAGGAAAGGTATGATGTGATCGGTATAGCAGAAACATGGTTAAATGATTAACATTAAATACACAAAGAAAGATATGGAGGGCTCCTATAAACAGAAGGATAAAACAGGTGAGTTTATTCCATCATATCACATGGCACAACACACACAAGGGGAGAGTGCTCGGACCCAGACGCATTTCGTGACAGCGAGCCTGTCTCTTCATCAGAGGGAAATGAGTCAGGGTCCGAGCACTCTCCCCTTGTGTGGGAAGCTTAGGGAATAGTGATCATGATATAGTGTCATTTAATATAGGTTGCAAAAAACAAAAGTGCACTGGGTTAACAAAAACCTTTAACTTTAGGAAAGTTCATTTTATGTTTTTAAAGAAATCACTCCTGCTCATAGACTGGGGGGATTTGTTCCTAGGAAAAGATATTGAGTGGACCGCTTTCAAAGGGATATTAAACTATTACATTTCTAAATGTATACATTTAGGGAACAAGTGTAAAAAATTAGGTCCTTTCCTGCTGAGCTTAATACCCAGGTAAAAAGGGAAATGGAAAAAAAAAGGCTTTTAAAATTTTTAAATCAGAGGGAACTTAACAGGCTTACAGGGAGTATAAAAGGTGTAAACTAGGTAAAATAGAAATGAAATATGGATAACAGGACAAGTTTAACCCCAAAATGTTTTTTAAATATATCAATAGTAAAAAGATGAGGACCGAAAATGTGGGACCATTAAATAATGGGGCTGAGATGGTTATAGAGGATGCCGAGAAGGCGAAAGTGCTAAACCATAATTTTCCTTGGTATTCACTATAGAGAATCCTAGTCATTATAGTAGGGACTCTAATAATATGAAGAGTTTAAATGAGGAATATTCAATATGGCTGACAGATGATATGGTACAGAATCAATTAGACAAAGTTAATATCAATAAAGCCCCAGGCCTGGATGGAAAACATCTTCGTATCTTAAAAGAGCTTAGTCCACTTTTATCTACACCACTGTTTCTTATCTTTTCAGATTCACTTTTTGTCTGGTGATGTGCCGCCGGATTGGAAAAAAAACAATGTAATACTAATATTCAAAAAAGGTAGTCGTTCCCAACCTGGTAACTATAGACCTGTAAGCATAACATCGGTGGTAGGGAAGGTGCTAGAAACTTTGTTACTGGATCATATCCTTGACTTTGTCTCCAGAACTGATCTTATTAGTACTAGTCAGCATGGATTTATGAGAAATAGATTAGTGAGTAGGAATTGAAACACTGAGAAATCCTGGTGGTATAGTATTACGTGTGTAGAAATGTATGTATTAGTATTTATAAAGCTGACCAATCATTGTAAATACCCAGGACCGATTGTTACATATATGCTTTATACAGAACAATTGGTGTTAGATGCCCCTATCGTCCAATGTTATTGTCTATTTACTGTATTAAATGGACCTATACATGCACATTTACCATAATCTGCTTATTTTTTGATCCTTATTACAGCTCTGACTAATGTGGTGTACATATAAAAAAGTAGTCTGGCCCCCCAACTGATTAAGGGATTGTTAACTGGCAACCTATTTAAAAGGTTGAGGACCCCTGAAATAAGGTCATTTATCTGACTTACAGACAGATGATGCATGGCTTCTATGGGATAGGGCTTGGGAGCACAAGACACTGGTAAGCTATGTAGCTTTAAATGACGTGGGCTTAAAGGGTACCTCCACCCCAAATTGTAAAATTTTCTGTAGTGCACAATAAAGATTTACCCACCTTTTTTCCTCGCCCTCTGCCTCTACTGCTACTTCCAAGAACGGAGTAGCAATAGGTGCCGGACCGGCAGCTGCGTCTGTGATTGGCTGAGAGTCCAGATTGGTACATCTGGACTTTGCAATTTTTGCCTACTATTCATAGAAATATCATGAGAAATGTTAACTAATGTATGGAACTTCCACAAACTTATCAATTTCAAGGCAACAAATAGCATTTCTAAGGTTAAAGGGTATCTCCACTGATAAAAGCCACCTGGGTTGTAAGGATAGATATGTGTAAGGTGGATATGTACCTGCAGTATCCAGTGTCTTTGAACAGTAGTTTAGAAGAAATCCAATGAGTTTCTCCCAGAACGCTGTGGATGGTGCAGGTCCGCCCACTTTCAGTGACAACCTGCTTGGGAAATGTCCGACGCGCGTTTTCCTTTAGTGCATGCGCAGAACGTGAGAGGATCCCTCGGGACTGCTGTCTGTGTGATCTGACTGGTTGGTCGATTCTACACACACACACACACACACACACACACACACACACACACTTCAAGCTACTGTGTTCACTGATTAATGGAGGAATAATAACATGACCATCACAGCAGCTTGCTGACTTCACTAATTAATTGAGGAGTAATCAGGCACTATCTTTTTCTCTCTCCCACCCCCTCCCATACCAGATTGCCTCATATTCCCAGCATCCCCTATGAAATCAATCTTAGATCACTTTTTCAACCACCCCTCTCAGAGTTAGACACAAAAAAAGTTCCCCTGCCTTTGTTACAGTATTGTGGGAAGAGGGTTTTAACTTTTACTCCCCTGTCTCTCTCTGCATGATCAGCTGTAAAAATGAACTTAGAGAGTAATTTCTTTACTGCAGTCAAGTGGGTGTGTCTGCTACCATGATGATGCACATTGAGTAACAGCACTCCCTGCACAGGGGAAGACACACCCCCAGGAACCTGCACAACTTTCCCATGCTGCTGCAATCAAACGGAATTCTGGGGGGAAAAGGGTAGGGGGAGGGTTTGGGGATGGTGTACTTTAAAATAAACCCCAAAAAAATGTTTTTCCTCAGTGGAGATACCCTTTAAGAATACAGTATAGCAGATCGTGTTTTTAATATATGGGGAATCTTCTGAACGCAACTTGTTATTGGACTTTCCTTCTCCTTTAACTTCATCATGTATTTGGGGCTATGCAGGGCTATTAATACCAAACATATTTATTTAAACAAAACAGCACCACGATTTATATTGTTCTAGAGGTGTCAGTCTTTGTCTATGAAGTGTAGTTCAGTGAGAATATTACAGTGAAGTACAACTGCTGTGCAGAGCTCAATTATATCCTGCCTCTTATCAATTAACATAGTAACATAGTAATTGAGGTTAAATAAAGACATAAATCCATCTAGGGCATTGTTCACCAATAGAACACACGGACATCCCTTAAGACTGGAAGAAAAGAAATTCAGTCTTGAAGTTCGGAAAGGGTTTTTCACTGTGAGAACCGTAAAACTATAAAACTTTCTTCTATTGGACGTGGTGATGACAGGTTCATTGGATAGTTTTTTTGTTTTTTTTTTAAAATGAGTTTCTGCAAAAAAGGAATGTTGCAAGTTACTGGTATTGATACATAAAGTAGAATTGATCCAGAGATATTTCCGATTGCCACTATGAGTCAGGGAGGATTTTTTTTACCCCTTTCATACTGTTTAAAAAAAAACAACTCAATCAACTGTTAGGCAGGAAATGTGGGTATTGCTGAGCAGGTTGGAGTAGATAGACATATGTCTTTATTCAACCTTAAATACTATACAATATGTTGGCATGCATTTGTATTTAATCTACTTATTGGTATACAAAATAATAAGAAACACCTTTCTGGATGTTGATAATCATATTTTTTTCCAAAAAGTTACTGCATAAGGTTTCTGGAAAGCCCTGACTTTTTACCCTTGCTTCCACAGATACAAGGCTTACCCCAACAGCCACAGGGAGAGTGACTTATTATACTTTCTAGTTATACCTCAAACCACTAGTAAAGGTTTTTTGCTATCTAATGTTTACATTCAATGGGATTTATGCTGCAATAATGCCCTATGTCTGTACCTGTAAGCCTGTAACTTGGTCTAGAACCATAGCCTTAAAGCACATATTTGGTGATTCTCTTGAAAAAATATAACATAACTGGGAGTTCAAAAATATCATCTAATTTGTAGGAGTGGCTTGTCTGTGGAATCCATGTTCCTGAATCCATTATAATTAAATATAGGGAAGGTATTTGCAGATATTTTACATAGGTTCTGGTATGAATGGTATGAATGTACTGCTCATGTGCGTTAAATACCAGCCAGGTGGCAAACTTGTGTCCTGTATATATTTATGAGTTCAATGACCACTATGGTTCCCTAAAAGGTTGTTAGGGATTCCACAAGAGTGAACAAAACTATACAAATACACCCTGATGAATTTGAGTACATTTCTAAAGTATAGCTCTATTTACAGATTTATTTATTGATGTATCTGTTACATTTGTATGTATTCTGGATTTTGATTAATTGAGGAATGAGAACGAAAGACAAATGAAAAGATGTATTTTTTTAAGGGATTGCTTGAGACATGATCATTTATTTCAAGGTTTCTGCAAGGATAAAACAGTTGAAAAAGTGCCAGAGCCAGTCTAGTGTTAGCACAGAAAACATGTCTCTTCTTTTACTTAAAGATATTTAGTCATATTGCTGCAATCTACAATGGGTTGCATGTTTTTTTTCTCCAGAAAATGTCGAACATGACTTCTGTGCAAGCAATGTCCATAAGCTGCTATTGGGTGCTTTTTAGGCTTAGACTCACATGGCAATCCTAAAGGAAAGTGCAGGTTTTATCACCTTTAATCATATTAGTCATGTCAACTATAAAACATACGGATTACAGAAAACATTTATTGCTAAGCAACACCAAGCTTTGTTGTCAAGAGGAAGAAAAAGCATATTGTTTCCAAGCAACATACTCTTAAGCACACATGATTTATAAACCCTGTGTCTTACTGTTTAAAGTCTTAAATCAGGGATCAAATTTACCAGCAAACATAACAAATCGTTTCAAAAACTGACAACATTTAGGTGAACAAAGGAAAACAAAAATCTTTTATATTTCAAGTTTCCATGAATATTGTTCAATACAGGTAATAAAATATCTCTGAAAATCATAAGCACAATTACTTTGACAGATTTGACAGATCCCTCACTGATTAGCATACACAAGGGCACTGCAGCCATGAAAGTGATGAGTTATAAAACTCCCCCAGGGTGCTGGCAACCAGTGCTATGATGACTTTTTTTGACAGGCAATAAGAAACACTTGTAAGGGAAGCAGCAGTGGAGGCAGCACCCAAGAACCCCCCCATTCAGTCATGGTATGTATTTATTTTGACATAAATGGTCTCCTTAACACCTCTTTTGAACCAATCATGTTCCTTGGTCAAGATGTTAACATCTAAGGAATTGGCTCTTTTGTGCTGTGCCATGCGTTTCTGCAGCTGTTGTTTCATTGCCCCCTTATACATATCAGAGCACTTTTCACTGTACTACACTGCACTATATGATGTCACTCTTGTTGTGTTTTGGTATTAGGTCTTTTGGATGCACCAGTTGCTGCCTCTGTGTGTTGTTGTGTGTAAAGCAGACAGGGATCTGGTGTCTGTTGAAAATTCTTAATTTCCCTGTCTCTATAAAGTCCAATTGATGTAACTGAATACCAAAAATATACAATGATCTGGATAAATGAGAACCTTCACAAGCAACAAAATACAATATTACAATACTGTATATTACTTTAAAATATCCAGATAAAAAGTAGTGTTCACCTGTTTTCTTTGACCTAACATTAAGTATATACAGTATTGTAATATTGTATTTTGTTGCTTGTGAAGGTTCTCATTTATCCAGATCATTGTTATTTTTGGTATTCAGTTACATCAATTGGACTTTACAGAGACAGAGAAATTAAGAATTTTCAATATACAATATACAATTCTAGCTGAAAGCAGCTATTGGAGATTCAATAAAACTCACTACTTTTGAGGGTTAACCATTAAAAATGGTGCAAATTTTGCCTCAACCAATCAGATATTATTTAAAAATTGAAAGCTAATATCTGATTGGTTGCGGCAAAATTAGCACCATTTTTAAAAAAAAAAAATATTTTCTTGAATGCTTGAAAATACTTTTGCATCATTCAAACATTATTGTAGATACATTCGTATTGATTCAAGAGATATTAAAGCATTGTTTCTTGAAAATTTAAACAATCTTAACTTTCTAAGTTAAGTAACATAAACAAACATAGAAAAGATAATCAATGCACATTCCTAGGCCCCATACAATATCATATTATCTGCACATTGGCATACTTTATAAACAAAGGGGTTTTAGTATACATTACTGTGATCACATGAATGAAAAGCCTTCCAACCACGTCAAGGTAACCCCAGTCTGGAAGGTCCTAACTTCTAACCTTTTTTACTTCAATTACCATTAGCAAACTTTTGCATTTCTCATAGTTGTGCACTGGATCCATACAACAGGCTTTTTCACTTCCCCCCAGTCCTTTGGATTTTTAAAATGAGGGAAGAGACCATCCACCCAGTGCTTTATATTAAGTAACACAAACAACATAAACTTTGGTTTTATCATGTATTTATATGGCTATTGTCTATATCGTCTTTATTTGGTATAGTAATATCCGTTTCAGTAACATCCATAAAATCAATATTAGCATTTTATACCGGGTATTTATTGTAGTTGTAATATTATAATTGTTAACATTAACAACGGTTCCTCATGCCCCCCAGCTCCACATTGGATCTCGCTTTATCTCCCTATTAATTCTACAGATGGGATATAGTGTAATGTGTGTTTTGGTTTAGGGTTGATTGCCAGGGTATCAGAGGAGGAATTCTCCAGTTTCTTCCATATACGAGTTCCAGGGTGTCCATATTTTGTTAAATTTGGGGATTCTATTTTCCATTAGGGCTGTCAAGTATTCCATCCTTTTAACATTGTTGATTCTGTTGATCAGTGATGGTTGAGGAGGTGGAGACGTGTTTTTCCATTGTTTGGAACTTCACAGCGTGCTGCTGTGTATATATGAGTAGTTCGTATTTGTGCTGCGGTATATAGACGTGGTATAGGAGCGTTCACTAAACCATTAAAGGGGGTTAGAGATTTGTTTTTTGTAGAACTTTTTGTAGAATGTTCTGTACCTGTGACCAATATGTTTGTATATAAGTGCAAGTCCAGAATATATGGTATAAGATTCCAGTGGAGGATTGGCATCTCCAGCAAAGTTTAGATGTAGGGAAGAGTTTATTTAGTAAATGTGGGGTATGGTACCAGTTAAGCATAAGTGTACCCAGTAGGTGTACCCAGTTCTGTGTCCTATTTGGACATATATTTGTGATAGATTCCATTATTAATTCTTGTAATATCTGGTGTATTGATGATGTTAGTTTCTTTTGTCTTGGGCCTGAGCAGATGATTCTTTCCAATCCTTTCAGTAGGGGAAAGGCGAGAGAGTGAAAAGTTCTTTGTATGAAATGTTTCAGTTGAAGGTAGAAATAATGAAAGTTTTTTGGGAACTAACAGGGAGATTTAATAAAAGGTCTTATTGTTTAAAATGGTGCTAATTTTGCCCCAACCAATCAGATCTTATGTAACATTTGAAAGCTAACATCTGATTGTTTGGGGCAAAATTAGCACCATTTTAATCGATAAGACTTTTTATTGAATAACCCTATTGGTATTTAGAGCAAAGTGCCTGGAAGGTGGGAAACTCTCCAGTCAATTTATGTAGTAGGTCTGGAGTGGAGGGGCATTCCGGACCAGCATATTTCTTGATAACCTTATTCCATACAGAAACTGTACATTTAGAGGAAAACTTGCAAACTTGTAAATATGCATCTGTTTTTGAACTAGTTGGTGACCATATGAGGGTTCTCAAGTGTATTTGGGGGGTCCAATCCTTTTCTAAAGAAGCCCATAGGCCCTGGGTATATGGGTGGGACCAGTGTGAGATTGCCTTTAATTGGGTAGCTTCGTAGTATCTAATGAAGCTTGGTACGGCTAGACCTCCATGAGCTCTGTCAGCTGTCAGTACTGTATGAGGGATGTGATGGCGTTTGCCTTGCCAGATAAAAACCAATACCTCGTTTTGTATTTTGCGTAAAATGACATAGGGAATTTGGATTGGCAATGTTTTGAATAGGTATAATATTCTTCTTAGAATATCCATTTTAACTGTTATCTTCCCAAACCATGAAATTTGGAGGTGATGCCAGTTTTGTAAGTCTTTGGGGCATATTTATAAATGATCACTATTTTTGCCATTTCGCTATCGCAGGACATCGCAATGACAAATAGTGATATCTTCGCCTTATTTATAAAACCTCTCGTTTTCGCTTTTGCCTTTGCGGAAAAGTATGAGGCGATGTGTGGTGATAGTTTTCGCCTTATTCATTGCGTTAAGTGTGATATCACTGCGAAAAGAGAAATTGCTCCCTAGTGTAATTCCAGAGCTATTTTTGTCATTTTTTTTATTTAAAGCCATTTATAAATAGGTGGATTTTCGCCTTTTTGCCCCTTTTCTTCCTTTGGTTATCGCTGCTTTATAAATAGCGAAAAGTCCAAATTTGGCAAAGTTTAACGAACCTTTATTAATATGCCCCTTTGTGTATTTTGTTTATCATAGGGAGAATGTTTTTTTTATATAAGGAGCTGTAATTGGGTGTAATATGGATGCCTCGATAAGTTATTGACTAGGTGCACCAAGTGTAATGGTAGAGTGATTTCAGCGATTGTAAAGTTTGGGTTGGCATATTAATAGGAAGAGCTTCTGTTTTATCATTGTTGATTTTGTAGCCCAACAGGGAGCCAAATTTTTTAAGAAGGGAGTGGAGGTGGGGTAGGTATTGGGTAGGTGAGGTAATGGTTAAGAGTACTTCATCTGCATATAAAGAGAGTTTATACTCTGTTTGTCAAGTTTGTATCCCTAGTATATTTTGATGTCTTCTGATTTAATTAGCACCATTTTTAATGATAAGAACTTTTATTGAATAACCCTGTAAGTGTGCTACGGTTAATATTTATCTATGTAATGGCTTCTCGCTCGGATATTTCATTTTTTTAATACCAGTATTGCGATTATAATTGTTTGCTCTATAGTTGACCTTTTCATTGAGTAATAGAGCAGATGGTAAATACTTAAAAGGATTTGCATCCTTTAACTTAAATGTTTTAATCCTAGTGTTAAAGGTTTTCTCCCCAGAACACCTATACATTGTAAGATTTGTCTAAATCAATTACAAAGGATACTTGCATTTAACTGATAAAGTTTAGGACTGGATTTTATTAGTAGTAGTTTTATTTTACACAGGCCTCCTGGCAACTGCTCACTATAGTGGCGCACTCTAAATTGCAGGAGCACACCACTATTGACTTTACCTATAGCCAAGCCCCCATTTGCTCTCCAGACAAATTTCTCCCAGGACTTTTAGAGTAAAATGTTAGTATTTTGGTATGAGGCCTAGAATACCCACAAGAGTGGAACAGGGCATATTGAAGCAAAGTACAGGGAGATAAACTGAAATAGGGATCAAGGACAAAGGTTACACACTAAAAAGTCAGTCATATCTAGGGAAGTAAAGAAGGATCAAAGTGAGATCCTAGGATCAGATAAACAAAACTGTTAACTATAAAAATACAGTGAGCAATCATCATGATTCTCTCAGAAAAAGGAATAAATACAAGTTATGTTATTCATCTTTAAAGCAAAATAGTAAAATATAGCAATTTGTAATATATGAAGTGCATGTAAAAATGTAGTAGGGAATGAACCCTTTATTCCTTAAAGTTATACAATTGAGATGCAGCATGTACCATCTGAGTTAAATGAGTAATAGATGTTTATTCAGTAAAGCATATGTATCTCAATCGAATAGAATATGAGAGAGACACAATAAAATCAAACACATAAAAAATAAATAATTGCATATGTCCCCACTTTATTTCCATATTAAAATATTAAGGGGTCAATCTGTTATATTGATGTTCAATTACTGGAAGTGGTGGTCTGTTATTTTCACTTGCCGTAAAAGAAGTTAAGTCAACACTGGCTGGTAAATTGGAGGGTTGGCTGCACATTGTCTGCTGAACCCTCCAGCACTTTAGTTCACCAGCCACTGTTAAGGCATTTCTCCAGTTCAGCATACATTGTTAGGACAGCCCTCTAGTTCAGCAGACATGGAACTCTCTAGTTCCACAGTCACTGTTGACTCTGCCCTCCAGTTTACATGCCACTGTTTACAATGTAATCTAAAAATAATTAAAGTTTTATATAATAGTAATAACAAATGTATTAGTCATTCAGATAATTCGATTTCTGGTAATAAACAGTAAATAACCATTGCTATTAGTGGTCTGTTAAACTGTGCATGAAGTTACACAACAATTATGAACATTACATTTTTTCTTTATAACATTCTAGCATAGAATAGGGTTTCACTAAGAAATACTCGAAAGAATTTATCAGGAATTGATTCTTCCATAATACCCAGGAGACAGATTCTAGGGTCCGGTCTCACCAGAGATCCCATCTGAGTGTGCAGGAATTTAGTCACCTGTTGCCAGAAACCTTGTGTTTTAGGGCATTCCCATATCATATGGAAAAAAATACCCAGGCCAAGTAGGCATTTTGGACAATGTGGGTCATAGTTAGGCCTTTATCGTGATAGACGGAGAGGAGTGAGGTATGTTCTATGTAGTTTGTATAATTGGGTTAATATGTCAGTTAATTTGTGTGTCCCCAGGCAATTTTGACTTAACAGTGGCTGGTGAATTGGAGGGCTGACTTAACCGCAACTGGGGAACTGGAGGGCAGACTTAGAAGTGTCTGGTGAACTAGAGGGCTGACCTTACAGTGGCTAATGAACTGGAGGGCTGGCCTAACTGTGGCTGGGGAACAGAAGAGCTGACATATATGCTACATGTAGGGTGCTAATATATGTGCTAGAGTGCCCTAGGTCCTCAGCCAATTTTGACTTAACAGTGGCTGGTGAATTGGAGGGCTGACTTAACCGTGGCTGGTGAACTTAAGGTCTGACTTAGCAGTGGCTGGTGAACTGGAGGGCTAATCTAACAGTGGTGAATGAACTGGAGGGGTGACCTAATCGTGGCTGGTGAACTGGAAGGCTGACCTTACAGTGGCTGGCGAACTGGGGGGCTGACCTAACTGTGGCTAGGAAACTAGAGGGCTGACATATATTTGCCACATAGAGGGTGTTAGTATATGTGCTAGAGTACCCTAGTTAATGTACAGTAAGTTGCCCACAGTGACTGGTACATACATTTGCCCACACTGACGTGTATATATAAGTTGCCAACAGTTACTGGTACATAAAAGTTGCCCACACAGACTGTTGTATATAAGTTGCCCACACAAACTGGTACACATATGTAACCCACAGTGACTGATATATACAAGTTGTAAATATACCCTTTAAATTTATTTTTTAGAAAACATAAAAAATTCCTTTACTTAAGCATTCATTATTGAGTTTCAGCAAATCCATTTTACCCTAGTCAGACATGAGAGATTTCCCAAAGAGGAACTCCAGAAGGGCAGTAGAAGGGATGGACAAAGGTATACAGAATTGTGGAGAATGGGTGGGAAATGAGTGTGCCATGTAGAATGCTGTTTTGACACCTTACCCTGGCCAGTTTTAATAACACCCCTCAATCCATTTGCATTCAGAAGGTCCCTAAAACCTGGCTGTCATATGTTAATTGGGACCTTCTAGGGTACTTTCTAAATTGAGAAAGCCAGTCGGATGACTAGCGAAATACATTCAAGAACTAAACTTCAAGTCCAGTTTATCTAAATGAATACAACAGATATACTAAGACACTCTTGTCAGCTGAAATGTAAGGTGTTTCAGCCTGGATAGCTAAAGAAATAGAATAGAATAAAAAATGGTACAGGGATAGTTGGGAAGAATTATAGTCCTCAGTACTGTTCAATTTAAAAAATCTAATTTCTGAATGTACATATCCTTTAATGATCTTGCCAAAAATATTCTAAAACCAAAGTAATGAGTCTGACATGTTTTCACTTTTTGTTAAAAACAAAACTGAAAAACCTACAACAATCAGGGGAATTTTAAACAATTAAAAATATTTCCAGTCAAGAAAAAACCTACAGAAATGCCTTCTTGCCACTTCACATTTTTCGACATCACCGCTTTATAAAAACGCCCCTTAATCAGTGTTGTGTCGCAGATCTACGTTAATGTTGATTACATGTTTCTTAATTACATTCACCTTTGTTTTAGGTGAAATCAATGCAGGTTAGATAAAGATGATCAGAGGGTACTCTAGACTACGTTCACACTATGAAATGCACAATGCAGGGGAAACATTGAAACATTGCACTTGCGATGTAATGCATTGAAGGCAAATGTTCTAACCAAAATTGATTATCTGCTCCTTCTCTTTGCATTGCAAATGCAAAATTGCGTTTGAATAAAGACATACGTCCATCAAGTCCAACCTTTTCACCCTCCTTTTTAACCCAACCTAACCCAACCTAACCTAAGAAACCCCAGTTAAAAATGACTACAAATGGCAATCGGAAAATATCCCTGAATCAACCAGAACTACAGTATATGTATTAATACCAGTAATTTTCAATATTTTTTACTTTTAGAAACTTATCCAGCCCACTTTTAAAGCTATTAAATGAACTTGCCATTACCACATCTGCTGGAAGACAGTTCCACCGTTCTCACTGTAAAGAAACCTTTCCTAACTAATTCCATGGATTCAAAATGAATCCTGACTTAATGAATCTTGTGTCTTGGAAACAAATTCGTCCATTTGTACATTCCAGTTAAACTATATTTTAAAAGAAAGTATAAGTAAAAGTGTGTTACAAGTGTGCCGGTTGGACTGTCACTGTTCTATATCTAAGAGCCACACTTTACAGAGACACCCACCCATCTACTGTACCAGTGTTTTTTTAACCTCCTTTTTGTGTTTCATATATCAAAGCTACAGTTTGTTGCATAATACCCACCACCCTTCAATTAATAATTACAGTCTCCAATTTATGTAAATTGTTATTAATTATTATCTATTTCCCCATATCAGAGATACAAAACCAATGGGGTTAGTTTAAACAGCACAGTGTTATGTTTCCCTGATGCAATACAGATTTTTTACAGGTTTTGTACTACTATATAGCATGAAAATAAATGAGTATTGTATCTGGGCATAAAACCCCTGCTCCCTGGCAAAGATGCAGTAACAATCATACATTAATTTAAGTAAAAAGACACAAGGAGCAATATTGCATTGCCCCATAATTGTTTGTTAATATTTATTTATAAAATGCCAACAGAATTAAATTAATATTAACGGGCTAATGTAGTAAAAAAAAAAGAGTTCTGTGTTACCGAACAGCGATCTCGGGATGTCTCGAGACTTATGGCATTGCTGTATTCCAGTAAGGTAAGACATAACTTTTTTTTACTATATCGGACCCCTATGTCTCTATAGGCGTTAAGTTTTGCGCTAATAGGCATTAAGTTCTGCGCTACCTATATTGAGGCATACCCAGCACAAAAAGGATTGCTAAACCTCACTAACCTCATATTACATCAGGTAGCATGGGATGTGCACTAATTCAGGCCAAAAATGGCCAAAAATGTAGCATTGGCCAGTAAGAGTGGCTACCCGTCTTCAAGCCAGCATCAATTTGTAAACAAAGTTGGGAATTTTGTAATATTACAGTCATGTATAGTGAGAAATACACACTACAGTATGTTCAAATGCTTAATACATTTTTTGATGAATCACACAGGTATCCTGATGAAGTGGACAACGTGATCCCCGAAACATTGTGTGGTATTCACCAATAAATGTATTAAGCATTTGAGCATAGTGTGCATCTCTCAACTCTATATTGATCAGGCAATACCATTAAATAGTATTTGGGCCCAAATTTGTTCTTCAGCATGCAACTCCTCTAAACATACAATTACATTTCTGGAAGTGATAATCTGGCAAAAAATCATTGCAAAATCCTTTCAACATCATTCAGTGTGTCTACAGCCTTCATCTACAGAAGGTCTGTGGTTAAACGTTCCCTAAGATGCTTAAAACTGTCTAAGATATCTAACTGTACCAAGGGGAATTGATGCTGATTTGAAGGCAAATGTTCTAACCAAAATTGATTATCTGCTCCTTCTCTTTGCATTGTGAAATAATGAAAACAATAAATTATTATCACTTCTACTTGTGAACATATTCTTAGTTTACTGAATATTTTCTTATCCCTGTTTAAGTAGTTCATGCAATTTTCTTTTTCTTTTCAATTATTTTAAATCTCCTATATGAAGAGAACAACAGACCAGGCAGGCTTTGACTGTTAGATTCCAATTATTAACAAATACATCCTGCCAGCTTTCCCTTTTAACAATAATGAGGCTCTGCATGTGCAGGATAATACAGCAAGAATGACTTGCCCCTGTGTTTTAGACCATCCTCTGCAAAATAAAGCTTATCACTAATACCAAACAGACTGTTATGCTGGCAATATACATTCACATTAACTGGAAGATCCCATTGGATCTCTGCCTTGGAGTTAACAATAAAGGGGATAGAGTACCAAAATACTTGTATAAGAATTTTTCAGTTCAATTGGCTCTTTCAACTTACACCTGCATGTTAAAAGCGGAGGAGAGGCAAAATTCTTTCTAATCAAGGGTGCATGAACCTACCCCGTTGGTTGCGCAAATGTCCTGGGTCTCAGAAGAAAAAACTTAAAAAAGACAATTTCTGCCATACTATTGCAATATGTAAAGTATTTACTGTAAAAAGTGCTAGAATAGCTGCTTCCAGTTATCCTTACCGTTCTAAGCACCTTAAATAAATGATCGCAGATTACCTTGCAATAATTAACCTAACCATTGCCTCACTTTGCCTCACCATTGCCTCACTCATTTTTCTGTAATTATAGAAAATATCAGTTGTTTAATAATTTGCTGTCACAGAACACTTCTCTTAGGATTATTATGTCATTTAGAATGAAACTTAGAATGAACACTTTTATAAACATTCAAGGTAAAGCAAGTGTCGATATACTGTACTGTAGCTAATTTTATTTCTTTTGCTGCATATGGTTGTCCTGCATGGCCAAAATACAGTTTCAGAGCCTTTTCTTGCACGAAATATCCTCATATCTAGAACTCGCTAGGTTCAAAGTTGTAAAATCCGATTCTAATTTTACTTTCCAGCCCTTGTACCATTGCCCGCCTTTTGTGACTTCTATTGACTTCAGTGCTCTGGTTTTATCCACCTTTAATTAGGTGAGATCATGGCTAATATAACAAATATATCAAATACCACAGGACTTAACAATTTAACAACTAGTTTGACATAATTTTAAGTAGTAAAACACCCAGTGTTAGTATAAATGTGGCCACATGCGGATTAATATTATCAGTTGATTGCGGCTTGTATAGCTTTCATGAACTTTTGCCAGGGGACAATTTAGCTGACAGACACCATCACCACATCCATTACAGCTCCTATTCACTGTAAAACCCAGCCGAAGTCCGAGATTAGAAACATTTGCCTTCCTGTGTCTATTATTTTTCAACAATGTAACAGGCACAGATCAACTGTAATTTTGTGATGTAACTAAACAGTGAAATGGACACAGCCAGTTTAGTAACATTGCGATCTTACAGAGCCGATCTGCACCGGTTACATTGTTGCAAAATAGTGGACACAGGAAGGCAAATCAGCAGTTTTACAGAGCAGCAGGTAACAGGACTTACCAGAACTTCCGACAAGGAACCTCCTATTCAAATAAGGGTTCGTCAGAAGAAGATATGGTGGGAGTCGAGCTGAATGGGTGAAGGGAGAAGATTAGAGCATATGGGGAGCTAAAATAATAAGAGGGATGATAAGCTGCAGAAGAGGGGAGCGTAATAGAAGAAGAATGGTATTATGGGAAACTGAAAGGGAAAAGGAGTAACTAAAGGCAATAAGATGTAGGAGGGAGGGAATGGAAAAAAGAAAAAAGAAGGTGTTAGAATAAATATTCTGCACTAACCACGCCAGGACAGATGCCTGTCTTAGACCCAGTAAGAGACCCTTACAGTGCTGGGAGAAAGAATTACACCACACATGAGATGTAGCAGAACTCTAACTCAGTAATCTTTATTGAAACGTGGAATTATAACAAAGAAAAGAAAGAGGCACTGCCAGAGTGGGCAGACTAGGTGTCTACAAACAAGATAATGAAACATCCACTGGAATGTAAGCTGGGAACAAAATGGGAGGCAAAAGACCTTGAATATACTGGGATGTTCTTTACACTGAAATGAGAAAGAAACTCATGATAACATGTAAGACAAAATGGAATATGAATATAATAAAACCAGAAGGAAATAGAAAATAGAAAGAAGTGATCCCAAAACGTTCTCACAGGAAGGAGGGTACAAGCGTGGGGGGAGGTTTGGCGTGTGGGAAGGGGGCCCAGTTCTGAACTGCGCATTGGGGGCCATAAGACATTCTTTGGAAAAACATTTTTTTTAAAAGGTAAGAGAAAATAAGTGCACAGAGTTATTTGATAGTTATAGCTGTCATATAACAAACCCCAAATAATCTAGTAATAATAATATATAACAGATATTATTAGTGAGATGCAATATCCCATGCTAAAGGAAGAAAATAAGTGCAAAACCCATGCTAACTGATGTAATATCGGGTTACCAAGTTTTTTTTCACTAATTTTGCATTGACTGCGCCATTTGAAATAAATTTAAAGGGTATCTCCACTGATAAAAGCCACCTGGGTTGTAAGGATAGATATGTGTAAGGTGGATATGTACCTGCAGTATCCTGTGTCTGTGAGCAGTAGTTTAGAAGAAATCCACTGAGTTTGTCCCACTGTGGATGGTGCAGGTCCGCCCACTTTGATTGTGCATTTGTATATATGATAGCTTTGTATGAGACTTTAACAGCACATTCCCACGATGTACATGTGGGAGGTTACTTATATGCACTGTGGGTGTGTTTTAGATGTGCCGGATGATACGTCACGGGGGGTGTGTATTTAAAGAGCTTTGTGTGTGAATTGGAATGTGAGCTTATGATTAAGGGCCAGTCCGGTCCGAAACGCGTTAAGCAGATTTCACCTTAATAAACCATTATATTGCACGGCACTCCGATTGTGTGTTCCAGTTTGTGCAGCGGCACCATCTATTTGTTTTCCTGCGCCCACTTTCATTGACTGCCTGCATGTAAAATGTCCGACGCGTGGTTTCCTTTAGTGCATGCGCAGAATGTGAGAGGATCCGTCGGGACTGCTGTCTGGTCGATTCTACACACACACACACACACACACACACACACACACACACACACACACCCCCTCCCATACCAGATTGCCTCATATTCCCAGCATCCCCTATGAAACCAATCTTAGAGTTAGACACAAACAAATCTTTATTAAAAACAACACAAGTTCCCCTGTATTTGTTACAGTAGTGTGGGAAGAGGGTTTAACTTTTCCTCCCCTGTCTCTCTCTGCATAATCAGCTGGAAAAATGAACTTAGAGAGTCAGGGAGGAAAGGATTTCTTACTGCAGCCAAGTGGGTGTGTCTGCTACTGCAATCCAACTTGTGACACTCCCAGCATCCCCTCTGAAATTACCATTAGTCTCCAGATCCCCCCTGCAATCCAACTTGTGACACTCCCAGCATCCCCTGAAATACACCTTCTGTCTCTCAAGAATCCCCCCTGCAATCCAACTTGTGACACTCCCAGATCCCTCTGAAATAACACCTTCGTCTCCCAGATCCCCCCTGCCAAACCAACTTGGGCCACTCCACATCCCCTCTGAAATACACCTTCTGTCTCCCAGATCCCCCCCTGCAATCCAACTTGTGACACTCCCAGCATCCCCTCTGAAATACACCTTCTGTCTCCCAGAATCCCCCCTGCAATCCAACTTGTGACACTCCCAGCATCCCCTCTGAAATACACCTTCTGTCTCCCTTACAAACACACACACCTCCCCCCCCCCATTTGATTCCTTTTGCAATTATATTCTATTACTTTTGCAATTGTTAAATAAAGTCTCCTTACATAAAGCTGTGTGGCTGAACCTTGTAACTTCCCCCCTCTGTCTCTCCCTGCACTATCACCTGTGAATAGAGACAGGAATCATAGAGAGACTGTGAATCATAGAGACAGGAAGGAAAGGCTTTGTTTACATCAGGCATCACTGGGGTCAAGTAGGTGTGGCAGAAATTATCAATATGCATGCGATGATGCACATTGACTGACAGCCTGCCCAGCACAGTAGCAGACACACCCCCAGGAGCTACACAGCTTGCAGAGGCTGCTGCAAAGAAACAGAGCTGAATTTTGGGGAAAAAAAGGTAGGAGGGGGGTTGGGGGAAGGTGAACTTTCATATAGGGAAAAAAAAAACCAAACGTTTTTCCATCAGTGGAGATACCCTTTAATGATGATTATTGTGTTTGTTTTTTGCACCAAAATTAAAGCTTTTTCAATTGTGTTATTAACGCCGCGCAAAAGATCCTAACTTACCGCTCACATTCACATGATGCAATAACAGTTGCAAAGTGGTTACTACATTGCGGGAACAAATGCAGGTCAGTTGCGATAGGAAAATGTATTGCATCACCTTCTATGTGCCTTATGATTTTTTTTTTCTGGTCAGCCAGATAACAGTTACTGAGTAATCTGCGTCTATCTGCTCATTGTTAGCTGGAAGGTGACTCTAGTTGGAGGAACTTGTTAGCTGGAAGATGACTATAGTTGGAGGAACTTGTTAAATGGAAGACAACTATAGTTGGAGGAACTTAGGGGTATCTCCATTGAGGAAAAAAATGTTTTTCTTCTTTTTTTATCTGGTTGTACACCATCCCAAAACCTTCCTCCTACTATTTTTTTTTCCTTCAAAATTCTCCTTTGTTTCTTTGCGGCAGTCTGGGGAAGTTGTGCTAGTTCCTGGGGATGTCTTCTCCTGCGAGTGCTGTCACTCAATGTGCATGATCATGCTAGCAGTCACACCCACTTGACCCCAGTGATGCCTACTGTAAAAGCAAAGCAGTTAAACGCCTTCCCAAAAGTTAAGGAAATAATCCAGGGATAAAACCAATAGATTTATTAACTGGGAGGTAGAATGGTGTGGGAAGGGTGAAACTATAAAAAAGTAAATAGCATACAATCAGTATGGCAGACATATTATATAAACGTACATTACATAACAAATTATCACATATGCATTACATAATGAATAATAATTACAGGTATCCCACCCCTACCGCATCTCGCGGGAGTCTCCCTCATTCTGGGGTGGTCTCTCGCACACCCGCGAGACCACCCCAGACTCCCGGACTTGAGAGGAGACTTGAGTCTCCTCCCTAGTCACACCACCTTTTTGTTTCCATGCACCAGAACACCCCCTAACTCCTCCCTAACCTCCTCCTCCCACCACCCCTAGAATGGTGGCCCGCCCCCGCGTGATGTCATGCCACTCTCGTCACGCCCACTTCTCCACCCTGCCCGGAAGCCTGAAAGGGCAGGGTGGGATGTCTGTAATTAACAAGATATCCACTAACATATGGCACATGGCAAGTACTGGCTGACTGCAAAAGTACTGTCTGATTTCCTACTGCTATAGCTTTAACAGTAACTAGTAACTTAATTAACTAATGACAAAAGATTTCTCACTCACTCTCAATGCTGTGTCAGGGGTTTGAAGACCTCTTGATAAGACAAGGCTTGGATACAGTCTTCTTAGAAAATGGAGCCTTCTTATCTAAGAGCTGTATTACCATAAGGGAATAAAAAGTAACAAACAGTCTATCCTTTGCAGTAAATGGTGCTTTAACATACTTGGCACCCCCTAGTGAAATATATGTACATTATACTGCTGCTCTTCAACAGCATTCCTGAAAGCAAAACCTTGCACCCAGATCTGGGGGCATGACAATTCCATTGCGGCAAATAACATTGCTTGCAGCGGCTGTGCAGATAACTTCTGCGTTAGCCACGCAGCTGCCGCAATGAAGGAGTATTACATCGGTTAGCGTGACTTAAACTCCAGAACAGGAGAGGTGTGCCTCTTGGTGCATTGCCCTGTAAGTGTAGTAACTCATTTTTAAAAAATCACTAATATTTAAAGAGCACATTCACTCTTCCAAGTCGCAGCCATTGGTCATAATGCCAATAACTTATGGATATGTCCTTTGTCACCTCCTCTGCAGCTATAGAACTTGTGCACCTTGCAGAGGAGCCGTGAACATGTAATGGAGGGAAAGAATATCTCTCTACAAGGACATCATGGAAAAGGGTATTGCGGTCATGGGGTTGGTGGTCCTGCACATAAATATCATTTGTACTTGGGGATGGACAGCCGGCAGAGCCAAACCAACAGTTTGAGACTACATGATATGGGGGAACTACTATTAGGGAGGGGTAGTGATTTGGGGCATTACAGTTGTCCTTTTAATGATCTTTATTAGAAAGTCTTTTTTCATTATGTAGCCTTTTCCCAATTATCCCAGTAAGAAAGTGTCTATTGTACATTATGGAAATGACCCTGGAACTTTGATAGCTGTAGCACTAATCATATTGCATTTATTGTCTTGTGTAACATATTCCATGGTGCTTTACAAACATCCCATCAGTATTGTTTTATGATTATGGGAAAACAAACTAAAACCACGCAAAGGTAGAACATTCAAACTCCTTTCAGATGTATATATTGGTGAACTTGAAGCAAGACGTAAGTGCTAACTCCTGAGCCACCATGCTACCTCCTACGAAAGCAATGCAATATTATTATTATTATTATTATTATTATTATAGAATAGTAAAAATGGAGACCTGTGAGTCCCCAGAAAAAAAAGTATTCCACCAGGGACTTACTCAACAACAAGGATTGGGCTTAACAAGGAAAAACGGATACTGGAATTCATCAGGGAACTATCAGGGTTATTCAATAAAAGTTATTATCGTTTAAAATGGTGCTAATTTTGCCTCAACCAATCAGATCTTATTTAACATTTGAAAGCTAACATCTGATTGGTTGGGGCAAAATTAGCACCATTTTAAACAATAAGAACTTTTATTGAATAACCCCCTATGTATGTAACAATGTCACTGGCAAGCATCATGCTTCATTGCCTCTGTTGTTCTCAGTGTCCCATGTGCATACGAGTATGTTATTAATTTTACTTCTAAAGAAAATGTTGCTACAAAATTACAATAATATGTTAATACCAGATGAACCAAATATATGATAAAAAATAGGGTCCCTGTCTGCACACAGCTGAACCATTTAACAAGCCATTTAAATAGTGCTTAAACGATGGGGAATGGTGGTGTCCTGGTTTTTACCCCAGGTATAAACTAACAATCTTATTTCCCAATTTAAATCCAAAACATGCTTTGTGCTAAGTTCTCACCTGCCTTCTAAAAATATTTTAATGTCAGTTGCTTTAGCCTTTTCTTTTGTTATTGCAGCATAAAACAAAATCCATTGTATCTTCTATTAGGTTTATCTTATCTAGAATGTTCTGATCATTTTTTAGATGGCTTCTTTTTGATAAACCAAAGCACCATGAGATATCATAATAGCAGCAGCTGCACAGATATAGATTAATAACGTGGAAATGTGGAAGTGTTGTGCACAGTGCAAGATCTGAAACTCACTTTGCACTATTTACAAATCTGTATTTGCTTAGTAGCTGACTCACACTATATTTATTGCAATTCCTTGGGTCATAGAAATGTACATTTGTGTGGGACTATTTCTACTGGCAGTAATTTGAGCTTATACTTGAGCATTTAAAGGGACACTAAACTGAAAAAAATGACTTGCCTTTATCCATTTCTATATTTTTAGTGCTGTCAATAACTTGATCCCTTTTTGCTCTCAGTGCTCCCTGTCAATTGATCTCCTCACGTCCCATTCAGCTCACTCCTAGTTAGTATGCATGTCTCCTCTCTGTATCCACACCCTCACAAAACTGAGGCACAGCTAGTGTGGAGCATGTGCAGTGAAGATGATCTGTGCCCCCCTACAGCCAATAGCATTCACCCAGTGATTGTTTTGTTATAGGGTCGTGACTGTAAAGAGTAAAACTGCAGTGAGAAGTTAAGCAGCACTAGGAGCTGTAATCACTGTTTGAATCAAGTAAGATTTCCTTTAGCTGTAGGAGTTTGAAGGTGTGTGTGTGGGGGGAGGGGGGACTTTTGTAATTTATTTCTTTAGGTGCAGTACTACATTGGGACTTAAGCAGACATCCCACCCTGTCCTTTCAGTCTTCTGGGCAGGGTGAGAAATGGGGTGTGATGTCATGTGGGGGTGGGGCTAGTCCCCTAGTGGTGTTGAGAGGCGGGGTTAGGGAGGAGTTGGGGGCATTCCTGGGGGCGTGTTCCTCAAAAATGGGCGTGACTGAGGAGATTCCTCAGTCCCAGGAGTCTAGGGTGGTTTTGCAGGAGTGCAGGAGACCACCCCAGAATGAGGGAGACTCCCGGACAATCCAGGAGAGTTGAGATACCTGACTTAAGTAGCACAGACAGCAGCTAACTGCAGGATTAGGTGTTATCTGCACAGAAAGAGCACAGAGAAACAGATAATGATTATTCATTTTCCTGATCTTAATGCTGAATCGATTAGCCATGCAGTGACAGAGAAATAAGCTTCACTTTTATAGAATGGATAGTTTCTACATGTAGTGTGCCAGTGGGAGGGTCTTGGTGATTGACAGCCCGTTACTGACTAGCTGTGTCCTGCCCCCTTTAAAAAGTAAAACTCCCAGAGTTAAAAAAACAAGGGATAGGAAGGTCAGAGAAGAAAAAATAAAAGCAGAATTAAGATTGGTGATAATTAATACTATTTGCCACAGTTTACATGTTTACAATGTACCTTGTGCTTTGAAAGATTAACTACAAGACTTTTCCCTTGAATGATTTTGAATCATTTGAATGTTTGAATTATTAATACCAGTGGCGTAGTTACCATACCTGTCACCCCCCATGACCACGTACCTCGGTTTATACTCGGGTCGGTTTATACTCAAGAATATACGGTACTTAGGTAGCTAAGTTCCGTTTTACCTAGGTCATTGTTTCTTATTTTTGCAGATTCCCTCATGTCCGGATGTGTGCCTCTGGATTGGAAAAAGGCTAATGTTATTCCAATATTCACAAAGGGTAGTCATTCACAGCCGGGTAATTACAGGCCTGTAAGTTTAAGATCCCATTTAATAAGGGAACACATTCTAGAGTATGTTACAAGGACTGACATTATAAGTAGTAACCAGCATGGATTTAGGAGGAATAGATCTTGTCAAACTAACTTGCTTAGGAAGTAAGTAGAAATTTAGACTCTGGAATAGCAGTAGATGTAGTTTACTTGGATTTTGCAAAGGCTTTTGATACAGTCCCCCATAGGCGACTAATGTATAAGCTAAGGTCTGTTGGTCTGGGGAGGCACATTTGTTCATGGATAGAAAATTGGTTAATGAATAGGATGCAGAGAGTAGAAAATGAGGCTTCATCATTATGGACTAAAGTGCTAAGTGGGGTGCCACAGTGTTTTGTGTTGGGGCTGCTTCTATTTAATCTATTTATTAATGATTTGGAAGTGGGTATTGTCAGCAAGGTTTCTGTGTTTGCTGATGGCACAAAACATTGTCGACCATTAAAAACTTCAGAGGATGTGCAATCATTGCAGGGGGTTCTAGATAGATTGTCACATTGGGCTGCTAAGTGGCAGATGAGATTCAATGTTGAGAAATGTAAGGTGATGAATTTTGGACTTAAAAATCCTTGTGCTGTTTATACTATAAATGGCTCTGTGTTAAGTGAATCCCTGTTGGAAAGGAATATTGGAGTTTTGGTGGATAACAAACTTAAAGGAAGTAAGCAGTGCCAGGCGGCAACAGCCAGAGCCAGCATGGTATTGTCTTGTATAAAGAGAGGTATGGATTCAAGGGAAGAAAATGTTATTCTCCCTCTTTACAAAGCATTGGTAAGGCCTCATTTGGAATATGCAGTGCAATTTTGGAATCCTGTGTGCAAAAAGGACATCTTTGAAATGGAAAGGTTTCAGTGAAAGGCAACTAAAAGGGGATTGGGGGAGCTTAAATATGAAGAGAGACTGGAAAAGTTACAATTATATACGCTGGAGAATAGGTGCTTGCGTGGTGGTATGATAACTGTATAAATTCATTAACGGGCCATACAATAAACTATCTGGGGCATTGTTCACTAATAGAACATGTCAGAGGACACGTGGACATCCCTTAAAACTTGAAGAAAAAAGGTTTAGACTTCAAGTTCGGAAAGGGTTTTTCACTGTGAGAACGGTAAAGCTATGGAATGGTCTTCCAGTGGATGTTGTTATGGCAGGTTCATTGGTCAGTTTAAAAAAAAATCTGGATGAGTTTCTGCAAACAAGGAATGTTGCAAGTTACTGGTATTGATACATAAAGTAGAGTTGATCCAGGGAAAATTCCAATTGCCACTTGGAGTCAGGAATCAATTTTTTTCCCCTTCATAAATTTGGTGGGTTTTTTTTTGCCTTCCTCTGGATCAACAGTTAGGCAGGAAATTAGGATATTACTAGATGAGTTGGACTGGATGGACATATGTCATTTTTCAACCTCAAATACTATACTATACTAAAGTATATCTCACACCTTACTATATGTCCCGAATGTCCACCAGATATTCACCTGAATGTCCTAAATGCCAAAACTCCCTAGCCAACGTTTGGCATCCATCTTATTTGACAATGCCCTCAGATACAGAAATTCTGGACTCAAGTCACCAATATTCTAACTAAAATCTTATTACAACTCATACCACTAGATCTGGCAATATGTTTTATATATATGGAAGGGAACTGACTATGACCACACCTGATATTCTTATATGTGAGGAAGGCAATTATATTAAATTGGATGACCTCCACAGTGGCTACCATTAATCAGTGGAAATACATAGTGACATCCAGCTCTGCATTTAATAGTTATATATAAGGGACAAGGTAATTTAGATAAATAAAATATGGATCCCATAGTCTGAATTTATAGGTTCCCTGGTTTAAGAAATTCAAGCAATAAGAAGTAGCTAATACAAAATAAACTTACATCCTACTCTATGTTAACAGTGGTAGTACTCCAATTGTATCAAATATAAAACCACCACTGTACCTTTGAATCTACATTAACAACTCTGATACTCCCCAGTTATTCTTAACTAAAATATAAAATTAAACAAAAGTAATACATGTCAAACTATTTTATTGAAATAATGCATATTAATATGTACATTACCATTTATTACTATTAAATAATTATATCAATAAACTTCAGTTTAAAAAAAATAGTATCATGACTTTCTACAGGTATTGTATTTATTATTCATTGTATACAAAATATTTTATTCAAAATACACATTGATTAGTGTGCCTTAGTAGCCATATTCTGAGTTCTGAGTAGCTTTTTATAAAGAATAATTGGTTCAATACATTTAACAGCCATATACCTGATCACATTCTGACATTGTTTTGCACAGTGACAACCTTCTCCCACTGTTTCTAAAGTACTTCAACAAACAGTTGTAAAGAATAATAATGCATTTATTGGAAAGCTGTTGAGATCTTAGTACAAACACAAACAACACTTTTCAGGCCAGGAAGTAGAAATGTTGGTTGTAAGTGCCAGACACCTTTGGCTGGCATTACTTTATGACTTGTCATGGTGTGGTTTCCTTTAGCGAGAGAGTTGTCAGTCATAGTGTAATATTCTTCCTTAGTAATGATGTATCTGTGGCAGCCAAAGTTTGGAACTCTTCCAGCATTATGGCTCAGAGAGTGAGAAATATGAAGGATTTTTTAATCCCAAACCATTATGTGAGACCAGTGCATACTTTACATAATTGACTAGGTGTTAAAAAGAAGAAAAGATACTTAGGCAATAAAAGCAGTAGTAACTGTTCCATGTGTCCATACATGCAAGAGAAAACAAAGATAGTTATTTCAGATAATGAAAATTGGGAAATCAGAGCGGATGTTACATGGAGACTGGTGTACATTGCTTCTTGCCATTTTGGTATGTAGGGAAGGCAGGAAGCAGGAACACGCATGGGCATGTAAATAAAGGGCGCAATCCCAATGAGTTCTTAAGCTAAACGTATCATTTCAGAACATCATAGTAACTCTAACGGGTCCCTCCTTTCTGAATTCTTTGAATTATATTTTTAGTCCTTGGATCTGCTGTTATGCTCCTGTATAAACTCTGACCTGTAGAGGCAACCGCTTTAACCATATTTATAAGTATTGCTGCAGTGATGTGCGGCGGTGATTTGAGCTCTCTTCGCGGCGATACTGCACTTAGCGCAATGCGCTAAGTACAATATTGCCGCAAAGGGAGTTGAAATCCATTAACAGCGATACGGAGCAGGGGGCTGGGAGGGGCTGCTGGGAAGGGGTCACACATTCTGGCTAAAGTGAGACAACGAGCTCTCCTAATATTAGAGATTTAGTTAAATGTCTAAATGTCTGTCCTATAATCAGAGGGGTCTATTGGCTGCTTTGAGCAAGGCCAACTTTAGGGATAGTAAGGCACAGATAAACTATTCTGATGCGACATTCCCTTCCTGTTCAGCTTTAGATAACATAAAAAGGAGTGACTGCTGTATCTGCCATTTTAAACTGAATATTTCTCAGCATTTGGTATAGAGATCAAGGGGACCGGTAGCTAGAGATTGATAGCAGGGCAGGATCTAGTTTTGGAATCGTTAGCGTTTGCATGTCTGGGATGCCCGATCTACAAATGAGTAGGCTATGAGTGCATCTAACCATGCGAAATATGGTTTGCCTTGCTCCATTATGATGTTTGCTGAAACGAGCTTGAGGGACGATTTGTAGAAACATTAGGAGTGTGTAAGGACTGAAACATACTGTGCTGTTTCATTGTAAAGGGAGATTCTTTTTTGTTACCCTTGTTAAAAACTTCCTGTGGGTCTTGGTCAGAGTCAGACTCACCAGCAGTGCCTAGGGGAAGTTTGGATGAAATAATGTTCCTTTTTATTTTAAACACAGGTTCCTCTTCTGAGGAGGAGGAGAATGTGTCCCTTATTACCCTTTTCTGTGGGAACTTACAGGCAGAAAAGCATTGGCGAAAAGAACTCAGACCCAAATGCCAGTACTGTGTTTTCTTCCAACAAAAAATCTGAATCTAGGTGCAAGTTTATGCAAAATCTCATATCAACAGTGTAGCTAGCGCTGGGTCCTAAAGACCCATTTGTTTGTTCATTCAGCGGCTATCTGGGAGGCAGTTGCCTATGCCCACCAGCTGTTGCTTGCTGGCTGCCTCCCATGGGACAAATGGCATTCATTACAACTCTGCAACCTACCATTCCACAGTTATTTTCGCTTCATTCATTTGCAGTATTGCATCAAACCAGAGAAACATTAGCTCCTGTTTTCCAAAAACTTACCTTTCCCTTTAAGTCTCCCATATCTGCTAATGAAGAATGCATGCAGCAGCAGCATCTGTCTTTCTCCAGGGAAAAAAGATTCTGCAAACAATCAAGTGGCCATTGTCATTTATGCTCTGGAAAGTAGCATTTCACCAAGCATTGTTCCCATATCAGGAAAATCCCTTGTCTAATTAGAAGAAGTGAGGTTCCTCCTGCTTTTAATTACATCTCCTCTCCAACATGATACTACTAGATTTATGTTATAAGTTACTACTAATCTTTTCCAATACTGGCCTTTCTGGATTTCATTGCAATTGGTTCACAGGTTATACTTTTGCTCTTTAATATGACATGTCTTTGCTGGTACAGCGGTCAGCAATAGATCTCTTTACTTGAAATTCATTGCTAAATGCAGTTTTGAATCTACTCTTACTCAAGGAAAGCTATGATCTCTGGGTTTTTTGGGTTTTTTTTGCTGTTAAAATTCATACCATTGACTAATTGATTAGTTAAATGTATTCCCCTGTAAGTGCAAGGTATAAACAAGGGGCTCTTGTCCAAATTAGAGAAAAACCCATGTTACCCAGTGTATTAAAAGATTAGCATGGGTTTTGCACTGATTTTACAGTTCATGTGCCCTTTCTCAAAGATTCAGTGTGATGCACCTAGTGCAACACATTTTAAGCGTAGACCCTCAAAAAAATCAGTTGCCGGCAATCTGCAAGCAATTCCAGCTGCTGTTTTTACTAGTTTATCAGACACATTTTTAATGATAATGTCTCTTCTGTTCTGGCAAAAGTATCCACCTCCTCCCTCTGCTCAATGAGCTTTTAATAAGCTTGAACATGTGCAGAGGAGGCAACAGTAGAAACTGCAGTCAATCGTTAGTTGTGAAGTCAGTAGGCACATCCTTGATTGACTGGGTGAAGGGAGGAGCCAGCGTACTCTGCCAGAATGGAGGCAGTAATTATCCTAAAGGAGAACTAAACTTTTCTCCTCAGAAAATCTATATATTGTAAGTTTTACCACTAGTAAGTTGCATTAAGGGAGAGGTGAGACACAGCTAGTTGTACGTTTGTGAATGTGCTCTGTCTATTGGAACAATGTTGTAGGGTTGGGGGCAGGTAACTGACAAGTGACCAGTTTTTTGTTTTAAGAATGGAAATGACCTTGTAAAACTTAATAGAGGTGCAAGGATATGCATGGGATTATGTGCTTAACTTCCATATTCCTTTCATATTGCAGGGGGAAAAAATTATATTGCCCTGAAAAATATTTTTATTTTTCACCTAAATATACATACAGTATAGCAGCTGTATTTAAAGAATTGATTAGGTGTGTGCTATTAATCGACATATCAATTTTAGATTTAAAAAAAAAAAAAATAAGAGGCAGCAAAGAACTAGTATGAACGCAAACTTTCTGACAAGTTGCTTTTTTTTCTTGGACTAAAGCAGCTGTTAAAAAACAGTAAGAAAAGCTTACTGTATGTATTACATTGTGAATTAAATCCTGAGACATTAATATATTCCAGAGCATGAAAAAAATTCTTAAATTAGTCACATAGGATTTCAATGAAGGTGACACTAGCCTGCTTCATTAGTTTTAGAGTTTTCATGTTATACCCACAGAAGTTCATTTTATCTTTATTACCTTCATAAGCACCATTGTTTCTGTGTCACTCTGAACATTGTGGAAATATCACCTAAATTATAGAAGAATTTAGAAGGAAAACTGAAATCAATATCACACACATTTCAGGGTGATGCCCCATTGCCTTTAAACATTGACACATTGTGTGCAGTATACAAAGTAAGAGCGGAGGTAGGTAACCTAAAAATAAAAAGAGACACAAACGTATATATTTTGATACCGATTTTTGACTAGCCAGGGTTCATTCAGAAAAGGTTTAAAGGGTATCTCCATCTATAAAAAAAAGTTTTTTTTATAGTGTTTGGGATCCTAGCCCACCTCCAGCACACACCAAATGTTCAAGTCAAGCAGGTTAACACAATTAAAAGCAGGTTAACGCAACTAAAACATATCCAGGACTCCCTGACGCTTTTCAAGCTTGCTGTTATTAGTCATCCAGCAAAGAAGGATCCAAAGAGAAGGAGGGAGGGGGGGGGGGATCCAGAGAGGGAGCTGGAGAGGGCTCTCAGAGGACAGTTTGGGCCATTGTTTACCAATAGAACATGTCAGAGGACACGTGGACATCCCTTAAGACTTGAAGAAAAAAGGTTTAGGCTTCAAGTTCGGAAAGGGTTTTTCACTGTGAGAACGGTCATTGTTGTGGCAGGTTCATTAGTGAGTTTAAAAAAAGCTGGATGGGTTTCTGCAAACAAGGAATGTTGCAAGTTACTGGTATTGATACATAAAGTAGAGTTGATCCAGGGAAATTTCCGATTGCCACCTGGAGTCAGGAAGGAACTTGAATTTTGTCTAGAAACTGCAGGGCTGCCATATGGAGCAGAGGGGTAAGGTAAGGATTTTTAACACTACACAGTGGGAACATTTTTAGTTTTGGGGGTGGACATACTCTTTAATACCCTATTAATTATATATTTATTCTGTTACCAATTAATACCATAAAACTAACCAGTCAGTATACAATATGCATATAATTCTTTAAAATCTTTGTTATTATATTAAATCAATATCCCATAGAAAAAGTTGAAATAGTTCCATAAAAGGCTCTATGGGATAAATAAAGTGATGAGTTCACATGTAGAAGGTATTAATAGATAAAACAGAGTTAACAATAAAAGGTTAAACACAGGCAGATAATAGTTGTCATTTGTACATAAAAATAGATGTTTAAACCTGTGTAGGACAGACTCCACGGAAATGAGTTAAGGGGCATGTCCACCCTTTCAAATTTTTTTTGACATATTGTAGGGCTTCCTTCCACCGCCCCAACTGCTATAATAGAATTATCAGAGACTCCCCCGATCTTTACTTACCTTCCCTCCATCCTCTGGTTTACTGTCCCAGCCCACTGCTTGCATGAAACTGCAAGCAGGGAGCCGGACCGGCAGCCGTGTCCCTGATTGGCTGAGAGGCAGCCAATCACAGACGCCGCTGCCAGATGCTTAGAACGCCGGGGCAGAGAGGTAAGGTAAGTAGAGTTCGGGGGACTTTCTGATAATTCTATTATAACGGTTGGGGCTGGTGGAGGAAGCCCTGCAATATAACCAAGGGGATTTACACTAGGGGAGGGAGAGCAAAATGGGTGGGAGAGGGAGGGGGGGAGGGCTGAACTGCACATGGCAAAATTCTCCCGGAGGAGAGACAGGAGGCTCCTGGTGGACAGTTTTTGGGACTTTGTGGGGACATTACAGGAGAACCATGTGGAGCTGGGATGTAAGGTAAGGATTTTATTACACTACAGAGTGGGGCCAGTAGTGGGTTACATTATAGTTTTGGGGGTGGACATGCCCTTTAACAAGAGGAATGAGCTGTTGACTGAGTTCCTTATATGTTTTTATTGAATTTTATGCATATGGAATTACATTTGTTTTATGGTGAAAGTTTGTCATGTTACAGTTTCAGCCAGAACCTAGTTTTAGTTTGTAAATCCCAAAAAAACTGTCAAAATTACCAAGGGAATATCGATGTGGAGCTTCTAATATTTTGACCATTAAACCTAGTTTCAACAGCAAAATTGAGCAGTTTTGGAATAGAAATGTTTAGATATAACTTACCGTCGATACAGTATAACTATTTGTTTCTTCCAAAACCACTGAGATTTTACAGACATTATTTGATTCTACCCACTATTCTAACCAAGAATTATTTAAAGGATATTTCCACCCCAAACCAAAACATTTATATAAAGCACCCCTACCAACCCAAAATGCTATCTTTAAAAACCTAAATAAGCCCTTAAATGTACTTACCCAACCCTTTTCTGTTGGTCATGGCCTCTTCTGCTGCTTCTGTGCATGGAACAGGAAATGGGGCCTGACTGTCAGCCGCGTCTGTGATTGGCTGAGACGGCTGCCGGTCATCAGAGGGAGCCAAGGGAACGAGGTCAGGTAAGTACATTTAGGGTCTGATTTAGATATTTTAAAAATAATGTTTAGGGCTGGGGGGGTTGTCTTACCTTAGAAGAAGTTTTTTTTTTTCCCTTTGAAAGAATGATGCAGCCGCTGAGGGATCCAAAAGGAGGGGGGAGTGAGGGGGGAGTGAGGACCAGAGTCCTCTCAGAGGAGCAGGAAGTGGCAGGTACAAATTACACACAGGCAGGCTTATATTTTTCTGGACTTCATCAGGCCCTGCAGTACGACTATAAGGAGCAGAAGAGAAAGCAAATTTTAGTTGGGTGGGTGGACATGCCCTTCAAAGGCTAGGCCACACTTGCGTTTTGAGATTGCACATGTGATTTGGTTATAATGGAAATCGCGTGAACGCCAAAATTCCTGCGATTTCCTATGCACATGCAATTGTGCATACGTTTCCATTTTGGTAATGCACGCGTACATAATTTTTTGTGAGTTGATGCATGCGTTTCCATAACGGAAAATGGCAAAATCGCATGTGCAAAACACACGTGCAAACGCAAAACGCTCAAGAATGCAATATTGCACACGATTGCGTACGTTAATCTGGCACGTTGCAGTGTGGCCTCAGCCTAAAGGTTCATATAAATCAAATAATTCTGTTAGGCAGAAGATATCCGTTAATCTTTTAAACATGTGGGGAACTATACATACTGGATGCCAAAAAAATAAGGTTTAGCAGACTAACTAATAGAGCAAATTCTTCTGGCACACAAGGAAGTAATTTATATGTGTAGCTGTTGCATGAAGGCTATATATAACTACCCCACAGTTCATTTCATGTTGAAAATTAACATTTATGCCTAAAGAAATAATTCACATATAACATTTATCTAACCTTATCCAAGGGACACTGTTTTCATAACCTTTTGAAACTTAGACAGTTAATATTATCACAGGAAGAAGCAAAAATAAATTACAATGATCTTTGACTGCCTGGCTTTTTGATAAAATGTTACGTTGAAATGTTCTTCAGTATTATCATTATTTTTTATGTATAATGACACACAGTAGCTAGTAGCTAGGGGAACCAACCCTGATGAGTTTCAGAATTGAATCTTATGCAGAAAATAATATGGTTATTAAACAACTAATTCATTAAATACATCAAACAATTTGCTTGTGAATATTCTCATTCATTGTAAGGTCAAGCAAAGGCAACAGAACAAGTTTTCTATTTTGTCATCTCAGAACACCCCCAAAGGAGACAAACTACTTTGGAGACAAAAGGAGGGAATTGTCATTTTATCAAACAAGGCAAAATGGGTGAGAAACTTGTCTAACAGGACCCTGACCCAACCAGAAAGTCCTGGCTGAACTTTGCCATCACTCCTAAAGCCATCCCTGTGGTGGATATTATAGTAGCCACAGAAGACTCAATCCACAATAATAAGGTACAACAGAGTGAGGCAGAACAACTTCGCCTTAAGTTATCTGCAGCCTTAGCCAGTGCTAAACCTCCTTCATCTAACCTGGCAACACAGGAAAAAAGAGCCTTAACATCCCTTGACAAAGATTCCAGTATCACTATTCCGCCAGCAGACAAGGGAAAATGCACAGTGGTACTTAACACCTCAGACTACCATGCTGTGACCACACTCCTCGCCGATAACAACACATATGAGGGCTTAACAAGGGATCCCACCTGCCGCTACAAGAAAAAGGTCACAGACTTACTTCTACAACTTGAAAAGGATAAAGCCATTGTTTGAGCAATGTACATATCATCACCTCTACCCTGTTGAGGCACATCCATTTATATATGGAGTCCCAAAGATACACAAGGAAGGGGCCCCACTAAGACCTATAGTCAGCAGCATCAAAGAAATACGTAGCCAACATCTTAGGGCCATAGGCTGGAAGTTTTAAGCATCACATTCAGGATTTCACCAACAAGAATGGGGTGAATGGGGTATGCACTAGTCTTCTATTTTGTATGTTTACTATATTAAATTGGTCAGTAGTTGCACTTTATAATGGATGTATACTTTCCCATCTTTATATATTTTTTTATATATTAAGTATATAAGTCATGTGATCAGGTGAGTAAAGTACTTATAGCAGGAGAGTTAGTCCAAAGGAAGCTAGCCACAGTGCAGCAAGGACTTTCAGCTCATAAAAGGCAAGTACTAATAGAGTAGGACCCTGCTGAAGAAGCAAACATTGAAGTGGTGGCTGGGCTTAAAATAATTTGTCTATGTTATTGATCTAATTGACTTTATTTATCCAGAGAGAATGGCAGGCTTTTTAAAGCAGCATCATAGAGGGAATAAACATGTAAGCAAATTGAATGGGGTGTGCAGGCTTCTATTTTGAAAAGATAATCAATGCACATTCCTAGGCCCCAGTGGTTGGAAGGCTTTTCATTCATGTGATCACAGTAATGTATACGAAACCCCTTTGTTTATAAAGTATGCCAGTGTGCAGATGTTATGATATTGTATGGGGCCTAGGAATGTGCATTGATTATCTTTTCTATGTTTGTATAAATGTTTGACCAGATCAGTAGCACTTCCGCTAAATTTAGTTGTAAATTAGCCTAATTGGAGTGCTTCCACAATCCTTGTATTGTATGTATTTATTGGGAAGCCAGGTCAAGCTTTCATGTGGTTACAGAACCCACAACACGCCCCTTTTATGGGAGGTTCTTTGCCTTTAATATAAAGCACTGGGTGGATGGCCTCTTCCCTCATTTTAAAAAGCCAAATGGCTGGGCAGAAGTGAGAAAGCCTGTTATATGGATCCAGTGCAAAACTATGAGAAATGCAAAAGTTTGCTAATGGTAATTGAAGTAAAAAAGGTTAGAAGTTAGGACCTTCCAGACTGGGGTTACCTTGACGTGGTTGGAAGGCTTTTCATTCATGTGATCACAGTAATGTATACGAAAACCCCTTTGTTTATAAAGTATGCAAGCCTGAATAGAGGTGGAGGTGGTAGTGGTGGGGGTTCAACACCAACTGTCTACCATGTACAATGGTGTTTTAACACCTTAACCTGGGCAGTTTCAGTAGCACCTCTTAGCCTCAATGCATCCACACCTTGCATTCAGAAGGTCCCTAACACCTGGCTGTCATATGCTAATTGGGACTTTCCAGGGTACATAATTGCCAACAGATTCTGAATTGAGAAAGCCAGTCAGATGACTAGCAAAATGCCTTCAAGAACTTAACTAGAAGTCCAGTTGATCTAACTAAATACAGCAGAAATACCATGACCTGGATGAATGAGAACCTTCACAAGTAGGATGGCTAGCAAAATGTCTTCATGTAACATAGTAATGTAACATAATATTTGGATCATTTTTCCTCCTTCTGAAAAAGCAGGAAATACAGTAAAATATTTAAGGTAAAATTTCCTCTGATTTTAAATAGACTTAATCTTCCTTATCATTTTGTTAAAAGATAGTATACGGAAGTGAAAAAATACAAGCTATTGTGTACAAACTATACCTTCAGTTTTTATCTGCAGTTATATATATTTAAGGTTCTATTTAATTGCTTTTATTATCTACAATATTCTTCACAGTGTGCATTAAAATGAGCATTTTTTTTACTAAGCTTATTACTTAATGTTAAGATGTTGACATACAAATCAGGACTCAGATGTGACCTGTATCTTAAGGAAAAAGGACATATGTTTGAAGATTGTAATGTCAACATCTTGGCCAAGGAACAGGATTAGGTTAAAAGAAGTGTCAAGGAGGCCATTTTGTCAGATCTAGCCTGAATAGGGTGTGTGTGTTCAATACCAATTGTCCGCCATGTACAATGCTTTTTTGATGCCTTTCCCTGGGCAGTTTCAATAACACCTCTTAACCACAATGCAATCAACACCTTGCATTCAGGATGTCCCTAATGTCTTGCAGTTATATAACGTTTGGAGCACAGTCAAGTCTTTTTATTATACAAGTCATTCTGAACTGAGAAAGCTAGGCAGATGACCAGGTGATCTAACTGAATACACCAGAAATAACATATCTATATATTATCTTTAAAAGTATCTTGCTTGTGCTTGGTGGTATAGCATAGGGGATGGGTTAAAACAAAAAGTAAAAAATAAATAGGTTAAGATCAAGATCTCTGTAAAAAAAATCAGTTTAAAATGACTTCCTTATACTAAAATTCTTAAAAAACTCACTTATGCTTATCCACCACTAGGGGTAATGCAGGCTTTACTCTGCTGTTTCAATGCTTGCTTGGTTGCTTGGTCTGTATAGCTCCTAAAAACCTCTGCACACAGGAATAAGGTTGCCAAAAAGCTTTAATATAGCAATTAAAAACAATATAAAGCACTAAAAAACCTTGCAGAAATAGTCGATTAGCAGTTGTTGAAGTTGCACCTCTCTGCTGTGGTGCGGCCCCTTTAAATTGTAGTGGTCTTGTGGTAAGGTATAATCCACTTGGTAATGGCTTATGAGGTAGTTCCTACGCGTTTCACTGTTTTAATCCTTACAGCTTCATCAGGGATCCTGTGTGCACTACTTTTTTTTTGCTGTTCTTCCTGCAGGGACGTGTTCCCTGACCATTTCCCAGGTCCCAGAGCCATTTACAATAAGTTACCATTCCCATTTTACCTTATATTTAGGCGGTATTGTGCAGATTTTTATTCCCATTGACTATAATGGGTTTGCCTGCGTATTTTTGAATTTTCTAATTTTTTTTCGAAAATCCGCAGGTGGAACAGACTTTAGCAGTTTAAACCATCTCTAATTATTATGAGACTCTGAATTGAATAATGATAATCACATGATTATAGTTCATTACAGTTCCAGTTAAACAAATGTTGCTAAACTGATGCTGAAATAAAATTAAATTTGAATTGGATTAAATTCTGACAGTTAAGGACATTTTCCAGTATGTTTTTTAGAGAAATGTGTTAATTGTCCAATTTGTATATTTGGAGGTGAAAAGATTGGATCTTTACACCACCAGCTATAATAATGGGCAGCTAACATATACCTCAACAAAAAGACTGGGAAATTTTGAATTTACAAGATTATTCTGTGCTATTCTGCATTAAGATATGATAGAGAAAATAAAAAAAGAATAAAGGTATTTACATTTGTAAAACAATATCTGAATTGAAATGTAAAAAGTAAAATAGATGCGGAAATAAATATGTTGCTAAAGCATTGTGGGTGAAACTGTACACAAAAAGCAGAGAGCTAGGTTAATTGTTTATATTACATTTTTAAATATTAGTGAAGAGGTCCAGTACAAATAGCAATGCCAATGCAGTAAAACTTAAAAGGGAAGTTCAGTACATATAACTTCAGAAACAAAAAGGAGTATTTTTTTTCAAGTAACTTATAAATATGCCCATCCAGCTTTTTTTGTGTGCACTTCTTTATTTTCAGAAAAATCTTGCAATTTACTCAGTAAATAGTAAATAGCTCACTGGGGCTATCAGTGAACTGACCCACCCAGAAGCCAATGAGGTAAATGTTTCTGTTGTTGACGGACCTGAAATGGCATCTTAATAGTGACCACAAAGTGGCATAGGAAATTAAAAAAAATGATTTTCAGAAATAAGAGTAAATAGAATTACTGAGAAATAATTTAGAATTAACAGGGTAATTCAATAAAAGTTATTATTGTTAAAAATGGTGCTAATTTTGCAACCAATCACAGTTCCTTCAAATGTTATATAAGATCTGATTGGTTGGGGAAAAATTAGCACCATTTTAAACAAAATAACTTTTATTGAATCTTTTTAGTAAACTTTCCTTTAAGTTTTTTTTTGGTTAAAAGCTTCTACTAAAAATAAAATAATAAAAAATGATCAGAGGGTGAGTGAATTGTGTAAGAAAAGCTTAGCTTTGTACTGCTTGATTTATGAGTGGGAACTAAACTGAAAAATAAATGAAGCATTGTAGTAAATAGAAATTCCTGGTGTATTTTAGTATAAGGATTTTTCCCAAGCCATACCTAAGTACTTTCAGGGAGATGCAATATCCCAAGCGTTTAGAGATAGAAGCGCACACTTATCTTCAGATTTAACTGTTTATTATATCACACAAACGAACAACGTTTCGGAGAGCACTATGTCTCCTTCATCAGGTATGATGAAGGAGACATAGTGCTCTCCGAAACGTTGTTCGTTTTGTGGTATAATAAACAGTTAAATCTGAAGATAAGTGTGCGCTTCCATCTCTAAACGCTTGTGCTATAGCTGGGAGTCCTACAGGTAGAGGACGAACGGGAGCTGCCACCTTCAACATCAGTGGCACGTTGCCAACAAGGATTGCCTAGGCCCAATCTTTTGGTATATGGAGATGCAATATCCCGCACTAACGAGAAAATAAGTGCTAAAATCACGCTAACCTATGTACTACATGTTAGCGAAGGTTTTGCACTGCTTGCACCATGTCGCAATTTTTTTTTCTTTGCGCAAAGCGATGCAATAAATTTTGCGGCGTTTAATGCCTCTTTAATGGTGTCTTTAAAATATGTGCAAAAGGTCGCAACTTACCGTTAGCGTTTTTGCAATGTGTTATCGGTCGCAAAATGGTTAACACATTGCGGAAACGAGTGCACGTAGGTTGCGATAGCGAAATATATTGTATCTCCCCCTTTATTTTTCTCAAGGTGCAGTATTAATAGGCAAATAAATAATACCCCCTCTCATTACTATCCCTTATTTCCAAGGGATCGGAGAATACCCATGTCCCCAAGATTTGTTGTCAGAAAATTTCAAATAATTATACATATTTATTCTAAAACATTAACACATTCATTTAGGAAGAATCTCTGTTTTTAATCCAAACAGTTCCCAAGACCATCATAGATCCAATGTACTTGGATTGCTATGTAGTGGTTGTAATAGCTGTTTGTGTTGGTGACATATATGTTTTCAAGCAGTGAAGGTGAAATAAACCTTATTTAGGTGCGGATCCCTGTGATGTCATGGGCCTGAGCGGATATTACATTTGCTCATTGCTGGCTTTGCAGGCCATTTTGTTGCATGGAAACGTCAGATTAAGGGATGAAGAGGTAAGTTTCTAAAGTTAAACCATTGTTCTCCATTAGAAATCATAGACACGTAATATAATTATAAAGCTGTATTGAAGGAACAGTAAAGAAATATTTTCAATTAATATCTTTAATTCCCACGGAAGTAAGAGACATGACACCTATCTCCAGCTGTGTGAGTGGTAAGTTACACTACACCTACATTGCAATTGTAAGCGTCTTTGCAATGCGTTTGTTTACGTTGCATTTTTATTTGTTTTTCAATATATTTTTGTGCAGGCATCCCACCCCTCCCGGGAGTCGCGGGAGTCTACTGGATTTTGGGTTGGTCTCCCGCACACTTGCGAGACCACCCCAAATTCCCGTGACCCGAACTTACCTGGCAGCTCTTCCTCCGGAAAGCCTTCCTTTCTTCGGCACGCCTCTTCTGTGATGTAATTTACGTCACGCTCCCCCTAACCACGCCTCTTCTGTGACGTAAATTAGGTCACATGTAGTGGCCTGCCCATAACCCCGCCCCTTTGTGATGTCATTGATGTCTTCTGCCCTAGCCCCACCCCCTTTGTGACATAATTGATGTCACATTCAGTCAGCTCTGCCCCCTTCTCCCCACCCTGCCCGGAAGCCAGATTCGGCAGGGTGGGATGTCTGTTTATGCAGTGCGTTTTAGTGCATGCATCAGAAAAACACACCAAAAAAGCAATAAAATAAGCCCTAAGTGTTCAAAGTAGCCACACCTACCTGCATCTTACAGCTGTTTCTCCCTATAAGCATATTCTTATTTTGTAGTCTATCGATATACAGGTTGCATTCTTTTTTCTTTATTCTCACACTAGGAGGCGTTTTCTGACCTCCTCCTCTGTGTCAGGTGCACCTGTGTAGGAGTTTTCAGCAATACTTTGTACATTATGTTAATAGGAGCAGCAACTTTAAAAGGTCATCCCTCCTGTTACATGCAAGAACAGAGAGTAGTTTCTAATACCTCCTTGGGAAAGATAGATAGATACATTTTTGTGTTTTAAAAGTAAAGAAAATTCTTCAAATTATTTTACTTAAAATAAATTATTCTGTTTCTCCATCTGCAAACAACCTTAGAAGCAATAGAATTGGAAATAAATATTTTGGCTTTAAGCTAAGGGAAATGGGAGAGGTTAATTAAACAAACAAACAACAACTTTAAAGTTTCCCCCCCCCCCAATTATTATGCTTAGTGCAGTTTGCTTTAATTCAGCACCATCTAGTGGCAATATTTGATGGTATTTGATGAATTTCTAAATAGCATATCCAGACAAAACAAATATAATATTTGCTAAGTCTCAATCATTGCAGGCTACAATAAATAATTTAAAAAAATTATATCTTGGTTAATTATACAAATAATCATAATTACACACTTATAAACCCTGAAATGTTTTAAATTATATTGTTATTAAAAGAGAACTAAACTCAATTAACACTCCACATACCCTCCATATACCCTCTAAAAACACCAATAAACTGTAAAATAGCAATACAGTAAATAGCATTAAAGTAAATGTTACCATTTGAAGAACTGGATAAAATAACTGTGCGTATGTACAGTGACTGGCCACATTCCTGATCTCAGTCACATGCTCCCTTACCCATTCTGTCCTAAAAAGGATTGGCTAAAGGCTACTAGTGGGTGTGACCAACTGTAACAAGTTCCTGCAGTATCTTAGGACTGAGCATGTGTAATAACATAATGGTCAGTGACACTGAAACAATGGAAAATAAGACACAAACCTCACGTTAGAAAGTTACATTTCTTAACAACCATATTAAAATGAGAGGTGAGAAACTGATTAATGTTTTTATATCAAGGAGATCTGCTTTCTAATTTAATGTTGTTCTGAGGCTTTAGTTAGTCCTTAGATAGGTTTAGATACAGGGGTGTCTCTAGGGTTTTTGCCAACTGAGCCAAACTTTGAATGCCACTGGCGAAATAAGGTTGTGGCTTCACAGGTGGCATGACTTTGCAGGTGGGCACAGCTAGCCATTTGGCCATTTTGAGCTTGGCATCACTGAGGTATTTATACAGTTCCTCAAATAGACATTTATCCCCACTATAATTCCTGAAGAATAAAAAGATTTGCCTTCCACCAAGCCTTCCACCACGTCAAGATAGACACTTTTAGCAGGGCCTTAACTAACCTAACTAATCTATCCTAGCCTAACCTAACAAAAAGCTATCCTAACCATATAAAATGCCTTTTAACAATATCTAACACATTTAGTGAAGAAAACTGAAAAATAACATCTGCAGCAAATTATATGTTTGGTTGAGCAATATATTGCAATCAGTGAGAACAGACAGTAAAGGTCCCATACAGAGAGAACAGACAGTAAAGGTCCTATACAGTGAGAACAGACAGTAAAGGTCTCATACAGTGAGAACAGACAGTAATGGTCCCATACAGTGAGAACAGACAGTAAAGGTCCCATACAGTGAGAACGGACAGAAATGGTCCCATACAGTGAGAACAGACAGTAAAGGTCCCACACAGTGAGAACAGACGGTAAAGGTCCAATTTCTATTTTTGCCGCGATACCAGACTTAACGCAATAAATAAGGCGAAGTTGTTAGTGTACATTGCCGATACTAACCTTCACACACCGCCACAGTGATACTTTTCCGCAAAAAATAAGTGTTTTTATAAATACGGCAAAAATAGTGTTCTTTGTCATTGCGATGTCCTGCGATAGCCAAATGGCAAAAAAAGCGATTGTGTAAATTATAGTATAGTTTATGAGGTTGAGTTGATTACAGAGGGAAAAGAAATCACAGTATGAAAACGGAAATATCCCTGGATCAACTCTAACTTAACTTTATGTATCAATACCAGTAACATGCAACATTCTTTATTTTTAGAAACTCATTCAACTAATTTTTTAAAACTATCCAATTAACCTGCTTTCACCACATCCAAAAAGACAGTTCCATAGTTTTACCTTTCTCAAAGAGAAAAACCCTTTTCGAATTTTTCAACTAGCTGTTGAAGTTTAACTTATTTAAGGGGGACAGGGCACTACCAGGAAGTAAATAACTATCAATCAGCTCTTGGTTCACATGTTAAGTTCATTGCTATTTTAGCAATAACCATTGTGTTCACTAGGAAGAGCAAATATGTCAGCTGGTGTGGGACAACAATAAAACCAGGTATCTTTGCTTCTATTGGGTCTCTGTGTTGGTGCAGTATGCGTGATGCATGTCCATTCTAGCCCATGTTGTATATTTTTAATTTAGTTCCCTTTTTAAAACATTTTTTATCTAGGTATTATTCTTAGTTGTGTAAACAAATACAACCCCAGCAGAACAGTATTGATTTGAAATTAAAGGGGATCTATACCAAAAAATAGGTTATTTTAAATTGACCTTAACTGGAAACTATAATACTTCCCAACCACCACTGTATCATTTATTTGTTGATCTGCCCCCTATTTCTTTAGATATCCAATCTAAAACTTCTTATATTTCAGCTGTCAATCATGTTCCTTGCTCACATAAACTATTCTTCTGTGAGTAGTTTTACTGTAGCTGGAATGGAGTTTTGACAGTTGGAATGCTGTATGCTGTGTGCAGTCTTGACAGTTGGTTTGTGGGGAAAAAGTCAGGATGGATGGAAGTGGGAGTGTTTAAAATAGGGAGGGGGGATACTGCTCCTAAACAAAATGTGTGCTGGGTTGAAGGCATGCAGCAACACACATAAATCGTTAAGGTGAGGCAAAGTAATTTTTTCAGTCTAGTGTCCCTTTAAACTACTACAGGATATTTTGTGATGTAATCCACTGTTTTTATTGTTTTACAGTTGCAAATGAAGCTGGTGACAAAAATGCACGCCCTCTAGCAAGATTTTCAAGTAAGTTTTGTTAAATGAAGGAATTATACTTTAAAATTAATTGTAAAAGGTGTAAAACATATTCAATATTCTTACCCTCACATCTGGGTTGTTTTTGCATAGTACATTCAATTTTGTATTAGTTGCACATACATTAAATAAACAAAAGCAAAGTACAATTGTCCTTAAAATAATGTTGTAGTATATTATACATTACTATACATTACCACACGGTGGTAGTATAATGCTGAACTGATTTTTTTTAAACTACAGACTGAATTGATAAGTTTGTTTGGGTATAATGTAGTGAACACTAACGTTATCTAAATAGCCAAATGAAAACAGAATGCAGTCCAATCTTATTTTTACAATGTTGTTCTGATGTCACCACTCTTGTATACGTATATAAAAGACAACAGAAATTTTTTTGTGCCATATTAGTCTAATATATATAGTAAAAATAAGAGTACTGAGATATTATTTTTTAATATATATATATAAGCGATGCGGATCCTCTGCACACCCTTAACGAGAACAATCATCCCGGTGCCTTCAAAAAGGAAACACAACATTCGAAGAAGTCGGAGCACACATGGGATTTGAAGAAACTAGTGGAGTTTATTAGCTGTGTAAAACACTATCAACGCGTCAGGACGACAGCCGCCCACAAGATAGCTGCCCACAAGATGGCCGAAACGCGTTGATAGTGTCTCACACAGCTAATAAACTCCACTAGTTTCTTCAAATCCCATGTGTGCTCCGACTTCTTTGAATGTTTTATATATATATTACAAAGCATCTTTTAGGTTTAAGCCCCGAGAAACCTAAACTTGCGCTTGTTAGCGAGTTATCCTTCCTTCTTTGAGCTCTCTATTCTGTTTGGCTATTCTTTCCTTTATTAGCCTCCTTGTCCTATTGATCCCTGCCTCTTATAGAGTTTAGTCCTGTGCTGACCTTTTGCCTGATCCCTCAACATTTCTCCTGTCTCACCTCTTGGTACCTTGTTTTGCCTGACTGATTCTCTGTGTATGACCTTGGCTCTGTTTGACACTACGTTTACCTCCTGCCTAGCATGTCTCATGTCTAATTCCCTAGCATGAGTTACCTGCTCCTGCCTAGCATGTCTCATGCCTAGTTCCCTGTGGCCTACACGTTTCAGCCTGAAACGCGTAGGCCACAGACCTACTGTTTGTTACGAATAAAATATTGGAACATTAAATCCGTGGAGTGCTCGGAATCTATACTGATGTTTATATAACCCTGTCCGGTAGCACCCAGGCAATTGAAACTGGAACGGAGTGCGGTGGATAGTACACGTATATATATATATATATATCTATATAGCTAGATATATAATATAGAATATATATGCATACACACACACTCTCACAGGTCTTGGAGTAAAATATTTAATTGAATTCTTAAAATATCAACATGTTTCTGTCATGCAAGCTGTCAGGATGTATTATATATAATATTCTATGAAAACGAACAGCGCATGTGCTATAGATTTTGTTATTTTAGAGAAACAATCCCTTAAAGCTATATTTCAGACCTTCATGGCAAAAAAGAGGGGTCAAATGCCATTCATGGCTCTCTGCTTTTCTAGAGCGTGAATAACACAACACAAGCATAACAAGAAAGAGTTTTATTGCGATGTTACATCAAAATAAATAATTATTTCATTTCAATAATTCATCCTCACTTTTTGTGATATTTTCTTTTCACTGAAACTAAAATGGAATATTTGTTGTAAATTTAGTGTTATCCTTTTAATGACAGAAAAGTGAAAGTATATTGCCACTGTGTTATGTAATACGCTTTTTAATTTTAACTAAGGGCTGAAAATATGCTAGGGCTTGTTTATACTAGAAAGAAGAAAATGGTCCATATGCTTTTTTGTGTTCCCAATTGTGCATTTGCCAATGCAGTGCAGAATGCAAAAAAATCACTGCTTATGTGTTGTGTGTTTTGTGTTTGTTTCCAGCAATTGGAGTGGATGAAGCCCAAAATTTGTTTTGCAAGAGGCTTCTCTAGTTAGTCATCTTCTGCATAGTAAGCTATGTGTCCACACATTTTCTTGGCTTTGCAAGGGAGAGCAATTTTTAAAGCTAAATTCTATTTTTCGGCATTTTTTGCATACAGGGTTTAAAAACATATGCACTTATTATATATTTATTGTTTATTTGCTTCATGTACTGTGGTGGCACATTTTTGTACCTCCTATTGAATAAGCCTGATAGTGGTTATCTTGCCTCTTTGCTAAGAGGGGTGTTCTCCTGTTAAAGTTCTCTTGCTGGTTTTGCTTGTTTCTGACTATGAGCCTTGCCTCCTGGATTGACCTCTGCCTGTTACCAACTCCCCCTTGGTCTCAGCCTATGGTACCATGTTTGCTGATCTGTGCATGACCCTTGGCCTGTTTAATGCTTTTCTCAAACCAAGAAAAAGGAGGCTTGACTATAGTATTGGATTAAAGGAGACTCAAGATTGGATAAAGCATTACAGCCAGGGCTTTCAAAAAAATTGCTGAAGGTAGGGACTTTTCTCAATGTAGTACAGCAAAGCCCCATTGGTGATTATGCAAAAGCTTTTTGATTGTTTGCCACATCTCTATGAAGGCTAAAATTAATGTCTGGATTATCATTAAAGGAAAAACCTTCTCTTTCATTTTCAAACAGAGCATTTTGTATCTCTGTTATATTTGGAATTGCTTAAATTTGAATTAATATTAGATTCTATTTCTCCTTTAAAACTTAAGAGCAAACTTTGTTTATTTTAGGATCCAAGTCTCAAAGCAGCTTGTGGAACACAATTATCAGTGGACTTAACCTCAAAGAAAAGCAAAAACCAGCAATTGTCACAGACCCTCGAAGTCCAGAAGAGATTTTAGCTGATGATTTGCCCCAGGTTGACAGTCCAGATGCCATCCCGAAAACATCTATCAGGTTTGAGTGTTCCCATGCATGTTTATATTTCTTATTTAAGATAATTAGGATGTAAAAATAATTTGTAACTATTTAAATTTATTGGTTGGTGATGCTTAGTAAAGTTGTGTCCAAAAGGGGACTATAAATTAGGACTTAAAATAATTATTGGGAAAGTGTTTTTTATTCTTGAAAATTTCAGTGATTGCGAGAGTTGCTTCCACAAAATACTGAAATATTTGTGTTTATTTCTAATTGTAGTCAATAAAAATATTTGTAGGCAATAATAGTTAAGCCAGATATCATCATAATTACATTTGATAACTGTATGAAAAATGGCAATTCCAAACTTTTCTCACTGTGACAGTTCCCACAGTTTTGTTTCAGTAACTTTTACTAGTTAAGTTTATAGTTAGGCAGATTTAATTTGTATTGAGGATGGAATAAAATAATTTGAATATGTGACATCATAAGCATTGACTAATATATAAAAGCAGATTATTTCAATTTGTTTAACAGGAGAAAAGGCAATCTATTTTAATAATTGCAACTCTGTGGTTTACTTTATTTTATTTATTAGTTACGGTATTTCATTCTGTCAATCTGTTTTATATCCTTCAATACATTTATGTGAACCAGATACAAGAGAATTGTAAGGTTTATATAAAAGTTTGAAGGGGATAGGAAATTAACATTGTTACCATGCCAGATCATGCAGTGCATGTGCTGCTGTAGATATGGTGTTTTTTTTGTTTTTTTTAATTACGGGTTTTTTAAAAAATATTATCTAGGACTAGGTTATCCTTACCACCTAATGTATGCATAAAGGGGGAGTTGCTGTACTAGTTTTATTTCACAGGATGGCCAAAATGCATTCATGGCAGATTGTTAAATAGTGATGAGTCCCCGGGATTGCTCGTCCCGCCGCAGTATCACTGTATTGTCTATGGCCGGGAGAATCCTACACTCATACAAAGGCAAATCAATAAATTGTGTACTCCACACACATATATATAGCAAGGCATGTCAATGCAGCACTAATAAACTTAGTCCATATTAAACGTACAATACTCCACTTTACACTATACAGTATATCGACATTAATACATGTATAAAAATGGAACCACATAGCATATGTATGGCATTCTCACAATAAATATTTTCAGGCCCTCATGTCTCTTGTTTTCCTCCTTCATTTTAGCTGCTGAATGTATGATAATAAGATCAACAAAATCTAAAATATATGCCTCTGTTATAAATTCATTTTAATTAGTTATTATGTCCGTGCAAAGGATATAAATGAATTGGAAAGTGTACAGACATGAGATTTTGCCTTTTTTTTCTTGCAGGCTGTTAAGTATATTTTAACATGACCAAACCATTCAATTTGATGTTCAGGAATGAGACCATAAATTTGTTGAGGTTAGGTATGATAATATAACCAGACCTGGTATTGGTGTGTTCTTCCAAACCTGTGCCGCAACTAGAACAATTGAGATAAAATTAAGATGTCCAAAAAAGGTAGAAGCACACACAATGAAAATGAAGGTAAGAAGGGGTTAAGAAAAACTATTTAATAAAAATGCTAATACATCATCATCAGAATAATTCAATAAAAGTTCTTATCATTGGAAATGGTGCTAATTTTGCCCCAACCAATTATATGTTAGCTTTCAAATGTTAAATAATATCTGATTGGTTGGGGCAAAATTAGCACCATTTTTAATGATAAGAACTTTTTATTAAATCTCCCTGCGTGTTTTTTTTACATCAATCAATTACATCACTTCTACTTTTCTTGGACATTTTCATTTGAATAAAGATAATCTGTATGTCCATCTGATTTAACCCCGCTTATCCCATGATGACTACATATCTAACAAGTTGACAATAACAAATAGTTTTATGCTATACAGTTCCTTTAATTAAAATCAAGTCTTTTAGCCCTTAACAATTCCTGCAACCAAACACCTTTTAATTTTTATTTTACTGATGTGTGTTAGGGTTTTTGTTCTAATGCAGCGCTGAATACGCCATCTTATTTCAAACACTTCACATTTGTTGTTTGCTATATGCCATCATATTTAAAAACAAATATATTTTCTGAAGTGGTAAAGGTCAATTTATTTTACCAGAAAGGGCAGTTAAAGAGAGTGGTCTAAATACTGCATTGTACATATGCAGTCATTTCACATACAATTTAGGTTATGCGTATGATACTGCAACCTAGACTCAAGCAATTCATGGAATGAGAATAGACAGATGACAGGCTATTTACAAAGGAGGATAGAGATACTACAGATCAAACTGCCAAAAATCGACTGGATAATGGAACAAACAGGGGAGCTTCAAACTATTTACTTCTGCTTGATTGATTACTCTAAAACCATTGACTCTGAAAAGTCTGGAATTGTCTTTATATTTATTTAGTTGAAGAACAAATGCAAAATGCTGGGGGAAAACGATTGTTAAAATAAAAACTTCATACTGTATATGTTCTTGTACCACTGTGATGCATGAAAATGAAAAGGATTTTAAGAGTCTTTTGTTAAAGGTGAAAAAATGTGCCAAAGCTAGCATCAAAATAATGTCTCTAAATATGTCTTTATGTAGTAATGACTGTCATTATGTTGGTTGGGTTGGTTTCTTTGTTGTTTTTTTATTTTTGTTTTTTTTTAAGGTTTCAAACATCTTCAATATACTGATATAGAGACAAAAGTCTAAAAGCTGATAAAGTGTTTTATTTGAAATGTGGTGTTGGAGACCGCAGAACAAAATAAGTTATTATTATATATATATATATATATAATAACATAATGACAATGCTGAACTTAACTAGACGAACCAGGGTTGCTAAAGCTAGGTATACACATCAGTGATAAAGTCCCGATACGTCTGAATATCGGATTTTTAAACTATTTTTGAAATTTCGAAAATTTCGGATTTGTAAATCAGAAATTTCAAAATTTTTCAAAAATACTGCACAAAATGCTAAAACAGGAAGTGCAAGTTTCGAGTACTGGAAGGTGTTTTTTAAAGATTGTTCCCTAAATCATTTCCCAGGCCCCTGATCCATTTACAGTAACCATTGCTATTTACACCTTTATTTTAGGCAGAATTTTTCGAAATTTCTTTCCCCATTGACTTTCATGGTTCCGCTCAAATCCCTGAGCGAACTTTCTAATGAAAATTAGCTAATTTTGAAGACATTTTGGGTGTGGAAATATTTCAGCAATCTTGATTCCAGGGAATAGTTTATAAACTATTAAATTAATTTTAATCATTCAATCAAAAATATAAGCCAATTACTCTGAGTAAAGTATATTGGAATAACAACTTGCCTTCTTTTTTGCCCCTATGGGATCTACAGTTACAGTAATAAAGTATAATTGAGAAGTTGATGCATTGATTACACAAGCTGTTCCCAGTGGAATTCCGTCTTTTGTTTAGCATGCAGCAATATGTTATCATTTAATCAGTTTGTACCATATTTGGTTTAATCTAAGTCATGAGGTAGATTGTGTTATGCAGTTTTCTTTACATCATATAAGCGGATGTCTAAATTCTCTATCATAAACAACATTTGTCTTTGTTTTAATCAGCAATTATTTTAACTGAGCAGAAGAGCTAAATACATACAGTAGATACTGATTGAAGATCTGAAATATTCTCAGGTGACCTAATTGACCCAATATTGTAATGATTTTTTCTTGACACAAACATGGAAAATAACCTTGGTTTATCCTGAAGGTCACGTTGGAGATAATTTTCTCAGGTAGAAAAGACTAATAACCTTCTTATTTAGGGGAATTCATCAGAGTTTAGGTACACAATGGTTTGTTCTTTGTCCGACATAATTGGCAATCTTACATTCCAAAGAATATAAAACCTTTGTATTATAGACACCTTGGAGAAATAGATTGATAGATATCTTTTTTTAATTAGATGCTATTTCATAAAACAATTCTTTTCACAGAAGGCTTTCAGGTCATTTCTGTGATACCAACCTGGTTTCGATTTGGAACTGTAAGTTTGAAAATCCGTGGATCAGTCAGAATTTTAGAAACTCAGAACTTATCATCTTATTATCGAATAATAAAAAATTGTTATACAAAATTAGAAAAATGCATATTCAATTGGGTTTGAATCGAATGTTTGGATATTTAGATGGTTCCCAAAATCCCTTATTATATATGACATAATCCTGGTAAACATACCTGTAATAGGGAATTTATTCAATCATTAATTCTGAGATCATTCAAGATGAATTAAAACTGGATTAGAGATGGCCGTTTTCAAACTTTAGAACTACAGAGAAAGTTTGAAAGTTCGAATTCGGACCCATTCAAGTCTATTAGGGGGGGTGATAGTTTGAAAAGTCTGAGTGATTTACAGCTAAACTAACAGTGGTAACTTACTGTAAATGGCTGTGGCACCTGGGAAATGGTCTGGGGAACATGTCACTGTCACCAAAACTTCTTAAAACACTTCCTGAAGTCAGGTGTGCAATTGCCGACGATACATTCGAGGATTATCGAATGAACGAACGATCCTTCTGTTCCTGTTAGCGAACGGTCCTTCCTAGGCTAGTGTACTGGTTAAAGGCACCGGCTTTAACATGGGAGACTAGTGTTTAAATCCTGGCGGTTCCTTTCACCAGTACATTATCCAGCCACTACATTATATAGCTAATATATTACTAGGGTATTGTATGGTTATTATTAGGTTTTTAGCAAATGGTACATTTGAGGGTTGGATAGTGTACTGGTTAAAGGCACCGCCTTTGACATGGGAGACCAGGGTTTGAATCCTGGCTAGGGGCAGCTATACAAATGTTTGGATTATTATAATAACCTAGTAATATAATAACCATATGATAACCCAAATCCAAACATTTGTATAGCTGCCCCTAGCCAGGATTCAAACCCTGGTCTCCCATGTCAAAGGCGGTGCCTTTAATCAGTACACTATTCAGCCACTACATTATATGGTTAATATATTACTAGGTTATCATATAGTAATTATATGGTTATTATATTACTAGGGTATTGTATGGTTATTATATTATTAGGTTATTAGCAAATGGCACATTCGAGGGTTGGATAGTGTACTGGTTAAAGGCACTGCCTTTGACATGGGAGACCAGGGTTCAAATCCTGGCTAGGGACAGCTATACAAATGTTTGGATTATTATAAAACCCTAGTAATATAATAACCATATAATAACCTAGTAATATAATAACAATATAATAACCATATAATATAATAACCATATGATAATCTAGTAATATAATAACGATGTAATTTAGTGGCTGGATAGTGTATTGGTTAAAGGCACTGCCTTTGACATGGGAGACCAGGGTTTGAATCCTGGCTAGGGGCAGTTATACAAATGTTCGGATTATTATAATTCCCTAGTAATATAATATGGTTATTATATTACTAGGTTATTATATTACTAGGGTGTTATAATAACCCAAACATTTGTATAGCTGCCCCTAGCCAGGATTCGAACCCTGGTCTCCTATGTAAAAGGCAGTGCCTTTAAACAGTACACTACCCAGTACATTCGATAATTATCGAATTTATGACCGAAAGTCCAGAAACATCGAAAGTCCGAGAAATCCGGGTCTGGGATAGTTCGAGAAGTCCGAGTCCGTTCGAACTCTGAAAGTTTGGCTCAAAATCAGGCTCAAGTTCTAGTCCATCCCTAATCTGGATACTTAGATCTGTGGTTGGTTTGCATACATAAGATGTGCTGAACTGTACAAAAAAACATAGGTAGCCTCTATCTTAAACTGGCCATACACTAGAACTTTACTCGCGAATGTTTTACAATGTTCCATCAGACCCAATATCACAAACTATTATCCATCCCTAAAATATCAATAGGTAAGACTGGTACTGCACCTGACATTACAATCTATTTGACATTGCTGGTAGAAATGTCAAATCAATAAATGGTCACTTTATCGAATTGACAGTTTAAGCTATTAGACATACAATTAGCTCTAAAACGCAACAACAATAATCTGTAGACTGGCAAGTTAAGATGCAGAATCTAAAGATGCAGTGTAATGTGGTTGGTCAGCTCAGATGGAGAATGGGTTTTTATCAGCTCCCTTTACTTAAAGCAGAAGAAGCCAATCTGTGTATCTGTGTATGGGCACACAGACGTTCGAATACCATACAGCGAAACGGTATGTCGGCGGGTCCATGCATATTGCATATTGCTGACAGATTCTAAAGGTTCATACACATCTGATAATTTTCGCACAATGTGCCCGACGAACATTCAGCAACCACATCGTTATACACTAGTTCTGCCAACGACGCCTATATATATCAACGATAGTGGATAGTGTTTGTTGGTAAAGGTGTTATCTGACATACTTATTATGTGATGTTCAGAATATCGCATGATCTCAAAATGTTCAAATGAGCATTTCATTCATTCTTACATCACAGTCTACCGATAATTTGCCGACTATAAACAAACATACGACAATCGGCAGAACAAATCCGCCAGGATGATTTCGGAAAAAGCCAAGAACAGTCGTGGATCACTGGCCTTAGAAGATTGTTGAAGAAGTTTGTCGCACAAATATCGCGCGATAGGTCAGGCAGATCATGCAAAATTTATCTGACGTGTTTACGAAGCTTAATGGTTGCAATGGTAATTACATGTGTATAGCCACCTGTAATTGTTGCATTTGTGAATTAACTAATGTATTTGAAATTGCTTGTAGTTTAAATCAATTTAGTCTACTTATTATTAAATCAGAAATCTAAGAATAACATGTTTAACTTCTTTATTTTTACCATTATTTTTTTTGTTTGTTTGTTTTTTTAAAGTAATAATATCAGCAGTTTTACAGTTGCACAATTATTATTTTTATAATGACTTTATACCAGGCTCTCTATAATAATATTTATGTGACATTTCAAGTTCACAAACCAATTTTCAATTAAATGCTGAGAATTTATCTTTTCTTTGTCTGCAAAAGACATTTGCGGTTACAGCTTTTTAAGGCCCCACTGATGGACTTTCATTATGGACTACTGAAAGGTATGATGAGAAAGTTTTATTGCGCTGTTTTCAAGCTGAATTGAAACTTTGCTGGTAGAACAAGGAATAAGAAATTGATAAGAAATAAACAAAAGTTGGCATGCACCAGTGCTGAACTATTGATCCATTCCAGGATTTACTGCCAGATACAAGACAATAAACTCTCATACGACTTACAGAAGGCATTTTCTTTGTCAAAAGCCCAACTACAAGATAAACCCTACATTAATCTGTGAACAGCAAGGCTCATTTTAAAATAAAGTATGACCGCAAATAATAATACATTGGTTTTTGCATTTCTGATAATCCAACTGAAATTTACTGTATAAAACTAAAGCCTGATTGAATGGCCAACCCATAATTTTGGATGATCAGGCTAAAATATCAAAAACGAAATATCAGCCTTAAAGGGGAACTGTGGTCCAAAAATGACTTTAGGTAAATTTAGGTAAAGTGATAGGAATTGCTCCCCTGAGAATTTTTGCAATTTATTTCCATTGTTTCTTTTGCATAGTTTTGAAGATATTTACATTTTTGTGTGTGATATGGCAGCAGCATCACCAGGTCCCCTGCACTTCCTGCTTCCTGCTCTGTCAGTCAATTTGTCCTGTGTCTCCTCCTACCTTTTACAGCCCCCCTGGTCCCTCCCACTCATGGACCTCATGGTCCCTCCAGTTCCAGGCCCCCCATGGCCCAGTATCTTACAGCCCCATGTGGCCCCGCCCACTCATGGATGCTTAAGCCTCACCCACTCACAGGTGTCTAAGCCCCACCCACTCATGGGTGTCTAAGTCCCACCCACTCGTGGGTGCCATGGGTTACTCAGACCCCCCCTACAGAAAACTCTGTGGAATCAGCCTTTTCAGGCAGAGTGAGAAAGGCTGTTTTCACAGTGAAAGAGAAGGGCTGTATATTCCCTTACCTTCTCTGTCAGGAGTTCACACAGCAGAGAGAAGGAGGGACTTCCTATCTCCCTCACACACTGAGGGAGTCTGAGGCTGTGCTCGCCGGCTGCACTGTGCAGGAGAAGCCTCAGGAATGTTATAAGTCAGCCTCCCACCCATTAACTTTCTTTTCAGTCATTTCTGTATATCTTGGGCTGTGGAGCACTTAGAGAGGTGGTTGATGGCTCATTTTAAAGGTAGGAAAATGGCCTAACTTGTTTGGAGACTTGTTTGGAGACCACAGTTACCCTTTAATTTACCACATGACTGATCATTTGTGATTGATTTTTAAAAATCATACCACTAGAAATAATGCCAGTACTTTAAAAAATGCTGTGCAGCACATATGTTTTAGTTATTAAACTAGTAGTCTAGTAGTTAATATTAAACCTGGACAGACAATCAGAAAACAATTAATTTGATCAAAATTGAGTTTAGCCAATTGGCCCAGCTTTCCAGACTTCCATTTTTTATGTGGTCCTCTGGGACCTGTGCTACAGGTACTGTATGTGCTTGTTTTATAGTCTCCAGATGTTTCTATCTAAGCTTTGCGATGTTTGCATATAATTGTTATGAATGAGAATAAACCAAAATAAAGGGAATAATGTGCAGATCATCTGCTGGACAGGCTTCAATAACATATAGTTTTTTTACAAAGACCATTTTAGTTTGTTTTCAGAACAGAGACATTTGCCAGTTTGCATAGGTCTTCAATACTAAATTAAACACTTTAATAGCTAAATAAGGATGTTGTTGATACACCCCTGGGGTGCCCTTGGAAATTTTAAATACTTGTTCTGTTGGCTTCATATGTCATCTGATTATTTCAACATCATATATAATAAAACCCTAAGTGTGCGTCCCTGTGTCCATGTGTGTGTGTCACTGCAGTTCCTATTGACTTACCACTAGAGGGAGAGTGTCTGCAGTTCCTATTGACTCACCACTAGAGTGAGAAACACAGGAAACACACACAGTGAGAACAGCAATTAAACAGACTGCAGGTAAGGTTGCTTGGGACTGGGGCCCCTGGATTTGGGACAGAGGGGCCCCTGGATTTGGGACAGAGGGGGGGCCCTGGATTCAGGAAAGACGGGGGCCCTTGGATTTGGGACAGAGGGGGCCTCCTGGATTTTGGACAGAGGGGGGGCCCTGGATTTGATACAGAGGGGGGGCCTTGGATTTGGTACAGCGGGGGAGCCCTGGATTTGGGACAGGGGGGGCTGGATTTGGGACAGAGGGGGGCCTCTGGATTTGGGACAGAGGGGACCCCTGGCCTTGGACAGAGGGGGGACTCTGGCCTTGGGACACTAAGAGGGTACTCTGGACTTGGGACATGGAGGAGGACTATGGCCTTGGGACACTAAGGGGGCACTCTGTGCTTCTAGTGCCCGTTATTGTAGCGGGCTTAATGTCTAGTTTCAAAATAAAAGTCAAATACACTGTGGTAAGACATAATAGCTAGACGGAGGGTAAAGTTTTTCATAGTGATTTGTATTTAAGGGTAATTCCACTAAAAAGTGGGCATATACTTTTTCACATTAATTGAAGAACAGGAGGTAAAAGAGCTAAGTCTTACCTCCCGTTCTTCAATTAATTAAACAGGAGCCGGCAGCAAATGTACCTGAGACCATGCTCTGCTGCAGCTTCCTCTGACAGGTTCTGACTGCATTCACTCTCCCTTATAATGGGAATATTGTATAAGGGAGCATGGATTAAGTTTAGTTTAAGTATTTGGCTCTCTGTACTTGTTGGATTTATTTAAGTATGGGAGTTAGACATTGCTCCCTTACCCCCTGTACTTAAAGCTATATGAAAAAAGGCATTTCCACTTTTCCACAAGTCAAATATGCTAGATACCATAGTATCCAACACCATAGAAATCCAACAGTGTGATAACTAACTTTCTTTTTATATACAGTACCGTATATACTTGAGTATAAACCGAGTTTTGCAGGCTGTAAAATCAACCTGAAAACTTGACCTTGGTTTATACTCGAGTCACTACTTACTTTACCACTCCGGCAGCCGCACGATCATTCCCTGTACTGGCGCGCTGGCCGACGTCACTGCCCGGCGCCAAGCCCGGCACCAATTAGTGACGTCAGCCGGCGTGCCAGTACAGGAAATGAGCGCACGGCTGCCGGAATGCTTACCTGATTGTGTCTGCGGGAATGCTAATGTTCAATGCTGGTCCTGTTGGGACTTGTGCCTACAAGTCCCAACAGGAAGCCCCAAGTTACTGGATGGAGGAGAGCCCACAGGTACAAACTGAACTGGGTGGGAGGGTAAGGGTGGCATTCAAGATGTTTGGTAACTACAACTCCCAGCATGCTTTATTAGCTGGGAGTTGTAGTTTCCAAACATCTTGAATGCCAAGTTTCTACCCTCGGTTTATACTCGAGTCAACAACTTATTAGGTTTTAGGGAAATTTGGTACCTCGGTTTATACTCGGGTCGGTTTATACTCGGTATAACGGTATGTATGCATATATATATATATATATATATATATATATTATATATATATATATATAAACAATAGAATCACACTCGCACTCATCCAAGTTCAAGAAATAATTGGGTGCTTCAAAGATACAGGTGCCTCCATCTGTAGATTAACCATAAAAAGGAATAGTCCTGAGCACACCTCACTTAATCAAGTTGAAAATTTATTAACGTTTCGGAACTGCCTCGAGTCCCTTCATCAGAATTCTGATGAAGGGACTCGAGGCAGTTCCGATATATATATACTACTACAGGTCCTGCCAAAATACTTCCTACCTGTAAATATCTAAATATTAAGGAGTGTGTTAGTGTACATAAAATATTACCGGGGAGATTCAATATTGAGGTCGCGTAACTTACCTTAGCCTGATCCCACAATACAATACCTGATGTAAACGAGATTACGTCAGGTATTGCATTGCGGGATCGGGCTAAAGTAAGTAGCGCGACTTTAAAGCCCCATTCAAAGTCCCATTAAGTTTCGATCTACAAAGTAGCGCAAAACTTAATGGGAGGGGTTTTGGATCGCTAGCACAGTGCTATTTCCTAAAACATTTGGAAACCCACGTTAACCCAAAATGTCATTGGGTTAAAGTGGGTTTTAGACGGATTTGGGCCATATTGAATCTCCCCCTACGTTTTTAAAAAAAACTGATGAACATTTGATTAGCATATTAAAAGGAAATTTATTTACTGATCTTAAAGTATCCACAATTTTTGATATCCAATCAAGCGTTTATGACCTGTAATGTTACCTTTTCAAGCAGAAGAGGTAAAATGCTCAGTAGACCTTTCTTGATGTTATGTAGTGTTCTTTTCACATTTCCTTATGTGAGAAAGCAAGGTCAATGGATGTATAAATATTGCTTTGTATATAGCACTAATGTGGGAAGTTAGAGCACAGGGGACTAAATTACTAAAAAGTTGAAAACTGAAATACAGAAGAGAATATATTTCCATCTTTACACAGTGGCTTTATTACGTTCTCATGTTTTTATGATGTTTCTAATTAATCAGTGCATCACAATATCCATAAAAGATGCTGGATTTGTCAGATACCCTTATGTTTTCTAATGTTCACTGAAAGGTCAAATAAATGCTAAAGGCTGTGCTATGTGGAACATTTGCTCACAAAGACGCTCAGCACAACTAGAGCTGCCATGTGTGAATTAAATTGCCTTACTATGTGCCACAATGTATTCTCTAGTGATCTGTTACTTGCCATGCTGTCTGTGCTGCAAAATGTTTAAAGTATCCTTTCACATTGGCTAGCAAGGCCCCTCATCAAAGGGGTACAAACGAAATTGGTGATTTACCCAGAGCCACTATTGCTTTGGGTAAATCTCCCCCTCTTAATCCAATATGTGCTTTACACACTGTGTGACTTTAACCCCAGCTAATAGCTGGTATTAAATAAAATCAAAAAAAAGTTGCACAAACCGCATATTTACCATTCAATGTGTGTACTATCTCACTATTACCATTTAAATGACCATCAGTAAATGTATATAAAGAATAGCACTGACCTATATTAGGTCAGTGCTATTAGGTACAACACAAAATATAAAAAATACATAAACTTACTTACAGAGCTGAGATCCCTATTTCAAAATGGAATGGTCAAATGGCAGCTTAAACCACACCCCTGTGTCTGTTACATATGAAAGGAAGTGTAATCCAGAAAAAGTTTCTGTCTGCTACACAGGATGTGATGTGTATTGTAATGGACATATACACCAAGGCTCCTTATATACCACCTGCAGCCTGCAGGTGGTGTCAGTGAGTGATAAAAGACAAGACATCCCTGCTCTCTATGGCTAGGAGGAGAGAAAGTCAAAGTAAAAGTAGATAGAAGTTTGTTTGGTGTTATCCCTTGCACAGTGTGATGATTGCAACACAAGATCCTGTGTATAAGACCCTGTTACCACCTGTTGGGAGGACAGATTATTGGACAGACAATTTACCTTATTGAATACAAACTCTGAAGCAACAGATAAGTGTACACCACTATACAGGCCTGGTCAATATTCAAAGTGGTGCACCATACACAGGGACACCCCTGATTACTGCACATGTTATGTGGGGAACCTGTTTATGTGCACTGTCTGCTTTGTGCCAGACCACCAGCGTAACCCACTGTGTGTCATGCTACCCATAATCCTTCCATAAAGCAGTGATCTGGTAAAAATTGGTGGCAGCGGTGCTGGTAATACCATTTATTCTCCGTTTTATCTGTATATTTGTTCTCTGTATTAAGCTTGCAAGTCCTTTTGCTTAGTGGTAAAGCCAGGCAGGTATACCAAGGGTTTACTGTAATACTGAAATAAAAAGTAGTTATCAGTTATTAAAAATTGCTCTGAAGCAATTTTTTTTCAATTAGATCTGTTTAAAAGAGTATATAAAAGATAAATCCATTTTTTTAGGTAAACCGGGAATGAAAAGTGTTTGTTTATACATTAGATTATTAGGGCAATGCTATTATAATAACATGATACTGTGAGGTACCTTCTGTTATAATATATGAGGTACCATCACCACTTGCCAGCCATGGTGAATACTAATAAGTATTAAACTAGCATGTTTAGTTTCAACTACACAGTTTGGCAGGATTGCCTGGGTCTACTCTCAGACCTGCAGGATTATCCTATTTGGTTCCTCTGGAAGCTGGTGAGCTGGTCTGAGTAACCTGTGTAAAGATTCTATATCTATTATATACACTCATAGCAAAACATACACACACATAATTTCCATTGTGCACCAATGGGCACACTTTTGCTAGTATATATATATAATACTAGCAAAAGTATTCACCAACCAGTATTCACCATGGCAAGTGGTGATGGTACCTCATATATTACAACAGAAGAGCTCACAGCATCATGTTATTATAATACATTTGCCCTAATAATCTAATGTATAAACAAACATTTCTCATTTCCAATTTACCTAAAGGAATGGATTTATCCTTTATATACTCTTTTATACAGATCTAATTGAAAAACAGTTGCTTCAGATCAATTTTTAATAACTATTAACTGCTTTTTATTTCAGTATTACAGTGAATCCTTTGTATTCCTGCCTTGCTTTACCACTAAGCAAAAGGCTTAGTGGACTTGAAAGTGAGCACCTTCATCCCAACCATTAATAGTGTCTATCAATTCAAATTGTTCTAGCCAATCAGTCTACTACCTAGTTACCCTATCAAATTAAAAATTTTAATTTTAAAAATAGGTTTGGCAATTGGGTCTGGTAGAGCTACTGAGTATAATTTGGGCATTTCATCTGCAGGTACAAGGACAGGATTATTTATCAGATACTAACAGCAAAACACATATACACTTGTATATAAAGCATGTGACAGGAAGTGACATATCCCCATAGCACATCCCATCCCTCCAATAATCCAACCCATCAAGCAAGCCACCCTAAAACCTGTACAACTCAATAAAATCCCAAATTATAATCAATGAAAACAGTCCTGGATAGATGTCAAATAAATATGTGTAAATCGAAATCCTTATTCAATCCATTTGGGTACAACATATTTAATTAATGTACCCACCAAACCTCTCTTTTTTTAGCACCCTATCCCCCCCTTCTTACTAAGGACCTAACTGTCTCCAAAACCATAAATTTGAGGTCATTTTCAGTATGCCCCACTTCCAAATAATATTTTGGTACCGGTAATTTCTTATCCCTAAGTCTAATAGACGATCAGGGTTTGGATATCCTAGATTTAACAGGTTGTATAGAAAGCTTTTCCCAGTAGTAGGATGCACAAAGCTCTCACCTTTGTGTACATACCTATACTGGGTGCAATGGGCACAGGGGAACATACCACATTTTCTTGTGCTTAGAAAATTCAGTGGTCTATCCACAGTGACAGCAAATGTGTTGTTTATTATCCCATCAAAACTTCTATAGATTTAAGTTTATATTTTCCTAGATAAATAATGGTAACAAATAGGGATGGCCAGTTCGCGGATCCGAACCCGGATCCGCCGCGGATTTATCCCGTTCGCGAACGGCGGATTTTTCCGGATTTTCCGCCTTCCGAACTTCCGATTCGCGGATTTTTCGTATTTTCAAAAATTTTCGAAATTACGAGTTTTCACGTACTTTCGAAAATTTCCGGAAAATACGGGAAAACGTGTATTTTCGAAAATTTTCGAAAATACAAGGGTTTCTCTTAATTCCTTACATACGTATTTCGAAAATATTCGAAATTACGAGGATTAATTGTATTTTCGAAAATACATATTTTCGAAAATACATGAAAACTCGTAATTTCGAAAATTTTCGAAAACGTGAAAACTCGTAATTTCGAAAATTTTCGAAAATACGAAAATCTCGTTATTTCAAGGGTATTTTTAATTTTAACGGTTCGCTCGCGGATTTTTCGAATTTCGGATTTTCCGAAAATCCGCGGATCCTCGAGCGGACCGGATTTTGCGAAGTTTCGGACATCTCTATAACAAACAAAAAAACAACAGTAAACATGGTCAGTTAAATAATGTATATTGTTTCATAAGCATGTGATCTCATATGCTAAGTGTTTCTAAAAACATGGTATTTACATGTTGCACTAACTTGTAAACATGTTCGCGCAACATGTTTACAATACAGGCACATTCACAAACTTTATCTTTTGCTAGAAACAGAAGCAAAGCAAAACAAAAAGGAGACATGGAAGTAAAACTTGCTGATTATTTCTTATTGCCCCGGGAAGGCTGTATGCAATTAACATTGGCTAGAAGAAAAACTGCAGAGTAACAAGCATCTTTCAAAATCAGAGACTTCCATATTGGTGTGTAAACATCTGTGCATAGAGACAGTGTCTAAAACACGGAAGCCTTCTTAGTTATAGAATCCATAACTTTTACTAAAAGTGTTCTGTAGAGAAAAGCTTTCATATTAGCATTTAATTTTCATTTTCCGGTTAGGGTTGGTTAGGGGAACCCAAAGCTTGGGCATCGTCCCACCCAGTACCTGTAGAACAATAAGAGGGAAATCTGGTATCCTGTGCACCCTGACTCAAGATTACAGCTTTGGAGTTGGGGCAGTCACACTCAAATTGTGACAACCCTGTGTCTGTCTTCGTTATGATAAATAGTATTGGGTAAATATATGTAAAAACAAAAGCGTACCAAGAAAAGAATCATTTAAAGTGGCAAATTATTTAACACAAATCAAAATCAAATTTAATTTTTCTTCTAATTAAAATAGAATTAAAACCATGTTTGCGGACAAACTTGGAAATGCCACTCTATATATAGCCGATTTTATACCAGCTCTAAGAAAATGCCATTTAAACATTTTCAAAGGGGTCTTTTGTTTACTTAAGAAGTATATCATTATTAATACAGTGCAATATCATTCCTAACATAGAGGTTTATTTGGTCTGAACAAGTGAATTGAATATTGTGAAAGAAATGTCCACATAAAATAAGTGGTATTCATATTTAAATTAAATTATTTTGATCATTAGCTGTAATATCATAGTTGCCAAGGCACCAGCTGTTCTATTGGTTTCTGTTACCCTGGAATACACCGATGTAAGAATCATAACTGCATGATCTAATGAAAAACACAAATAGAGATTTTTTTCTGGTATTATATGGAATGCCTCCTACTCTGCAGTTTGAATAACCTCAATGTGGAAGATTCTGCCAGCATTAACTCATTATAAGTGCATCCCTGCAAAGAACAGCAAAGCTTCCAAGTTGGAAATTTTCATTCTTTAATCAATGCTGCAGGAACCAAAAATGCCACATTTTAAAGCAAAAATATATGAGTACATAGAATTCCACATATAAACCTATAGTGGGCGCCATATTAGCAATCAAATAATTTCTTAAAGGACATGTTGCTGACATCATATCTAATGATTGACAGCTGTAAAGATTGTACGTAAAAATTGTACTTTACTTTAATTGAAAGACTGGGGGTAAAGGAGCCATATCTTACCTTCCTTTTTTATTTATTATATTTAACTACTCCAACAGGAGCCAGAAGGGAACCTAGCAAATTTTCCCATGATCATACTCCTCTGCTGCTTCCTCTGACAGGTCCTGACAATCTACCTTATACCATAGGCGCAAAATAAGTTTTTTCACAGAATATCTGATATGAACTCTATACACTGTTAGAGGGTGTGGTCTGATTAGATAACCACTGTGGGTCCACTGCTACATAACTTGTGGTCTGAGTGCCAAACATGCACCGTAGCATTGAATGTTCCCCTTGGATCACATCTCCCACACAAGCACATTTGGAAAATCACAAAATTCCAATTTGATGCACATCTGTGTTGCTGCCAGATGTGCTAATACTTGTTTCCTGTCCAAATGTTGATGATGTTATGGTTAAACAAGTGGATATATGGAAATAAACTTATTCGATTTTCCTTGGCAAATGATCTGAACACTCTTTATAGCATTGGGAACCTTGGCTTACTAAGATGATTATAATGTTGTAAGAGCATGTCAGTATGAATATGATATGCCATGTTACAATAATGTTGTTTTTGATATATTTTTGTATTTAGACTATACCCATAATTCTCAAAGGATCCTGGTGTATAACACCTTACAAAATTAAATCATTTGTGCTGGCTGTATGACTTAAAAAACGAATCCCTTCCTAAAGTGATGCTAACCCTTGTAACTTAATTGTGACTCTCCGTTAATTCCCATTTTTAGTAAGTTTTCTGTTTGGCAAATTCCAAATAAGAAAAAGCAATTATTAAAAACAAAACCTTTTTCTCAACTTTTGATTTTGCCAAACAGAAAAAATGATGTACTTAATTTGATTTATTAGTAATAATAAGTAAAATCACTGAATTTTAGCCCAAATCTGGATTTGGTTTGTTGGATAAAACTACAAGTAATTTTGTCAGGAAATTTTGATGGTAAAAACTGTTTTTCTGCATCAAGATTTTTGGATTAAATGCAGAACAATAATTTTAACCATAAAGTCAAAACCGTACATTATTAGGCCGAAGAATCATTTATCAATCCTAGTCCTTTATTCACCAGAATATATATACGAAAGGTCCTAGCTTTAACTTTTGTTGTTCTAATTTTGTCTTCCTTGTTTTTAGCTTTCTGTAGAAATGCCTGTGTAGTTCTTTGGGTTTGAAGCCATACGCTTTACTGAAATTGATTTGAAGTGTCACATTCTTTACACAGTAAGAGTGCTTTGAAGTGCTCTGGGGCATATTCACATCCATTTATGTTATTCTGACTGTGTGTGCATTATTATGTATGGATGATATTGCAAATGTACAATATCAATGCACAGTCCATCTGCTTTTTGCATTCTTTTGTGACAGATCTCATTGCTTTATATCTTTTATTGCCAATCATGTCATATCTGCTAAAATGTTCATAGCATTGAAGTTATCAGAAAAAAAAGGTTAGCAAAAAATTTTAGGCAGGTAATAGTATGCAGTAATTATTTAGACCTTATTATAAATGCTATATAAGGGATAATGCACCTCGGAGTTCCCTGACCTGTATAAATGCAGCCTTGTGCTTTTATATGGTCAGGGAACTCCTCGGTGGCATAATAGGCGTATATTACACTGTAAGGGGCGAATTATTTCTTATAATACACAAGTTTTAAGTTACAGTGATAATAGCTGGTGAAAAGAATTTATTTAACTTTTTTTTCCCCAAAGTTTGTTTAGTTTTTCAATTGCATGTAATGTTTTTTTCTTTTTTATACATAACATTAAAAAAACATAGTTAAACATTTTAACTATTATTTAAAATCTTTATCTTAGATATATGTTTATGTTATATATGTTTCATTGTTCAAATGTTAATAGTAATTTAGTCAGAATCAGATGTTTGTTTTAGGTTTATTTCACTTGTTTTTTAGGCTTTATGTTTACCCCTGTTTGTTAATTTTGGTTTATTCTGTTTTGTTCGCGCCTCTTTTTTGTTTGCATAATGCGTGTGTGTTGGTATTGATTTCCTCATGTGCCATAATGGACGGTAATGCGCATGCGCGCCAGGCTGTTCTGTGCCGTGTATACACGGCTGATCCGTTCCTGTCCAGCTCTTGGATTTGTGATTTTGTGAAATGTTCGATTCCGGGGTGGCTGGATAAGAGGTAGGACAAAGATTTTTATGTTATATTAGGAATGGAGAGCTGCAGTTGCACTAATAATTGAACTAATCACTCAGTGACATCACTGAGTGATTCTAATAAGGATTCTCGCCACTGCAGCTCTCCATTGAAAATACAGAGACTTGTGTATTATATGATAATTGTTCGCCTCTATTTAACTGTAATATAATTTTATTAACCAGCTTACACAGTATGACTGTTGGGTCTACCCGTACGTGGATGAGCTGGGAGACCATGTGCAGGAGTAGTGGACATGGGACTTTCTAACTCCTTATAACAGAGATTAAGAGCAGTGTCTTACAGTTTCAGGGTTTGGGGTGCGCTATATGTAGAAGAAAGTTTATTTTGCGGTGGTCAAGACCTTTAATTTTATAAGCAAAATATTTGTTTAAGCCATAAAACAGAACCAATCTGATGTTAAATTCCTGATTGTGCTGGAAATACAAGTATTTCTTTTAAATTTAAAGTCCTCTAGTATCTTGTTTCTAAGTTTGTGGTAATCCTATGCATATGTAATTTTCATAATTTTAAATACATGTATTAAAGTTTGTGTTTATAGGACTAGTTCACTCAAAAAGGGAACTATTCCTTTAATGTATTAATTGAAGACAGGGAGGTTAAGGATCTACCAATCTTCAATCAATTGACCAGGAGCCACGGGCAAAGAAAGAAGATACGCAATCCACTTCTGCAGCAGTGACAGGTTCCAACTGCTTTCTGGTTCAGAGTAATTATAGTGCGCATGTACGATAATGTGCGTTATAGTTACTCTGTAGTTAGTAGAAATTTCCACTTCTGCAGCGGTGGATCGTGTGTAAGGTAAATATCTTCTATCTTTGTCCTTTGCTCCTGGTCAATTGATTAAAGAATATAAGGTAAGGCATAGCTCATTAACCTCCCAGTCTTCAATCAATACATTAAGGGGCAAGTCCAGTCTAAAATAACTTTAGCTATGAATGAAGATCAACCCCCCAAACCTAGGTTTCGCATTAATAAAATTTTCCTAAGATGCCCCTGAAGTCACTTACCTGACTGGGTCCCTAGCAGCCTGGGCGCTGCCCCCTGCTCCTTTTTCGAGCTCATTTCGAGCAAAAAGAGGAGCAGAGGGTTTCTGAACTGGCAGCACTCCACTTCCTGGAAGTGGAGCGGCTGTCAGCCGAAGAGCAGATGAGAGACGGCGAGGGACTGGGTCAGGTAAGGAACTACAGGGGGCATTTTAAGAAAATGTTGTTAATCCCAAACCAAGGTTTGGGGGGTTGATCTTCATTCCTAGCTTAAGTTATTTTTACACTGGACATGCCCTAAAAAGGAATAGTTCACTTTTTGAGTGAACTATTCCAAAAAAAAAAATTTGGAGCACTAAAATATTTTAAAATGGTTTATAGATACACAAGACTTATTTAAACAGTATCAACCCAATATAAATACAGTGCTCAAACTGTATCGCTGTCCTCACACAGTATGTACAGTATATATATCAGAAATCAGGCATTCACAATATTTGAGGTGACCCGGGGACACACTTGGCCTGGGTCCTTCACTGCCATAAACATCAGTCCATATAATCAGAAATAAAGGCAGAGATCTTTGTTTGTGGTGATAATATGTTTGAATAAAGTTATTCACATTGACAAATCACGTGTGTGCAGTGTTCCGGTGTGCGTTTCCAGTCCACTTTTTTTGATTACGCACAGTAATTTAGGCAGTACCTGAAAAAGTTTACAAAATTACCAATGGAAAGTGTGGTTTCTAATTTACAGCTAGGGTTGCTGATTTTTTGGTACAACATTTGGTAAGTACGAGTACATTTAGCAGGTCATTAAAGGTCTCAATCGGTATAAAGTTGCAGGGAGGCACACTCAATATTGAATCAATAAATATTAATTTATTTAGTGCTGAACACAAAACCAGGTACACAACGTTTCGGGTGTGGAAGGGGGTTTGACCCCCCGAAACGTTGTGTACCTGGTTTTGTGTTTAACACTTAATAAATTAATAATTATTGATTTAATATTAAGTGGCCTCAATGCAACTTTATACCAATTGACATACTTACCTGAAGTGGCACAGGCCTCAGGGGGAGCACCTCTCAACTTACCTGTTGGGATACCACAAACTTCTTGAAATTGCATTAAAGGTCTCAGCTTGATAATAACAGTAGAAACAATTCCCTTCTTTTACCACCAGAGAGCACATGGAACTGTGACAGTTTTAATCTTCTTCAATCTTCTTCTTTAATCAAGGGCACCCCTTGTGGTTAAGAAAGTTAACTGTTTCTACTTTTATTATTAAAGGATAACTAAAGCCACATAACAACACTAAACTAGAATGTAGAACACCTTGATATAACACCAGTAATCTGTGTCTAACCTTTCATTTTGATATGGGCGCTGGGAAATTTACCTTAATAATATATGGTTTATGCTTTACTTCACAGCATTCTAGTATGACACAATTTGGTCAACAACCATTATGTTCTGCACATGCTCAGTCCTTACCGTTGCAAGATACTTGATACAGTTGGTCACACCCATTAATAATCTCTAGCCAATCCTTTTACAGGACAGATAAAGCAAGGAAGCATGTGACTGAGGTCTGGAGGTGTGGTCTGACACTGCACATACACACAGATACTTCATCCAGTTCTTAACAGGCTTACATTTACTTAAAGGGGAACTAAAATCTCCAGACAACACTGTCCCAAAAGACAGAGCACATTCATAAATATACAACAATCTGTGTCTCACCTCAACATTTGCTGTGGCCATTGGGTGATTTATGAAAATAACCTGTGAGTACTAGGGGTCAGCTCCCACAATCCAGCTTAGCTGGGTAGACCCCCAGCTAAGTGTCTGCGTACAGGCACATGCTCTATAGAGCTCAACAGATCAAAACAAGGAAGTTGCAGCCTTCCTCCTAGAAGCTGACAGCCAATCACATTATAGCACAGAGATCCTCCCTCTCCATGACACAGAACAGGGATTTCAGTTTTTTGTTTTCAAACATATTCAAGGCTCCTGTCCTAACAATGATATAATCCTTTACATTTTTTAACCAAAAAGAAAAGTAATCTTTGCAGTGTATTTCAAAGATAGTATGGATGTAAGAAACATTATACAGAATACTTACATTTCAGCAAAAATTAAAGTAAGTGTGGGGAATAGAACCTGCAACTTGTATATTTACTCTGTCTCGCAGGCACTACATAAACCATTGGTACATGTAGAATATTGTGCTAGGAACATAATAGAAACAAAAAATAAAGGTAATTTTGGAGATTCAAACTCATGACCTTCTGAACTGTATGTGTCTAAACCTGGTATCTTACAAGGTGAACCACCACTGAACAAGCTGAAAGCCTAGGTACCGTATATACTCGAGTATAAGTCACATTTTTAAGGCTTTAAAGTTAGCCTGAAAACCTAACCTCGACTTATACTCAGGTCAAGTCCTAATTTAGATCCAAATTCTGCAATTGTGGATAGTAACCACTAGGTGGTGCTGTGTTAACCTGCATAAAAAGTTACAGGAGCTGATCTGCCTTTACACTTCCTGCTTCCTGTAGTCTGTCTGCTGGACTCCCTCAGCATTGTCACTGCTCATCTAGATGCTGTAAATCTGATGGGTCTCCTCAGTTTGGGGCAAAAAACAGCTGCTAGTACAGTGCAAATGACAGCTTGAAACCAACTCTCAGGTGACATTTTTAACTATTGGGGTCAGAGAGTCCTTTACTATATGGGGGTCAGAGTGCTCTTTACTATATGGGGTTATGATGGTGACTATATGATGGTTAAGCTTAATAAAAAGTTTACTGAACCTTGCCACTCCACATGTTTAGAAACTGCAACTCCCAGCAACAAAGCATGCCGGGAGTTGTAGTTTCCAAACATCTGGAGTGCCAAGGAATTGGGGGTTACTGGTACTGGATGTGGCTATTACTGTATGTGATCCATGTATGGGAATTCTGCTGTCCATTTAAAGGGCAACTAATTTCTATACTTGAGTCAATCAGTTTTTATAAATGTTTCAGCTAAAAATAGGTACCTTGGCTTATACTCGGATCGACTTATACTCAAGTATATACGGTACATTTAGAAGGTTAGTCTTTTGCATGGAATAAAATAGAAACAAAAAAAGGTATATCTGGGGTATTGAACTTATGACCTTCTGAACTGTGTATTTTTTAAACCCAGTGCCTTACCCAGGGCGCCAACACTGATTTAGCGGAGAGACCAGCTACATTTGGAAGCTTTATCTTTTGCTAGAAAAAGAATAATAAAAAAATGGAATATGCAAGTCCCTGATAACACTTTGAAAGCTGCTTGTTACACTCCAGTTTATTTTCCTGACTGGTAAATAAACTGCAGGGTAACAAGCAAATTTCAATGTCTTATTAGGGATTCCATATTGGTGTGTAGACATCTGTATAGAAAACCCTTTGTGCATAGAGACAGTGAATACTGGGGTCAGGGCGCAGGGCTCTTTGATTTCATAGGCTTTGGGTTGTACTGACAACAACATGGAAGCCTTATTTACAGAATCTATTTCTCACATAAATGCAACGTACCAGAGAAGAATCTTACAATGTATAGGTGTTCTGGGGAGAAAAACTTTCACATTAGGTTTTAAAAAATTTAAGTTAAGTTCTCCTTTAAATACAATTTACTGAAGTAGTATAATGATATGGCTGTGGCAGATCTGGCACATACATTTACTGTAGGAGCCACTGAACTTTGCACATTCTGTAGGGGATGCCAAACTCTTTATTCTGACCTCATAAGCCCTGAAAGGACCCTCCAATGGCCACAACAGCTAAGGACTGAATAGAGGTTCTTAGTTTCAAGTTGTGGGACACCATAGTCTCCCAAAAGCCCTTGAAAAGACCACCAGGACACAATTGGTCTTTTAAAGGCAGGAAGAGGGTTGATCTTAGTTTTGTGCTGAGGGACCACACCAAGCTCCAAAATGCCCTTTTAAAGTTCACAAATGTTTATGGGGTTTAAGGTGCACCACACCCACACACAAGATCCCTTTTGGCACAATTTTTGTAACTGTCAATAACATTTTTCTAAGATGCCCCTGAAGTCACTTACCTGACTGGGTCCCTAGCAGCCTGGGCGCTGCCCCTTGCTCCTTTTGTAAGCTCATTTCGAGCAAAAAGAGGAGCAGAGGGTTTCTGCACTGGCAGCACTCCACTTCCTGGAAGTGGAGCGGCTGTCAGCCGCAGAGCAGATGAGAGACGGCGAGGGACTGGGTCAGGTAAGGAACTACAGGGGGCATTTTAAGAAAATGTTATTAATCCCAAACCAAGGTTTGGGGGGTTGATCTTCATTCCTAGCTTAAGTTATTTTTACACTGGACATGCCCTTTAAAGGAATAGTTCACTTTTTGAGTGAACTATTCCAAAAAAAAAAATTGTATCACTAAAATATTTTTAAATGGTTTAAAGATACACAAGACTTAATTAGACAGTATCAACCCAATATAAATACAGTGCTCAAACTGTATCTGGATTTTTGTAAATGTTATCATTATTTGGGATGTGGTGAACCCTTTTACGTGGTAATTCTGTTCCATAAAAGTAGTGTCACCTTATAAATTCTGACAGCAGTTTTCACATACATAAATAGACCAAAAAATACCCAGTCCATGTCATAGAGGGCCACCAACACAGGGTGCAATCTGATTTGTAAAAGCAATACAAAGGAAGAGGCAGCACTTCCTTTAAAAACCCAAATCTTTATGAAGTCATATAGGCCAACTGGCTGATCTGGCTTAATAAAGATACCGGTATGTGTTTTTAAAGAAAGTGCAACCTCTCCCTTCCTATATTAATCACACATTGAGGGTTATTCAATAAAAGTTCTTATCATTTAAAATGGTGCTAATTTTGCCCCAACCAGTCAGATGTTAGATTTCAAATGTTAAATAGGATCTGACTGGTTGTGGCAAAATTAGCACCATTTTAAATGATAAGAACATTTATTGAATCTCCCTGTTAGTGTTTTTATTGCACTGCACTTTTAGGGTTTTGATATGCGTGGCATTCATAGCACCACTGTTTTTTCTGAAGAAAATCCATCCATGCTTGATTAATACCACTATTTTTTTTTTTAAATGTGGCGATATCTTTGGTTTGAAGGCAATGCTGCATTAATTGTAAAAAAAAGGGCTAGGATGTTAAGGATGTTGTCATTATTTTGGTAGTGAAAGAAGCACTATAACAGCTAACCGCCCTTACTACTATGACAGCATCTGCAATAGAGATAGCTAATGTTTTTGTTTCTGTAATAACTTTGCTCATGCAGATTAGTGTTTTGGTGAAATTTATTTTATTGTAAGAATTGTATCACCTACTGACAAAAAAATGTTGATAACAGTCAACTTTTGGCAAATGTGCCTTCATGCACAGTTTTTTAGGGTTGAAAAAGCCAAAAATCAATTAAGCCCAAAGCCTCCATGCAAAATCCAGGATGTCCAACCCAACATCCAGGATGTCTAACCAAACAACAGCCACCTCCACCCATCCCCCCGGTCCACTAAACTGAACAAGGACAAAACCAATCACTCATGGATACTGTCACTATTTGTAGTTTCTGGGCTTCATACTAGATAAATTACTGGACTTCAACCCCTGTACATTCAGAAAGTACACTTCCCCTAAACTGCCATTTCTGAGAATCCATTAAAAAGCCACCTTATAATTAGTACAGTATATTGTATCTGTTGTATTCAGTTAGATCAGTTTAGAACTGAAGTTTAGTTCTTGAAGACATTTACCAAACCCCCCTCAGATTTTTTAAAGTCTAGATCTGCAGAATTCATTGTTTTGGTAATAGGAAATGATTGTCTTAACTGTACATTTGCTGGAATGTGAAATGCGTGCATGTGAGTATTGATAATAGAACATACTCTCCCTGTATAGCTGAGGGTTGTGAGCGCCTGAATATTACGTGCCTGCTGCTGTCCTATATAAACAATGGGCTATACATATGAATACCATATAATTAAATACATATATTAATGAAAAGAAATAAAATAACAATGAACAAGAACAAGGTACTAATTATACTGCTAGAGTATTCATAGCATCCTTGGCAAATGTGAAAGTTTAATTGGTCAGTACTGTAAGGTATTTTATTTGGGTTACAATTTATACTGCTAGAGTATTCAAAGTATCCTCAGTTAATTGTTTGTTAGAGTTATTCAGTATTAGAGAAACGCAAACTTTAATGCTGCAATCAGAGGCTTTTATTTTGCGGCAGTAAATGAATCAGAAATATATATCTATATACTGTATATATATCTATATCTATCTATCTATCTATCTATCTATCTATATATATATATATATGTAGCTCTTAACGGAAGGATCTTGGTCTTGTCATGGTGATACACCACTACCACAGAGTTTGAGGGGGAAGTAAGAGCATCATTTGCATCATGTTTTATTAATTCATAAATAAAAAAATGAGTAGAAAAGAATTTGTTATTGGATTGCAAACAGAGAGTGGTGGTCAATGGAGCTACATCTATGTGGGCTAAACTTCTAAGCGGAGTGCCTCGGGGTTCTGTACTGGGGCGGCTTCTGTTTAATGTATTTATAAATGACTTAGATGGGGGCATTGAGAGCAAGGTCTCTGTGTTTGCTGATGACACTAAACTATGCAGAGCTTTGGAAACTTCCAATGATGTGCAAGTGCTGCAAGCAGACCTAGATAGATTATCAAAATGGGTAGCAGAATGGCAGATAAGATTCAATGTTGATAAATGTAAGGTGATGCATTTGGGGTTTAACAATCCGAGTGCCACCTAAACCATAAATAACTGTGTTAAGTGAATCTCGACTGGAAAAAGAATTGGGGGTTCTGGTAGATAACAGACTTAGCTGTAGCAAACAATGTCAGGCAGCAAAGACTAGATCTACCAAGATATTGTCTTATATAAAGAGGGGAATAGAGTCAAGAGAGAAAAATACTATTCTCTCTCTTCACAAGGCACTGGTAAGGCCTCATTTGGAATATGCGGTGCAGTTTTGAAATCCCATTTATAAAAGGGACATCTTGGAAATGGAAAGAGTTCAGAGAAGGGCTTGATTAGGCAGTCAGATTAGACAAATTAGGGCAGTTTAAATTGGAGAAGCGGCAATTACACGGGGGGATATGATTACTTTATACAAATATATTAATGGGCCAAATAATAAACTCTCTGGTGCATTGTTTACTAATAGGTCATACCAGAGGACATGTGGACATCCTTTAAGATTAGAAGAAAATTAATTTTATCTTCAGGTTAGGAAAGGTTTCTTTACAGTGAGAATGGTGAAACTGTGGAACTGTCTTCCAGCAGATGTTGTAATGGATGTGGGATGGATATGTTCTTATCCATGAGTAAGCTATAAAGGTTAGACTGGATGGATGGATGTTTTTATTCAATTTTCATTACTATGTAAATATGTGTATGTGTGTATGCACAAGCTTACTGCTTAGAGCAGTGATGGCAAACCTTTTAGAGACAGAGCGCTCAAACTGCCACCCAAAACCCACTTGTACTGTATATTGCATAGTGCTAACATGAATACTGAGGTTTTATGTTACAAAAAACAACTCAGACATTAGACGCAGACAGTTACAGTAGATTGAATACATTATAGATTAACATTGAATGTTGTTTGCACAATACATTTTATCAACCCCAGGGTAGGAGGTGTTTGGAGGATTGCACCTACTGATTATTGGCAATTGCCAGCCTTGGTGTGCTAGAGTGAAATCTATACTTGTTTTGACCTCTCTTGTTACCAGAAAGGCCATGTCTCTACTTTTCTGGTAAGCTCTGGTGAACTCTGCTGTGCATGAGTGCCCACAGAAATGGCTCTGAGTGCCACCTCTGGCACGCGTGCCATAGGTTCACCACCACTGGCTTAGAGGGACCACTGTCTTGAAGGGGTGGCCACTTATGGTTACACTATTGTTCTAAGAGTTTTAGTTTAGTGAAATATTGATGCAGTTATGTAGTAAAAGTCTACCACTTCTGTTACCAAATAACTTATTAACACGTTTGTGGGTGGGTAATAGACAAAGTTATTTTCAAAATATCTGCATTTACGTCAGTTAATGTATCGTGGGATCGGGCTAAGGTAAGTAACGCGGCGTGGGGTATTGGATCTCCCCGATAGTTCACAAAATTTTGTATGATGATTCTAGGACATTGTTACTGTAAATATCATAAAACATTTAAAAACTGCATAATTGGTTTGGGTTTAAAGGGCTGTCATCCCCTCAAAAAAATATTTCCAGAAAAATATTACTATCTTGTTGCACCACTGAGGAAAAAATTATCACAGGGGAGGTATTGGACTATGTGGATATCTGTCTGTTGTTCTGCATACAGTGATTAACAGTTAAATGGACATTTTCCTTCACTACTGACCGGACCAAAAAATGATGATCAAACCTTCATCTAAATCGGCCGAAAAGTTTAATTGGACATGTTGGAAAATATTGGCTGATTGTTCTATGTTACATGGGCCGCATGGTCCATTGCACAATATTCAATGCATTCACCAATATTTCGACATGGCCGACTGGTCAATAGTAGAGATGGCCAAAACGACAAGTCACATTTTCGAGGATTTTCAAAAATTATTGAAAATAGCTCCATACATTCGAAAATTCATTCCGTTTTCAGATCTTCGGGATTTTCCGGAGATCAGTGAATCGAAAACGGACAGAATTTTCGAATGTACGGAGCTATTTTCAATAATTTTTGAAAATTCTCGAAAATACTATCGAGGACACGTTTTGAGTTTCCGAAGATTTTAAAACGTTCGAGGTTATTTTCGAAAATTATTGAAAACAGCCTGGAACATTCAATCTTCGAAAATACAACCGGAAACTCGAAATTTGTCCCCAATCGTATTTGAGGATTTTCGACCGTTCAAAGATATTTTTTAAAATTAGCAAAAATAGCTCCGTACATTAGAAAATCTTATATCTGTTGTATTCAATTAGATCAACTGGACTTGATCTAATTGAATTCAACGTTTTTATTGTTTTTCATTATTGCATATGTTTACAGTAGTTATCATATTTGTAGCTTGTTTCATAATTAATTTACAATACAGTAAGTAACAGAAGATATTAAAGTGGGGGATGAAGAGGGGGAAGAGGGTGAGGGGGGGTGTAGTGGTGATTGCTCCGGTCTCTTTCTTGTGGTTCATGTAGTTTGACATTCTATATTTTATTTTTTTAAGTTGTACACATTTGTTGTTGATTGTTAATTCTGTAGAAGGGTTTTGTATTTGTCCGAGTCCATAAATAGTATCCAAGTAGTCCATTGTTTGTTGAATTTGGTTATTTTGTTATTTATAATGGCCGTGAGTTCCTCCATTCTCATTATTTGATTCAACTCGTCAATCCAGTTTTTGCTTGTTGGGGGGGTTTGTTGTTTCCAGTATCTTGGTAGTACTGCTCTTCCAGCTATTAGAAAGAAGCGAAGAATATTTGTTTTGTAGTTTGAATGTGTTGCTGGGAATATATTTAGCAATATTAATTGAGGGGTACATGTAATTTGGTCCAGCGATGTTTCGTTATATATGTCTATTATATTGTTCCAGTATTTCTGTATTGGGGGGCAATTGTACCAGACATGTAGCATGGAGCCTCCTGGTTGTTGACATCTCCAGCAGTTGTCTGGGATTGAGGGGTATATTTTATGTAGGGTGGTAGGGCATCTGTACCATCTGCTTAACAGTTTGTAGCTATTTTCCTGGGCCTTGCAGGCTATTGAGAGTTTGTGAGTTGTAGTGAAGCATACTTCCCATTGTTCTTCTGTGAATGAGCAATTTAAGTCTTTCTCCCATCTGTTTGTAAATGCTGGTAGTTGCTCAGAGTCCGAGTTTTGTAATATCCTGTATATTTTTGAAATTATATGTTGGGGCTCGGAGTTTTGTTTGCAGATCGACTCAAATGCGGAAGGATATGCTTTAAAGCCTTTTTTGTGCCTTATTGTTTGGATGTAGTGTTGAAGTTGTGCATATTGGAAGAGTGCCATTGTAGATGGAGTTTGGTTTTCCAGCATCGTGTTCAGAGGAGTAATCGTATTGTTTTGTAATAGTGGACCAATACGTGGTGTTTTTGATTTCTCCCATGTTAAAAACATATCCGTTTTGTACCCTGGTGGGAATTGTGGTGTGTGGAGAATGGGTGTCATGTATCCATATGTTTGATATTCCATATCTTTTTATTGCTTTGTCCCAGTTTCGGAGGATGTGGGGGAGCAAATAAGATGTGTTTATAGATTGTTTGCGATCTGCTGTAGGTAACCAAGGAAGTATGGATAGTGGCGTTGTAGTTAGTTGTGAGGCTATTTCTACCCATAGTTTATCCTTTGAGAGGTGGAACCAGTCAGATATGTGAACCATCAGTGCAGCTGTATGATACTTTTTCATATCAGGTAGATTTAATCCTCCTTTTTCTTTTCTTTTGGTTATATTAGAAAATTTTATTCTGGGGGGGGAGGTTTTCCCCCAGATGTATCTAGACATATGTTGTTGAACATTTTTGAAGAATTGTGTTGGCAAGAGGATAGGTATAGTCTGAAACAAATAGAGCAATCTTGGTAGTATGTTCATTCGTATTACATTTATTTTGCCAAACCGTGAATGTAATCTATTTTCCCATGTGCACAGGTCTGAGGAAATGACGCCCAAGAGAGGGATAAAGTTTTTTTCATAGAGTTTACTTAGGTAAGCTGTAAGTTTGACTCCCAGGTAGGTGATATTGTCTTCTTGTATCTTGAAGGGGAAGTTGTTTTTTATTAATGATTTGGTTTCGTCTGGGAGGTTTATGTTTAAGCAGTTAGATTTCTGATAGTTAACTTTAAAATTACTGAATTGTCCGTATTGTTGAATTTCTGTAAGAATGTTTGGGATGGATATGTGTGGGTTTGTGATATATAGTAATATATCATCTGCATATATTGCCATTTTGTGTGATGTGTGGCCAATTTTGATACCTGTAATGTCTGGATTGTTTCTAATTGCGTTTGCTAGGTGTTCCATTGTTAATATGTATAAATAAGGGAATAGAGGGCAGCCTTGTCGCGTTCCATTGGATAGTTGAAAAGGATTAGATAATGTGCCATTGATTCTCACTCTCGCAGAGTTAGAATTATACAGTGCCATGATTTTGTTTAGGCATATTGGGCCGATTCCGGCTTGTATGAGTGTCTGTTCGAGAAAGCTCCAATTGACCCTATCGAAGGCCTTCTCTGCATCTAGGGATAAGAGGCACGTTGGTATTTTGTGTTTCTGGGCTTGATCTATCAGCATAATTGTTTTGATGGTGTTGTCCCTTCCTTCTCTCTGTGGGACGAAGCCAACCTGATCTCTGTTTATCCATAAAGGGATGTGTTTTTGTAGTCTTATAGCTATTATTTTGGCATATATTTTTATATCTATGTTTATTAGTGATATGGGGCGGTAGCTACCGCATGTAGTGGGGTCCTTGTTGGGTTTTGGAATTACTGCTATGTGTGTTTCTAGTGATTGTTTGGGGAAGGGGTGAGTAGGGGAAACCTTATTGAAGGCCTCCAGTAGTATTGGGATTAGTTCTTTCTGGAATTTTTTATAGAAGGGGGCAATGTATCCATCTGGTCCTGGGCTTTTGTTTCCTTTAAGGGTTTTGATTGTTTGTGTCAGTTCTGATGAAGTGAAGGGTAATTCAAGTTGTTGTGTTTGTTCTACTGTGAGTGTGGGTAAGGCTGTTTTTGTGATGTATTCCTGGGAGCTTTCTATTTTATTTGCGGTGTTGTTAGTGGCCGGTGTAGCTTTTAAGGAGTATAATTTAGCGTAAAATTTCTGAAATTCTCCAGCGATGTCCTCAGACCTGTGCACTATCACATCGTTGACTGTTTTAACCTTAGGGATATAAGTTCTTTGTTTCTTGTTTCTTAGAGAGTTCGCCAAGGGTCTGCCGCATTTATCGCTGTATTCATACATTATTCTATTTTTGTAGTCCTGTCTGAGACAATATTTTTTGTTGAGTATGTGTAGTAGTTGGGTCCTAGTTTTATTTAATTCTTGTCGGATTTGTGGGTCCCTGTGTAGTTTGTGATTGGTTTCTAATTTGAGTATATCTGATTGGAGTTGTTGTACATGTTTTGTGGTTTCTTTCTTTATTCTGGTGCCATGTTTTATTAGTGTGCCCCGTATAATGCATTTTATGGTTTCCCATTTGTTGGGTGCTGACGTTGTGTCGTTTCTGTGTGTTTCTATAAAGGTCTCAATCGTTTGAGTTATGTCTTGTATGCAGTTTTGGTCTTTCAGGAGATGGTCGTTTAGTCGCCAGTTCCAGGCTGTTTTTGTGTAGTTAGGGATTGCGAGTGTTAGGTATGTGGGTGCATGATCTGACCATAAGGTAGGGCCTATTTTACATTTAGGTTTCCATGACAGTAGTTTATGTGCTGTGAATAATAGGTCGATTCTGCTATACGTGTCATGGGGAGCTGAATAGTATGTGTAGTCTTTTGTAGTTGGGTGGAGGATTCTCCACGTGTCTATGAGTTGCAATTCATGTAGTTTTCGTTTGAATTTGTTAAGTGTATATATGGTATGTGTGAGTGTCCTGACGTAGAGTCTATGTTGGGGTCTATTACAAAGTTGAAATCTCCTCCTAGAATAATGTTGCCCTCAGCGAAGTTGATCAGTTTCTCTAAGTATTGTATACCTGTAGTGATTTGAGAATGATTGGGTAGGTAAAAATTTGCTAATGTTAGTGTATGGTCATTAATAGTGATATTCAGTATAATGTATCGTCCGTTGTTGTCAATTAGTGAGTTTTTGATTGTGACTGGTAGTCTTTTGTGGAATGCTATAGAGGTTCCTTTTGTTTTTGCTTCGGCGTTAGTACTATGGACCCATTGAGTGTAGTATTTGTCTCGTAATGATGGAATTAAGCTCGTTTTGAAGTGTGTCTCTTGTAGCATAATTATGTCTACTTTTTCTTGTTGCATGTTATATAAGATCTGAGATCTTTTTTGTGGGACATTCAGTCCTCTAGCGTTTAGCGTGCAGACCCTTAGTTCCGTCTCCATTTTTTAGTTTGGGGGTTATTTGTTTTATTGACTGAGCCGGAGCGTTCACTTTGGAAGGGGAGGGTTAGGGGTATGAATAGGGGGGAAAGGAGGGAGAAAAGAAAGGGGGGGTTGGTACAGTTAACTTGTGTCTTCCTAGTTTGCTTTACCTGTGGAAAAGAAAACATATATGCATAGCGATTCTTATCTATGTAGTAATGGATATTATTGTTAAGACACATTTTTAGAAAAGCCAACTTTAACATTATCAACAAAAACAGTGATAAAAAGAAGTAGAGGTTAATTGGCCAAATTATGGACTGGCCGTGAATTTTCAACCAAGGACCTCTCCTTGCCCTCGAGAGGTAAGGTACCCTTTTGGGGTTGTAAGTTGGCGGGTGTCCCATTGGTGGGTGTTTTGTCCCTATCTATTGAATGTTCTATTTAAACGCTGACCCCTTGCGTTCGTAATGGGGTGGTTGTTAAGAGGTATAGACCTCCTCAATTTTAAGAGTTAGTTGGTGTAGTCCTTCTCATTTGGGTAGGGCATTGTGTGGTGAGTAGTGACGTTTTTCTCTGTGTTGTTTTGGGGATTTCCATGTCTCCTTTTGTTGGAGATATGTGGTGTAGCTAGGTTGATCCCAGTCTGGGAGGGAGACTTTTGGGAGCCCCAGTTTTTCCAGAAATGTGTGTAGGTTTTCTGGGTCTTTTAGTATTGCTGTTCTGCCATCTTTTCGTGCAATTAGTGAGAAGGGGAAGCCCCATTTGTATTGGATTTTTTGTTCCTGGAGGATTGTAAGCAGTGGTTTTAGTGCTCGCCTCTGTTGTAGTGTCCTTCTGGACAAGTCTGCATATAGAGAGATTTTGGCATTATTGAAGATTAGTTCGGAACATTCTCTAGCTTTTAGCATTATTTGTTCCTTAATTGGATAGTGGTGGATGCAGCAGATCACGTTCCTCTGTCTAGTATCATCTATATCCCTTGGTCGTAATGCTCTGTGCGCTCTATCGATTTTTATTGGCGCGTCCTCTGCTGCTCCTAATATGGTGTTAAATATCTTTTGTAGAACATTAGGCAGTTCTGATGTGGATATGGATTCAGGGAGCCCCCTTACCCTAATGTTGTTTCGGCGGCCTCGATTTTCGAGGTCGTCGAGTTGGTTGAGCAGTGCTCGCGTTATAGCTTTTTGTTCAGACATGTCTGTGCCTATCTGGGCTATTGCGTTTTCGTGCTCTTGATTTTGGCTTTCCAGCTCCACAACCCTGTTGCCAATTTCTTTAATATCAGAGCGTAGAGAGGCTATTTCTACTTTACATGTTTGTTCTACTTTAGTGAGTAAGTTTGCAAAGTCACCTTTGGTTGGTAGGGAGCGTAGAACAGAGCGGAGATCATCTGTTGATTCAATATCCTCCTCTGAGCTGGAAGAGTCTGGGTTTTCCCTGTGTGCTGGACTCTGGTGCACTGTGTTGCTGGGCGCCGCCATCTTGGATTTTGTGTCCTCTTTAGTTTTGGTAAAGAGGTGAGTAATGCCTTGATTTGGAGGTCCGCTTTGGGTGGCTGGTGTTCTCACCCCTTTGGGCTTCCCCATGGCTTTTTAGGGGTAGTTTTTAGCTTGTCTGAGTGCTGTGTGCTGCTTTAGATAGGGATTTCGTCCGGGAGCTCTTACACCATGCGTCCGTGCGGGACTCGCGTCAAGCCACGCCCCGGACTTGATCTAATTGAATACAACAGATATACCATGACCTGGATGAATGAGAACCTTCACAAGCATTAGAAAATCTTCAAAATTTTGTTCCGAAGTCCCGAAATCCGGACAATCCGTTCAGATTCGGACGGATCTTTCGTTTTTCAAAACCAAAGGGTTCCGTGTCGGATCCGGATTCCTGTCGAACCCGGATCCCATTGTTAGTCAATAGTAGAGATGGCCCAATCGTGGATACGAACTCGGATCCGCTGCGGATCTCTGAGATTTGGGGATTGCGGATCGCACAGATTTTCCGGAATTCCACTTTCCGAACTTTTTCCAAATCCCGTTATTATTTTTATTAATCCCCTCCCAAGGGAGGAACTGTTTATTTATTTGCGTATACGTTGTAAATACATAACTTAAATGGCATGTCCACCCCCAAAACTATAATTTCCCCCACTACTGGCCCCACTGTGTAGTGTAATAAAATCCTTACATCCCACCTCCAAATGGTTCTCCTGGAATGTCCCTCCAAAGTCCAGAAAACTGGCCACCAGGAGCAGTGCAGGGAGGGAAATTGTTTCCGCCTCTGAGGCTTCCTCAGTTTTTTGGCTGTGAATAGTACTTCTGTTAAAAATATTTTATCGAACTTGTCAACCTGTATGTGGCTTGTTATGCTAAGAATACACATTTTGGGGTCCCACAGGTGAACCCATGTGGTCATGGAAAAAGGTCAGGACCTGTGACCAATAACCTTGCATACCTGGGCATGTCCAAATCATGTGTGTGTTTGGGTGTGTTTGACATAGAGGGATCTTCTCTGGTCTTAATTTGGATATCCGAATGGGTGTTAGGTAAGTTCTGTGTAGTACATACATTTGGGTGAGGCAATCAGTGGCTTTTGGGGTTTTGGATTTATGAGCAGCAAGGGATTCCTCCCATTCTTCCTCCTCAAATTGTCCCACGTCTCCTACCAATATGTGCTTTTTGGACTTAGTTTGTTGGTGTGTTGCCGGTGACAGAATATGGGAGTATAATTTGGATATCAATTTTGTTGGCTGGTTTGACAGTATAGTTAAAGCAATAAGGTTGTTGATCAGTTTTGGGGTTCCTGGGGGGCATTGCGTGGCTAGGGCATGACAGATTTGTAAATACCTAAATAGCATTCTGTTTTGTAGGTGGAATTCCGTCTGTAAGTTATCAAAAGTTTTTATTGTTCCGGATGTCATGATTTGTGCAAAGAAGTGGATATTTGACTTGTACCAAAGTACTGTTTGGGGTATGTTTTGGAACTCCTTGGCTGTGGCATTGCCCCAAAGGGGAGTTTGTAAGTTGATTTCGGGTATTGCTGTTCTTTTGAGAGATAAGTCCCATATCTTGCAGGCTTGTTCCAGAAGAGGGTGCATCTTTTCTGTTGTTTTGTTGGATTTTAGGCCTCTCATGATTAGGTATACTGGGTCTGGATAGTCTGCAGAGTCTGGAGGGGACATCAATGAGATGGCCCTTTCGGAACATGTGGGATATTTGTGCTGCCAGGTAGTATTTTACAAAGTTTGGTGATGCAATACCGCTCTTCTCTTGTGGTCTTTGCAGTATGTGCCAGGCCAGTATATGTCTGGTTGTGCCCCACAGGAAGGATTTTAGTATAGTTTCGACTGTTTTGAAGTGTTTGAGTGGTGTAAATATTGGGGAGTTCCATAAAATATATATAAGAACTTTAGGAGTAATATCATTTTGATGATGTTTGCTCTACCCATTGCTCCCAGTGGCAATTTGGCCCATATTTGCGTTTTGTGTTTCAATAATTTTATGAAGGGTTCTAGGATGAGTTTGAAGTACTCAGTGGGGTATCTAGAGATTTGGATCCCCAGGTATTTAAAAACGCTCACTTTGATTAGTGGTGTATCGTCCGTTTTGGCTGTTGGTGAATGTGGGTCTATGGGTAAAATTTAGGATTTAGTCCAAATTCTCCAAAATACTTTATTATTTCAAGAGAGCGTTTAAGGGGTTTATCATGGTTTGGATGGTATAATATGAGGTTGTCTGCATATAGACTGACTGTTGGTTTGAATGGGCTCTTGTGTAATCCCTGTACAACTGAGCCCTGTCTGAGTTGTATTGCCAACGGTTCAATAGCAAGCGCGAACCACAGGGGTGAAAGTGGGCATCCTTGCCTTGTTCCTCTGGTCACTGGGAATTCTTCTGAAAACCACCCATTTGCCATTACTTTAGCGACTGGTTTGGTGTATAACAATCGTATCCAACTTATAAAATTGGGGCCAAACCCAATTTTTTTTAGTGTATGCCATAGGTAAGTCCATTCTATCTACCTGTAAGAGCGATATAGGTCTATAGGATTCCGGTAATTTGGGGTCTTTCCCTGTCTTGGGGATGAAGGTTATTAGTGCTTTTGCCATGGAGTCTGCTATGGTGCCCTGGTTGTGCATTGTTTCAAAGACTGTTAACAATTTAGGAGCCTGTGTGTCTATGTAGTGGTTATAAAATTTGGTCGGTAAGCCTGGGGATTTTTGTCTATTGAGTGCTGCAATAGCTTCTCGTATTTCAGTTTCTGTTATTTGAGCTTCTAGTTTGGTGCGTTCTTCGGGTGGTAGCATTGGTATGGGTATGGATTGGTCAAACGTAAATGTTTGGAAGTCGTCATGTGGTGTTCTGGAGGTATAGAGTTTTTGGTAGTATTGACCCAAATATTGTGCCACATCCTTTGGTTGTGTAAGTATGTTACCCTCCGGTGTGTTCAATTTGATTACTACGGGGGGTGTATGCTCTTGGTTTGTGAAGTATACTAGTAGCCTGCCCCATTTCTCTCCGTGTTCGTAATATTTGGTTGTTTGAAACAGGATACCTTTTTTGGCTTTTTGTGTTAGGATATCGTCTGTTAATCTGGCTTGTAGTTTTAGAGCCCTTGCATTTTCTGGGGTTGTGGTTTGTTTCAACACAATTCGGGCATGCAGTTTAAATGCTTCCCATAGTGTCAGTGGGTATGCAGTTCTCTTGTTTATGGTAAAGAATTCATTCCAATTTTCGTTTTAAGTCTATTTCCTGTTCTATCAGTTGCAGCCAAAATGGATTTAACTTCCATTGAGGTGGTGGTGGGGGAGTGGAGAGGTTTAGGACCATCCAGCATGGTGCGTGGTCTGAGAGGACCCTGTTTGAATAGCCTTCATCTGTTAGGTAGGGGTTTAGAGATTTGGTTATTAGGATCATGTCTATGCATGACATAGTGTTGTAGGATGCTGGAAAAAAAAGCATGAATAGACAGTTTGGCATCAATCAGGTTCATTTCTGTCAGGAGTCTTCCAAATCTAGTTATGTGTTGGGGACCAGCCATCTAGGTGGAGTTTGTCTTGTATTATATCAATCATATTATTAAAATTGCCCAACCATATTGCTTGTACTGTGGGGTAAATCTCCATGAATTGTAATCCTTCCTGAATTACTGACATTGTAAATGGGGGGGGGGGGCTAGCATGCCAACAGAAGTAATGGTTTAGAGTGTACTGTGGCATGTACGAAAACATACCTCCCTCGCTCGTCCAATTTAAGATTATGCATTTCAAATGAGGTTGTTTTGGAGACCAGTAGGGCTACACCCCTAGAACTAGTGGTGAACACTGAGTGGTACATCCCACCCATGGCTTTTTCATTGAGCGTACCTGTTGCCCTGTTAGGTGAGTTTCTACTAGTAACATTATGTGTGCCTTGTGGCTTTTGAGGTGTTGGTATACGGCTATCCGTTTATATCTATTTTGTAGCCCCCAAACATTCCATGTTAATAGCTTAGTGCCCATATTCCCTGGTTATTTTTTTTTTTTATGTAGTTGAGGTGATAGTTATATTTAGGCCCTGAATCAGACACTTGGGCATATTTCTTTCTTTATGATAGATTGACCTTACATAAATATAAACTTTTCCAGCACTTTTTATAACCTTAACTTTTATAACTTGTATAGCCAAAGCAGCTCGATACATAAATTCTGTATAAATTGTCAGTCAATAACACAACAAAAAAATAGCAAAAGTAAAAGTAGAGGAAAAGAAATGATAAGCTTAGTAAGAAAAATCAAGAAAAAGTTTGAACTTAAATTATTCAATCAGACGCTGCCAGGCAGATGCAGGTCTGTTTTAAGAGTCTCTTCTAGTGGGGCGATAAATCGATATAACAGTATCTGGTCATGAGTGCTCCATGGGTGATTTTCCCTCTGCACAAGGGTTTGTATTGGAGTGGACCTTTATGGATAATAAAGTTTAGCAATAGTTCCAGTCTATGAGGTATCGGGGGGGGGGGGTGTCAGAGCTAATGTAAGGATGCCTAGAAAGGGGGGATGAACTCCAGTGTTTGCTGCTTTGTAGTTCCAGGTATTAGGTGGTTTGGACTTTGAATATATTGTAACATTTCAGGTAGCAAGGACCGTTGTCTCCCAGGAAAGACAGCCTTTGGGCACAATTTAACACACAAACAGGCAACAGTCTTTGGATTGATTTTAAAACTGACCTCAGTCAGGTTTATTTAGGATATTAGCTCACACAATAAAATAATAAATCCTATGCCACACTGGCCTAACTAATACAAAATAAGTGTCCCTGACTGTTTGAACACTCACAGTCCAGTACTCACACAGCTCTGTGTCTCTCCCTGGAGAATTAGCTGGTTGGACCCAGTCTCCTACTGGGGTTTACAACTCTAACACTCAGAGGTACTGGTCTGCCTGCTTGCAGACCCACAGGCTCCTTGCCTGATCAAACTCTCCTTGGAGAATTAGCTGGTTATAACCCAGTCTCCTACTGGGGTTTACAACTCTGACACTCAGAGGTACTGGTCTGCCTGCTTGCAGACCCACAGGCTCCTTGCCTGATCAAAACTCTTCTCCCAAAAACAGGCTACACCTGCCCTTTTAATTAGTGAGCTCCAGCCACAGGGAATTAATTGATCTAAACTGGACTGGACCAGCACTGAAACCATTTACCATTAGTGTCTTGGGCCACAGTAGCAAACTATATCACAATTTAAATCATTTTATGACTTTCTTACATTTACACCTTTACAATATATATGGAGACATCTAGTTAGTTCAGCTCATGGGTAATTGGCAATAGGACGGGTGGGGTTTTCTGAGAGAATTAGGGTAATGGTACTTATCTGCATAGTCCGTTGTGGCAGTACTGTCTGTTCCTTGTGGTTGTTGCGGCCTGGTAACATAGGTGGGTTCCTTTCAATGTTCCCTATTAAACTTTGTACAGGGCCTGGTGTGGGGGGTTCACCTGCAGGATGTGTCTTGCCATGCCATCCATCCAGGTAGTTGCATCCTCAGGGGATGCTAAGAAGCGAGTGCTGTTTCCGTCCACTACTCTTAGCTTCTCCGGGTAGAGCATAGGGTAGCGTACTTGCATCTGTCGTAGTCTCTTTTTACAGTGATGAATTTTGCCCTCTGCCGTTGCACTTCTATGGAATAGTCCAAGTCGCCAATTGGGTGTTTTGAAAGGGTATATTACCGGTTTCCCTCATTAGCCTTAGAGTGCCGTCTCGGTCGCGGTACATTAGTATTTTAGCAATCAGTGTTCTGAGTGGTGCTCCCAGTGGCAGGGGTCTTGCAGGGGTATGGTGTGCCCGTTCAATTACAAAAATGATGGAGAAATTATCTGAGACGAATGTGTCCATTAGCAATTTCTCCAGGAACGTGGTAGGGTAGTTCCCCTCAGCCTTCTCTGGTATGCCTACAAATCGTAGATTGTTCCGACGGGACCTATTTTCGAGCTCATCCTGCCGGTTGGTTAGAGTAGAGTTTTCAGGAGTTCAGTATGGTTTTCGGCAGCTTTCTGTAGCTGGGGGAGTTGATCCTCTGCGTTGCTTATACGTTGCTCGGTCTCATTAACCCGTTTGCGTAGTGATTGCAAATCTTGTCGCATGAAGGAGAGATCGAGTTTGACTTTGTCTATTTTAGCCATTAATGTGGATTGGCAATTTGCTATTGCCTCTAGGACTTTGTCCGGGGTGGCCGGTGGTGTGGTCTCAGGTGAAGGAGATAGTTCCTCTTGGGCCACTGGGTTAGGTTGTAGGCCTTCCTCCTCGTGGCGTTGGAACTTTACCAACTTATTCAGGGCTTCTTGGGATTTTTGGGTGGAGGCATCTTGCAGCAGTAGTATTTTAGGTTTTGGCTATATTTTGAGCTGAATTGTTGGATACTGGTCATGGAGCACCTGCTCCTTCTCACACCATGCTGCGCTAGGCCAAGCCCCCCCAAAAGTCCTTTTAAGGACAAACCCCCTATAAGGTTTTTGAACAAATTTAGTTTTAGGCCTTTTGGAGGTCTGGGGGCCCTATTTAAAAATGTGCAGTATCGATAATATATGATCGTGGCTGTAAATGTATGGCTGCAGTCATATATTTATGTTGGTCATATATTTACGTTTGGTCGTAGAAGCAGTCCTGGTATTAGTAAACCACTGCAATGGTATTCTATGGGGATCGTAAACAGTTAGAACGGACCCAAACTATTCTATATTTTGGACCTCCAAACTTTTAATAATTATTGAATTTTTGATAATTATCGAACATTCGAATTGATGTTCCTCAATTTAAGTGCTCCATAACCTATACAGAAAATAGATTAAGGGGAGCGTTCACCAACCCCCTTCATTAGTGGAGCTTCACGTCAGCGGCCTTTCAGCCTGGTGCCGCAGTCCTTGAAAGCATATACACTGCAAGCACCAGACTTCAAGCTGTTGGGTTTATTTGTAAATGGGTAAAATCACACACATAATGGCACTTGAGTACAGCGTCCCGATGCACAGTAGATGATGGAGGAGGGGAGAGTAGACGATGGGTTGCTATATTCGTAATTAGCAATATTAACAATGCCCTTATATACACACTGGGCCATTTTTAGGCATAGGCCACCTAGGCAAAGTGTTAGGGCATCTATATTAAACTAAGGCACCCAGTGTTCTCCCTAGCATTTCCCTGTCAGCTTTTACTTGCTGTGTTAGAACTGCTCTCCATGTTCTGCTGTAATTTATAACATTGCAGTGAGTAGAGAGCCTGAACTCAGCTCACTTTACTCTACTCAGTAGCTCTACTCTACTCTAACAATGTTGCAAATGAACTGAAGGTGAAGGAAGGAGGGCGGAGGATGATCTCAGCTAATAGAAGGAGAGCAGTTCTAAAAGGGCAAGTAAAAGCTGCTGCAGACTTTATAACAGTGGCCCCTGTGACTTGCAGCCATGAGATCACTATATCTGCCTCTTTCTTCCTTCCACCAACTATCCAATTAGAGTGGGTGACGAGTGAACAAAGGAGACATGGAAAGCAGGATCATACTGTATATCATGTCAATGCTGACAGCTGAAAGGGTTAAAGGTAATACACTGCATGTCCACCCCCCAAACTAAAACTTTCCCTACTACTGGCTCCACTGTACAATTAAATAAAACCCTTACCTTACATCCCTGCTCCTTGTGGTTCTTCTGTAGTCCATGTATAAAGTCCAGGAAACTGTAGGGTAGGAGCTGTCTTCCTGTCCTAAAGGTCTCTGCCTCTGTGTTGCCTCTGGTAGAGATAGACTCTTGCTTATTGTCATCCAGCATAAAACGCTTTTAACATACTGCAGGGCATGTCCCCCCACCCCCAACTGCTATATTCTTATACCAAACAATGCTTCCCTTCATTACTTACAGCACCCCATTCCAGCGCCGTTCTCACTGATGGCAACCATGGCTGTGATTGGCTGCCGGTCCGGCCCCCTGCTTGCAGTTCTGGCGGGGAGGGGAGCAGGACCAGAACAGCGAAGGAACGAGGTGCTGAGAAGGGAAGCAATTTTTGGTATAAAAATATAGCGGTTGCGGGTGGGGAGACATGCCCTGCAGTATGTTAAAAGTTGAAAAAGAGGGTGGACATACCCTTTCATGCCAATACTATGGGAAAGTGCTGGCACTGAAGGGTTTATGGTAATACCCTGGGAAAGTGCTGGCACTGAAAACATGCAGTTACTGGGATTTCTAAGGACCAAAAAAAACAAAATTGTACCTATTAATCTGATTGTTACAATAGATAAACTTTAAAAAAAAAAATTCAGAAGTTTGGTTATCTCTAGTTACAATCAGATTCTTCCAGAAAGCATACCAATCAAATTATTTCAGAAAGAATGTGATTGGTATACTAATTAAAAAGATAATTTTCCAATTAGAATTGGTTACAATCAGATTCTTTCAGAAAGAATCTGATTGTTCCCCAGACCATTTCCAAGGTCCCTGAGCCATTTACAGTAAGCTACTATATAATTTTTTTACAAAATTTTCGAAAAATTCCTTGAATATTTTCGAACGCAGCTCAAAAATAGAATGCGGAAGCTTGAAAAACTGTGTGATCGTGAGGATATTTTTTGGATATAGTTATGGATATATGTATGTTTTTCCCAGACCATTTTCCAGGACCCAGAGCCATGTACAGTAAGTTACCATTGCTATATTACCTTATATTTAGGCGGATCTGTGCAGATTTTTTTCTCACATAGACTTTAATGGTTTTTTTTCCGCAAACAGATTTTAGCAATCTCGCCCATCTCTAGTCAATAATGGTGACAAGTTGATCATATTGAAATATCAACCCATGTGTAACTAGACTAAGTTGTCACTTTAGACATTTGGTGAAAAAATGTGCTGTATGTATTCACAAAAGTAGAGGTTTACAGAAAACCAACCCACACAGATCGGTATTTGATTTTTGATTCACACAACCCTTTAGATCACAAGCTGGGTGTCATCAGAACCCTGCAACACAGAACAGAGAACATCCCCACTAGCAAAGAGGCAAAGGCTAAAGTAATGAAACATCTCAGAGGAGCCCTTAAAACTTGTGGATATCCAGACAGGACCTTTGTCAAAAGAAGTAGAAGGAAAGAAAACAACACAAATACCAACAGTGAAGGGGAAAAGCAAGACAGGAGAAAGAACATGGTCATCCCATATGTAGCAGGGGTCTCCGAGAAATTAGGAAGAATTTTCAAAAAACACAGTATCCCTGTCTGCTTTAAACCAAATAACACACTGAGACAGCAATGGGTACTTCCGAAAGACCCAATAACGAAACACAAGAAAAGCGACATCATATACGCAGTGCAGTGCAGTGAAGAGTGCTTTGATTTGTATGTAGGAAAGACCAAAAAGCAACTGCACCAACGTATGGTCCAGCACAGAAGAGCTAATTCCTCGGGTCAGGACTCAGCATCTTACTGTACCTGCATCTTAAGGAAAAAGGACATACCTTTAAAGATTGTAAGGTGTCAAGGAGGCCATTTATGTGAAAATAAAGAAACCAAGTATGAATAAAGGTGGGGGGGTTCAACACCAACTGTCTGCCTTGTACAATGCTGTTTTTGAAACCTTACCCTGGGCATTCCTATAACACCTCTTAGCCACTATGCAATCACGCCCTTAACAGCTGGCTGTGATATGCTAATTGGGATTTTCCAGGGTACATAATTGCCACAGATTCTTGTACAAGTCATTCTGAATTGAGAAAGCCAGTGGGATGACTAGCAAAATGTCTTCAAGAACTAAACTTTAAGTCCAGTTTATCTAACTGAATATACAGTAACAGATATACCATAACCTGGATGAATGAGAACCTCTACAAGCGTATTCACAAAAGTTTTCTTGAAAAAATGTTGCAGGGTGCAAAAAATGCATACTTGTTTTACCCATTACCTTGCCCATTATGCTTGCCACTAATTTCCCTAGAAAATAGGCACTTGTCATCAGAGAAGCCACGTATGCTCCAGGAAGGCCAGCGTGGCATTATATAGAATTAAAATAGGAGCAGACATTTTAAATTTTTTGGAAACTGAGACACCATGCCTTAATAATAAAAAAAATAATAAATATACTGCACTATATTACCATGTATATATACCGTGTAATATTTTGTGACTGCTCTATACTATTTTTGGGGAGAACATAGCATTATATTTAACTATGCCATTGTATTATAATGACATTGTCATAAAATATGAATACTGCAGCTTTACACTGTAAATAGGCACCTTTGTTTTAAAATCACTATTATAGCATTATTCTGCTATTACGACATACTTTAATTATGTATACTTTATATTAGTTTATTTACTGTAGGCTTATATATCAATAGAAAATTCCAAAATACATGTTACAGTATCTATCTTATAAGCTAGTGTAGGGTTCAGGCCCAGTCATGTTGTGCACAAAAAAACATGATTTTGTGACATTTTAATGATTATATTAAATTAAAAACATACACTAAAAAGAGGGCGGGGTGGGGGTGGGACTTGTATATGATGTGTAAAACATCATGAAAAGGGCCGGGTTGGGGGCAGGGTGGAGGTGTTCTGGCCAAAAAGGGAGCAGAGAAAGCAGTTAAGTGCGGTTGTGGGAGTTTGAAGTGGATTCTCTATAGTATGGGAGACCAACACTAAATCTGGGAGATCCCTGTGACTTGCCGGGACGGATAGGGGGTATCTGCTAAAAAGTGTATGCAGATAAAATAAATGATTTAGAGGGGAAGGAATACACTCTTTTTGAAACATTTTTTGTCTGTCATCTATGCTTATATCTGTTGTATTCAGTTAGATCAACTGGACTTAAAGTTTAATTCTCGAAGACGTTTCACTAGTTATCCGACTGGCTTTTTCAATTCAGAATGACTTGTACAAGAATCTGTTGGCAATTAACTACCCTGGAAAGTCCCAATTAGTATATGACAGCCAGGTCTTAGGGACCTTCTGAATGCAAGGTGTGGATGCATTGAGGCTAAGGAGTGTTGTTGAAACTGCTAAGGTGTCAAAACAGCATTGTACATGGCAGACAGTTGGTGTAAAACCCCTCCTACCTCTATTCAGGCTTGGATTTCTGTCTTTTCACATAAATGGCCTGCTTGACACCTCTCTTGAACCAGTCCTGTTCCTTTGCCCAAATGTTGACATTACCATCTTCAAAGGTATGTCCTTTATCCTTAAGATGTAGGTACATGGCTGAGTCCTGACCCAAGCAATTGGCTCTTCTGTGCTGGGCATTACTTTGGTGCAGTTGCTGTTTGGTCTCCCGCACATACAAATCAGAGCACTCTTCACTGCACTGCACTGGGTATATGATGTTGCTTTTCATGTGTTTCGGTACTGGGTCTTTGGATGTACTAATTGCTGCCTCAGTGTGTTGTTTGGTTTAAAGTAGACAGGTATACAGTGTTTTTCTAAAAAAAAAAATTATATTTCTCAGAGACCCCAGCTACATATGGGATGACCATGTTCTTTCTCCTGTCTTGCTTTCCCCCTTCACTGTTGGTATTTGTGTTCTTTTATTTCCTTCTACCCTTTTGTTCTCTGCTCTGTGTTGCGGGGTTCTAATGACACTCAGCTTGTAATCTAAAGGGTGGTGGGAGTCAAATATTAAATACTGGTCTGTATGGGTTGGTTTAGTGAAACCTCTACTTCCAGTTTACCATTCTCCCTGACTTCTACCAAGCAGCAGAGATGAGATCCGAGTTCGACATGAAACCGGATCCAACAGGGAACCCCTTGGTTCCGAAATCCGAAAGATTCAATCCTCCAGATTTCAGGACTTCGGAAGACATTTTTGATAATTTTCGAAAGTACATGGCTATTTTCGATAATTTTCGAAAATAGCCTCAAACGTTCGAAAACTATCGAAAATATGATCGGAGAACATTTTTGAGTTTCTGATCGTATTTTTGAAAATCGAAGGTTCGAGGCTATATTCGATAATTATCGAAAATAACCTCGAACATTCGAAAATACGATCGGAAACTCAAAAATGGTCTCTGATCGTATTTTTGATAATATTCGAACGTTCGAGGCTATTTTCGATAATTATCGAAAATAACCTCGAACATTCAAAAATCTTCGAAAATACGATCAGAAACTCAAAAATGGTCTCCAATCATATTTTTGATAATATTCGAACGTTCAAGGCTATTTTTCGAAAATAATTGGAAATAGCCCTGTACTTTTTTGAAAATTATCGAAAACAGAATGAAACTAGTGAGTTTCGCCAATCTCTACCAAGCAGTCCAAGAAAGACGGTATGTTGTTTTGTACCTCTTCCCTTGTAAATTTGATGTTCTGGTCTACGGCATTGATGTGTTCTGTGAAGGCTTGTGTTTCCTTCTGGTGGATTTTAACCTAGGTGTCATAAATTTTAAGTCCAGTTGCTCTAACAACAGATACACCATGACCTGAATAAATAAGAACCTTCACAAGCATATCATCTATGCAGTTTACAGATCTTGAACAAGTAAGTATTTTTATCTCACTACAGCCAGAGACAAAATCTAAAAGCAAAATTATATCAGATAGTTCTATATTTCTGTATGACAATGAAAATATATTCACTGTGTTCCTGTGATGATAAAGACAGGCTTTCTAAATGTAATTTTGTTTTTCAATTACAAACTATCTTTTGAACATATGTAAATTTATATCATATTGTGAGTACTTCTGCCTAAATGCTATTTCACCTGGGCATTTTATATTATGTAAGGTCTACTGGTCAACAACTAAATGTCCAAAAAAGCATGAGCTTTGATGGCTTCTTAAAGGATTTGAGATGTGGCTGAGCTTTAGCAAAAAAAAAAAAAATTGAATAAACTTTTCCTTTTACCATTCGTATTACACATTGTCATCCATTGTCATCAAAAATTTCATTAGGCCATTACACTAAGTTATCTTAAGTGTAAAAAAAAAAGGAGGGTGAATAGGTTGGACTTGATGGACGTATGTCTTTATTCAACCTCAATTACTATGTAGTAAAATTACTATTTCTCTATTATGGCTATGTATACAGTACCATAGTGTTATATTATACAGTGTTTTTTTAAACAATTTAATAAAAACTGAGGTATTTGAATGTCCAATATATGATAAACTGTCCTTTGCAGTGACTTTGTAGAATCCAATGACAATGGTTACAGTGTGTGATAACATCTGGGCCAACGTTATCACGCACAGTATCTTAATTAGTAAAAATCCTCTTAAGATAAACCAGCTGAGAATGAATAAAACTAGAAATAAACAAATTAAGTTTAATTCAGTGTGTTTTTTTTTTTTTTTAACAAACATGTCAGAATTTAGTAGGATAGGTGTACAAGTTTATTTATATAACATAGATGCATGCATCTTGGGGATGCTGTGCTGTATGTTATTACAATACGTAAAATTCAGAGAAGGGATAAAATAAATAAACAGGTATAAGTGGTTGGAACCCTACGACACAAAGGAAAAGATTCCTGCCCTGGAGAGTTTACAATTTAGTTTTCATCAGATGATTTTAAAATATGCTTTTAAAATGTATCTATTCTTTGCATTATAAAGTAGATGCACTATTTGATTAATGTTTATGACCTTAAAGGGTATGTCCATCAAAAAATTAACTTTCTTTCTAACTGTTTTACTGAAGAACAGGAGGTAAATGCACTATTTCTTACCTCCCGTTCTTCAGTGAATCTTGCATGAGAGCAGGAGAACTTACCGGGATCGTTCCAGATCCCAGAGCCACGGCCGAAATCCCCAACGCCTCCGACGTATCTCCAGTTCTTTGCACTGTGTGCGCATGCGCACACTGTGTTAAGGAGAGTGAAAGCGTCGGAGGCGTCGGGGATTTCGGCCGTGGCTCTGTCAGCGCTGGAACGATCCCGGTAAGTTCTCCTGCTCTCATGCAAGATTCACTGAAGAATGGGAGGTAAGAAATAGTGCATTTACCTCCTGTTCTTCAGTAAAACAGTTAGAAAGAAAGTTAATTTTTTGATGGACATACCCTTTAAAATATGTGAATAAAATGACTTACACTAGCCATACACTAAAAACTTCCTTTCAATATTTGTGTGACATTTCAACAACCATCTGGCTTGATCATAATGAGACTGATTACAATCATAATTTAATTAGTAATTACAATCACAAACATGATCCGGGTGTGTAAGATGGGCAGGAAAAACTGCTGCTCCACTGGACATTACAATAAATTCAACATTCGTCTGAGATCAAATGTCAAATCAAAGTAGTGTATGGCAAGCTTAATACTTTTTATTTAAGAACCAGCAAACCCCCCATACTTAAAAGAATCCGTCAACCCTCTCTCTTACACAATCCCCCGCGTGTCTCTCTCTGGTGTTTTGTACACCACGTCATCAACCCTCCTCCCACTGTGGAGTGTGCACGAGCGTGTCGGTTGCACACGCATGCACAAGTAGGGGTCGGCTTCTCCAATGGCACTCTGACAGTGAGAGGAGTTTGGATGACGTGTCACTCGAGCTTCTGTGTCCGGGGGCCATGTCCTTACACTTCTTGGTTAGTATATAGGATGATTGGATGTTTACAGGTGCAGTGTAATCAACTGTTCTCTGATTCATTTCAAAATTGTTCCCACCATTCCTTGCAAAAAAAAAAATATTTTTGTCAGATTTTTTAACAAGCTTCTTGATCAAGATCTCTGTACAGACTTTCAGTCATTTTCAAGTCTGGCGACAGTGAAGGCCATTTTGCAACCTTCATCATTCTTTCAGTAAATACTTGATTGATTGATGATTGATTTTTACTTGTGCCTTTTAGCTTCATTGTATTTACTGACTTGGATCCTATCTTCATGATGCTTAGTTGATTTATTTTTCATTCAGCCATACAAATTTTTTCGTGCACTAATACCTGCTGTACAACTCCAAACAGGTATTCCTGCACGGTTAACTGTGGGGTGAGGATTCTCTCTTTTTTTTTTTTTATTTAAAAGCTTCTGTCTCTCTCTTTTTGTTATTATTTTCGTATTCCAACTGTAGAGGAGGGGTATGGGTAATTCTAAGAGGCCTCTTCACTTTTTAAGAGAAATGGTATTTAATGTGACCTTAAAGTTACAATGAGTGCCCATAACATTTCTTGCAATATTCTGAAAAATATACCCAACCTAATAGCAATGGAGCAAAGATCAAGATTTCCACATAAATCACGTGTCTATCAGGGTTATTCAATAAAATTGTTTAAAATGGTGCTAATTTTGCCCCAACCAATCAGATGTAAGCTTACAAATATTAAATAAGATCTGATTGGTTGGGGCAAAACTAGCACCATTTTAAACGATAAGAACACAGATTCATCTCCCTGTATATTTTTAAATAAGTGAACTTACCCATAGGGGTCATATGGTAGATGGGTTATGTTATATCAAAGACATTTTATTACATCAGTCAGTTAATTATTTGGGGTAGCTTTCTTCTAGGGAAAATTGTGAAGCTACTTAATAATTCAGAACCTAGATAGCTTTTTCACTAATTTTTTTGTCTGGTTTAAGATTAAAAGAAAGGCTGGCTCAGCATTTAGAAAATTTCCCATGTATTTTGGTTTCACAATTCATATAGATGTTTAAAGCATTTTTTCATTTTTTTTTTTACTGCAAAATTCTTTCTTGTATACTTGTGAAGGTTCTCATCCATCCAGATCATGGTATATCTGTTGTATTCAATTAGATCAACTGGCTTTCTCAATTCAAAACGCCCAGAGTAAGGAGGCCATTTATGTGAAAATAAAGAAACCAAGCCTAAATAGAGGTGGGGGGGTTCGACACCAACTGTCTGCCATGTACAATGCTGTTTTGACACCTTACTCTGGGCGTTCCTATAACACCTCTTAGCCACTATCCAATCACGCCCTTAACACTTGGCTGTGATATGCTAATTGGTATTTTCCAGGGTACATAATTGCCACAGATTCTTGTACAAGTCATTCTGAATTGAGAAAGCCAGTCGGATGACTAGCGAAACGTCTTCAAGGACTAAACTTAAAGTCCAGTTGATCTAATTAAATACAACAGATATCTTTCTTGTATAATCTAAAAAAAGGCTTAATAGTCCATTTTTGTTGGAAGGTTATTAATGTATTAAATGTGTAGTTTGGTTTTTTATACAATACATTTTATGATCTCGGATCTGATAGATCTGTCAAAATTAATGCAGGCCATAAATGGGAAGATACTTCCCAGTCAAATTTTCGACAGAACCAGAGTGAAAGGGGTCAGCTCAACAGATCTTCATTCACTCCATGGTATTGCCACTAATGTGGTAAACTAACAGGGAGATTTAATAAAAGTTCTTATTGTTTAAAATCGTGCTAATTTTGCCCCAACCAATCAGATCTTATTTAACATTTGTAAGCTTACATCTGATTGGTTGGGAAAAAATTAGAACCATTGGTGCCTACATAAAAGGATGCATTGTAAGCTCTTTATGAGTGTCTCTTTAACTCTTACATTTGTATGTATGTATGTATTTTATTTCTTATATAGCGCTACATATTCCGCAGTGCTTTAGACTTATTTACTCAATTTATCCTGCCCCGAAGAGCTTACAATCTAATCAATTTATGTACACATACAACCTATCAGTATGTCTTTATGATTGTGGGGGAAACCACAGTGCCCGGAGGAAACCCACGCAAGCACGGGGAGAACATACAAACTTCTTGCAGATGTGTCCAAGGGTGGAATCGAACTCAGGACCTCAGCTCTGCAAGGCATCAGTGCTAACCACTTTTTTAGCTAAACCTTATTTTTAAGGGAATATCGCAAATATTCAATAGGACAGTTCACTATCATTTGTATTGGATGTATAAGACCAAGATCCCAAATTGTGAAGTATATTATTAAATTAACTTAATCTTAAAGGGGAACTGTGGTCTAAAAATGGCTTTAGGTAAATTGATAGGAATTGCTCTACTGAGAATTTTGCAATTTATTTTCATTGTTTATTTTGCATAGTTTTGAAGATATTTAAATTTTTGTGTTTGATATGGTAGCAGCATCACCAGGTCCCCTGCACTTTCTGCTTCCTGCTCTGAAACCATGTCAGTGGATGACAGTCAATCTGCCCTGTGTCTCCTCCTCCCTTTGCAGTCCCCCTCCTCTTTAAGCCACCCTGGTCCCTCCCACTCATGGACCCCATGGCACCTCAATTTGCAGGCCCCCCGGGGCCCGTTCCCTTATAGCCCCATGTGGCACCACCCACTTGTGGGTGCCATGGCCCCTCCCACTCGCGGGTGCCATGGCCATGCCCACTTGCAGGTGCCGTGGGCCACTCAGGCCCCCCCTACAGAAAACTGTGAAAATAGCCTTTTCACTCTGCCTAAAAAGCTGTTTTCACATAGTGGAAGAGTATGGCTGTAGATTCCCTTACCTTCTCTGTGGGGATCTTCACACAGCAGGGAGGGGGAGAGACTTCCTGTCTCCTGTCCTGTCACTGAAGTCTGAGGCTGTGATCGCCGGCGGAGAGGTGGAGGAGCAGCCTTAGGAATGTCACATGTCAGCCTCCCACCCATTAACTTTCTGAACACAGCTTTATATCTTGGGCTGTGTAGCACGTACACAGTTCCCCTTTAAGTGGGTTAATTGGGCAGAGTGCTATAGTGGATTTCTACTTTTTTCGAGCTATATCAATTTATATTCCCAGTGCCAATTTAATACAGAAGCTGTTTAAAAGGTGCTTGCACCTACCCTGATATATTAGTGATCAATATATTTTTTATTTTTGAGAAAAAACAAAAGGTTTACATATCCATATATTGTCATAACAATTTGTATGCATTTATAGGTTTTGGATAATATTTAACAAAATTATAGAATAAGGCTTTTCCATGTAAAAGTTTAAGGGAAAGAAAATAAATAGAGAGAAGAAAAATAAACATTAGCTGTCACATGCTTTCATATACATTATTGGTCATTTTTGGGTTATATTATATTTTTAGATATTGCTTTTCCTCAAGTTAGATCATTTCTTGTATTGTGTTATTTAAGGGTCTAGAAAGGGATTTGATATAATGTACAATTTGGTTATATAAGAGAATAAATTGTCGTGATTCTGGGTGGTCGCCTAGAATATTTGTTAATGGTATTATTGTGTTTGGGCTATATAGTGATAGATAACCGGGTGTTGTTTATTAAAGAATCTCAGAATATAGCTTCTGTTTCGTCCATGTTGGAATGAGGGATTGCCCATTATAGGTATGAGTGGTGAGGGTAGGCTTTTGAGAGGGGTGGATTTGTTGATATAGTCCCAAAGTTTGATATTGTTTTTGGTTGGTGTGTTTGCATTTTTCAGGTTTGTTCTTTCGGGTGGGATGAACCACCATAGTGCGTTTATGTGGTATGAGAATATAAGCTCATTTTCGAGTAGTACCCATTTGGGAGTATCTATGTGGTTGTGTGATGTAGGTACAGCCTGTAGCTGAGCCGCTTTATAATATTTGTATAAGTCCAGGTATGCCATGACTCCTTTACTTTTAGGCAGGCATAGTAGGGATCGTTTGATGCATGTTTTTTTGCCTTGCCAGATGAAGGAGGACATGGATTTTAAAGTTTAAAGTTTGTCTTAAAATTGTTAGGGGGAGGCACCTGAATTAATTTAATATCTTTTCCAATCCATGATATTCTTAGGTTATGCCATTTCTCTAGGCCTTTATCAGAGACATCAGTAAAGGAGGGTAATTTTTGATGTATAAGGAGTTCCATTTGGATGTCAGAGTTACTCCTAGATATCACAGGTTTTGGGTTTCTGCCTTAAGGTGAAAGTTAAGTTCTATACTGTAAGTTTCCTCTCATTTAGGTCCACATTTAAGTAGAGGATTTCTGATTTAGAGACATTCAGGCTTAGGCCTGTCAATAGAGTTATTGAGTTGAGGGTTGAATATAGGTTTGGTAGTGATGTTAGGGGATTTGTCATCATTACCATTAGGTCATCTGCGAATAGGCATATTCTGTGTTCGGTAGTGCCCACTCATTTGGTATTCCCATTATTCCTGAGTGTTCTCTGATTTTTTGTGCAATTGGCTCCATAGCGAGTACAAAGAGGGCTGTGGATAAGGGGCAGCCTTGGCGTGTCTTGGGGATTGGTGTAGTCCAGGTAGTTTGAGAAATGCTTGCTGGGTATTGTAGTATGATTGTAGTACAGTTATAAAGGATTTGGGCAAGTTCATACGTTTGAGTACTTCTAAAAGTTATCTTGTGCTGTCAAAAGCTTTTTCTATGTCAAGGGACAGCAGACAGCCCTTGATATGGTTTTTGGATGCTAAATCTATTATGTTACATAGTCTTCTGATGTTATCTGATGCCTGTCGTCTCCTGACAAAGCCAACCTGACCTGTGTTGATCAAATTCGGTAATAGTTTGTTAATACGGTCTGCCCAGACTTTTGTTATTATTTTTATGTCTTGGTTGAGGAGTGAAATAGGTCTGAAATTATTCACCTCCAGCGAGGTTTTATTGTTTTTTTTCCAGTACTTTTATGGAGGCGTAAAATAGTTCAGGGGGAATATAACTCCCTTCTGTCACAATAATAGCCAGTTTGGTCAGGTGGGGAGTCAGAATGGGGAGAATTTTTTTGTAATATATGCCTGAAAGGCCGTCAGGTCCTGGGTCTTTGTGGTTTGGGAGATGGTTGATAACATTGATTATTTTTTTGCTAGAGATTGGAATGTTAAGTGAGTGTTTTACTTGTTGTGTTAAAGTTGGCATAGATATTGAATCTAAAAATGATTGAATTGCCTTATCAGATCCTGGGTTCTCGGGTTCTGAATACAGTCTTTGGTAGAATGTATGTAAGGTGTCATATATTTTGGTTTGGTCTGATGTTATTGTACCATCTGTTTGTCGGATTTTCAGAACTCTCCCTGGGCGTTGATGCCTATCAGGTTTGTTCCAGTGGGCATAGTGGAAGTGTCTTGACCATCTTGCATGTTTTTCTACTTGTGCTGATAATATGTCCTGCATCTTTTGTTTTTTATATTTAAGTTCTTGTAGGATTGAATAATTTTTCATGGAAATATGGAGGTTAGTGAGGTTATGGATGTCTCCTTCGAGTTGTTTGAGCTGAGATATAGATTCTCACTTCTTGCGGGAAGCTAGTTGGATTATGATCCCTCTAAAGTATGCCTTGTGTGCCGCCCATTGCCATGGGATTGACACCTCAGGGGTGTTGTAAATGTGGAAGTACTCTTTGAGTTTGGTGTTGATTTCCTCTTTGAATTGTTTATCTGAGAGGAGCGATTCATTTAGTCTCCATAGATATGTCTGGGTGTGGGGTCAGATGGGGAGATTTGTACTGCGACCACTGCGAGTGGTCTGACCACGTACATTGGAGAATTGAGGCATCTTTTATATTGGTGTATATTTGATGAGAGGTTAAAATATAAACTAGTCTAGAATAGCTAAGTGAATGGGTGAGTAGTATGTATACTCTTTATTATTTAGGTGTTGTTCTCTCCATAGGTCTAAAACCCCAAGGTTTAAAAAAGTGTCATACACTTTTGATTTTGGTTTTTTCTTTGTTTGTTTGTTCCATCCAATCCAGTCTTGTCCCACCATTCGTCTAGCGGAATATTCCAATCCCCAGCAATTATTAGTTCGCCTTTGCGAATAATATTAATTTCCTGCAGAGGGAAGAGAGGAATTTTGTTTGCCCCTGATTTGGGGGATAAACATTTACAATTATGTGTTGTTTATCGTTGATTGTTACAATCAGTATTTGGATTCTACCTTCAGAATCTTCCCATATGGTTTCTATAGCCACTTGTATTGAATTATGGAATAGGGTAGCTACTCTATTTTTTTTTGTTGGGCCGCTTGTGGTATAAAAGGTTTTGTAATGGGAGTTTATAAAACGAGGGGTGGATTTGTTTGAAAAGTTCGTCTCCTGGAGGAGAAGCAAATGGGGTTTATGCAAAGCATATTGTTGAAAAGCTATGTTTCTTTTACCCGGGGAATTGAAGCCCTGTACATTGTGCGCTAGCGCTTTAAAATATGTACTGTGTTGTGACATCTCGGCCCATGTGGTTGTGAACATTGTTAGATATGGCATACATTTTTATAATTGGTATTGTTATATATTGTACATTGAATAGTGATTTATAACCTGAAAAAAGAGCTGTTTAGCATAGTGACTCATAAAACATAACAATAAACATACCGTATATACTCGAGTATAAGCCACCCCAAGTATAAGCCGAGGTACATATTTTTACCTCAAAAATGAGGAATACCTTATTGATTCGAGTATAAGCCGAGGGTTGAAATTGACCACTACTGCCTTCTGTAGCCATGTGCATTTCATTACATACTGGTAGCCATGGGAATTACTGGTAGCCATGGAAATTACTTGTAGCCATAGGAATCACTGATAGCCATGGGAATTACTGGTAGCCATGGGAATTACTGGTAGCCATGGGAATTACTTGTAGCCATAGGAATCACTGATAGGCATGGGAATTACTGGTAGCCATGGGAATAACTTGTAGCCAAGGGAATTACTGGTAGCCATAGGAATTACTGGTAGCATGAGAGTTACTGGTAGCCATGGGAATTACTTGTAGCCATAGGAATCACTGATAGCCATGGGAATTACTGGCAGCCATAAAATTACTGGTAGCAATGGGAAGTTAGGGTAGCAGCCATGGGAATTACTGGTAGCCATGGGAATTACTGGCAGCCATAAGAATTACTGGTAGCATGGGAGTTACTGGTAGCCATGGGAATTATGGAAGCCATAGGAATTACTGGTAGCATGGGAGTTATTGGTAGCCATGGGAATTATTGGTAGCCATAGGAATTACTGGTAGCATGGGAGTTACTGGTAGCCATGGGAATTATTGGTAGCCATGGTTGGTAGATAATACTGGTAGCCATGGGAATGGTACTTACAGTTTGATGTGCCTTCTGGACGCCTTACCGACGCTGCCGCAAGTCAGGAGGGAAAGCTGGCAGTTCCAAGTAGTGCTTTGTGGGTGCTGGCGTGCACAAAGTACTACTGGGAACTGCTGGTTTTCTTACCTGACTTGCGGCTGTGTCCGGAATTTAGGTAAGTCCCAGCTTGACCCGAGTATAAGCCGAGGTTCATTTTTCAGGTCATTTTTAACACCTAAAAACCTTGGCTTATACTCGAGTATATACGGTATATACAACTATATACAATTCAAAATAAACGGATCCCTTTTTGATCCAGGTTGGATGTATCATCCTGTGGGGGTTGCTCCAGTTATAGAGTCCGGAGGAGTAATCCCTATGGGGTGCTCGTTGTCCCATCCCACTGAAATGGGTTAGATAAAGGGGGAGTAGTAGTGGCCGAGGGAGTTGTCAAGGTTTATAAAAGTTTGGCCATTAATCTGGTTGTCACATCAAGTTTTATTAGCTGTGCCTAAAGAGGCTATTAAACACATATAAGTTGTTATTACCTGAGTCATTAGAGTTCTCATTGTAGTTTGGCTGCTTTTGTATGTAGCTGAGGTTGGTTAACATGTGGGGTGTCCGGAAAGAAGAATGTAGTCTGCTTGTATGGTTCAGTTGGGGCTTGTCTGGGTTCCAGAAGCTTTCTGTGGTGTACATTTTTCTTGAGAATTAACCAGAGTCCATTCTCTGGTCAGTCTTTTGCGAAGGGGGTGTGTTTGTCAGATTGTGGTAAAATAAGGTCAGTTGGGAATGATCATTTTTCGAATGATTGTAATCCTTCAGGTAGGTTTTCCACAGAAAATGTTTTGTTGGAGTGGAAGAATTGGAGTTGGAAGGGGAATCCCCATTTATATTTGATGTTTAGTTTTGTTAAAGCTGATGTAAGGGGTTTCAGCTCTCTTCGTTTTGCTAATGTACCAAGTGAGATGTCTGCAAAAATCTGGATCCTGGAGCCTTAAAATTGGAGGTCTGATTTAAGCCGTGTTCTTTTAAGATTTTTTCTTTAGTAGCATAATGGTGGAATTTAACTATTATATCCCTTGGTTGGTCGGTTCTTGGGGGCTTTGTAAGGGCACGGTGAGCTCTGTCAAGTTCCAGTTTGGCAGGGAGTTCATCTGAGAGTGGTTGTTGTAGAATGGCTGTGACGGTTTCCATAGCGTCGGTAAAGGTCTCCGGAATGCCTCTGAATCTTGCATTTGACTGTCTGGACCTGTTTTCTAGGTCTTCTAGTGAGGTTTGCAGTCTTTGTACCTGCATGGTTAGCTTGTCCGTTTCCTCTTGTGTCTGTTGTAGGTATTGGGTGATGTCATCTTGTTTGGCCTCCATTTCGTTCAGTTGGTTGCCAATTTCTATTATGTCCGATCTTAGTGGCGTTATGGCGTCAGCCGGCTCTCTTTTCATGATAGACCTGAATTGTTCTAGCATTGTATCCTGGGCGTTGTGGTTCGGGCTTGCTTCAGGTGAGGGGTCTGTCTGTGGCTGGGATGGTTGTGGTGCTCGCTGTGCAGGCCTTACCTCTCCCGTTTGGGTCTGTGTTATTTGGAACAGTTGGAATGGTTTGGCTTGTTTCGATTTGCCTCCTTTGTGAGGCATTTTTGGGTGCCGAATTGTAGGCTGTGAGATTGCCTGGTTTGGTGGTAGAGGAGTCGAGGCTTAAGCGTCCGCCACGCTTGGCTGCTCGCGAGCGCCCCCTACCCTGATATATTAAACCAGTGCTCTTCCATTCACAAGGTTAATAAAATATGACATGCAAAAGAATATTAGCTATTGGGTATTTTTTGGGTGACACAGTGTAAAAGCTAAACTAAAATTGTGTAAGATTGCACAAATCATAAATAGGATGTGTTAGGATGGTGCATTTGGATGGTGTGTCTGGTGTAAAATACTGAATAATATAACAAACAGGATGGGCCCTATAAATAGACACCAACTGGGCACAACTCATAACCAGTTACCATGAAAAACACCTAATTTGACAAATATAAAAATGCCACCACAGAAATACCCTTATACACATATATATACATATTATACCAGACAGGTGTGTCAGTCTTAAACCAATAAGGAGCATTCCCTTTAAAGGGCAACTAAAGTCTCCAGACAATATTGTTCCAATAGACAGAGCACATTCACAAAGATAAAACAGTTGTGTTTAACCTCTCCCTTTGCTGTAGCTTCTGGGTGATTTATGAAATTAAACTGTGAGTACTAAGGGTTAGCTCCCATAACCCACCATGGCTGGATGACACCAGCTGCATGGATGTAAGAAACAGAATATTAACATTCTGGGGAATTGAACCTACCTGCAACCTTACATACACTGTCTTGCTTAAAACAAAGTATTATACCATTAATGCAAAAGAAATCTGAGCCAAGGCTTAGAATGTCAGGTCAAATTTGCTTAAAGGTTGTGTAAATAGCACTTACACTGAAGTGTGTGTGTTGCTGCATGTCTTCAATACAGTTCTTGTTTTGCTCAGACTGCTGGCCTGACTATTTTCCCACATACCAACTGTCAAAACTGCATGCAGTGTACTGCACACCAACTGTTATTATTATTTTTAAAATAAACATTTCCCCCAGTGTACACACACTTTAAGGGGGAAGACCTTTTTTCCCTGTCATGTAGTTTCAGCAGACAGACACCAGGAAGTATAACAAAACATTGTTTCCCTAGTCAAGCAGTTTTCCCAATGATACAATAGTGTTTATTTCTTTAACACCTTTCCTTCCAGAACCTGTGACATGTTAAATTGTTTCATTGTTCCACAGCAGAGAGAGATTTTTCATCAGAATTTCCCACTTTTTTTTTGCTTTTGAGTCACAATATGGTAATATGGCAAAAAAAATAATAATGAAATATTAAAAAGCAAAAAAATATATTCAGGGTTATTCAATAAAAGTTCTTATTGTTTAAAATAGTGCTAATTTTGCCCCAACCAATCAGATGTTAGCTTTCAAAGGTTAAAGGGCAAGTCCAGCCCCAAAATGAAAACTTACATACAGGTAAATCACCCCCCAAAGCCCTAAACGGTAATAGTTTGAAACCTGAAATATATAAGTCTAACCTGAAATCCTGCACAATGTCCTGTTGCCATTTTTTGCCCAGGCTCAGTACCTGCTCAGTACAGGTTTCTAAATTGCTCAGTTTCCATGAGGCATCCAGAAGCATAGCAGGCATACAGTAATGAATTCATAGGACAAACTAGTATAGTATAGTATTTAGTATAGTATTTGAGGTTGAATAAAGACATACGTCCATCCAGTCCAACCCATCTAGCAATATCCTCATTTCCTGCCTAACTGTTGATCCAGAGGAAGGCAAAAAACCCCCACCAAATTTATGAAGGGGGAAAAAATTCCTTCCTGACTCCAAGTGGCAATCGGAAATTTCCCTGGATCAACTCTACTTTATGTATCAATACCAGTAACTTGCAACATTCCTTGTTTGCAGAAACTCATCCAGCTTTTTTTTGAAACTGACCAATGAACCTGCCATTACAACGTCCACTGGAAGACAGTTCCATAGCCTTACCGTTCTCACAGTGAAAAACCCTTTCCGAGCTTGAAGCCTAAACCTTTTTTCTTCAAGTCTTAAGGGATGTCCTCGTGTCCTTTGACATGTTCTCTTGGTGAACAATGCCCCAGATAGTTTATTGTATGGCCCGTTAATGTATTTATACACAGTAATCATATCCCCACGCAAGCGCCTTTTCTCCAGCGTACATAATTGTAACTTTTCCAGTCTCTCTTCATATTCAAGCTCCCCCAATCCCCTTATTAATTTAGTTGCCCTTCTCTGAACCCTTTCCATTTCAAAGATGTCCTTTTTGTACACAGAATTCCAAAATTGCACTGCATATTCCAAATGAGGCCTTACCAATGCTTTGTAAAGAGGGAGAATTACATTTTCCTCCCTTGAATCCATACCTCGCTTTATACAAGACAATACCATGCTGGCTCTGGCTGTTGCCGCCTGGCACTGCTTGCTACCTTTAAGTTTGTTATCCACCAAAACTCCAAGATCCCTTTCCAACAGGGATTCACTTAACACAGAGCCATTTATAGTATAAGTAGCACAAGTATTTTTAAGTCCAAAATGCATCACCTTACATTTATCAACATTGAATTTCATCTGCCACTTAGCAGCCCAATGTGATAATCTATCTAGATCCCCTTGCAACGATTGCACATCCTCTGAAGTTTTTAATGGTCGACAAAGTTTTGTGTCGTCAGCAAACACAGAAACCTTGCTGACAATACCCACTTCCAAATCATTAATAAATAGATTAAATAGAAGCGGCCCCAACACAGAACCCTGTGGCACCCCACTTAGCACTTTAGTCCATAATGATGAAGCCCCATTAACAACTACTCTCTGCATCCTATTCTTTAACCAATTTTCTACCCATGTACAAATGTGACTCCCCAGACCAACAGACCTTAGCTTATTCATTAGTCGCCTATGGGGGACTGTATCAAAAGCCTTTGCAAAATCCAAGTAAACTACATCTACTGCTATACCAGAGTCTAAATTTCTACTTACTTCCTCATAAAAGCCAAGCAAGTTAGTTTGACAAGACCCATTCCTCCTAAATCCATGCTGGTTACTACTTATAATGTCAGTCCTTGAAACATACTCTAGAACATGTTCCCTTATTAAACTTTCCAGGATCTTCCCCACCACTGAAGTTAAACTTACAGGCCTGTAATTACCCGGCTGTGAACGACTACCCTTTTTGAATATTGGAATAACATCAGCCTTTTTCCAATCCAGAGGCACACCACCGGACATGAGGGAATCAGCAAAAATAAGAAACAATGGCCTAGATAAAACTGAACTTAGCTTCTTAAGTACCCGAGGATGTATTTTATCCGGTCCAGGAGATTTATTAATATTAACCTTATTTAGTTCTTTCTGTACCATATCCTCGGTTAACCAAAGTGAACTTGAATCTTGTATACCTTTATTGCTACTATACTCTATGATATCTGTACTTGGATCTTCTATAGTGTATACAGAGGAAAAAAAATTATTCAAGACATTTGCTTTATCGCCATCCTCCGTAACTAACTTATCCCCATTAATTAATGGTGCCACATTCTCAGTCCTCATCTTCTTACTATTAATATACTTAAAAAAATGTTTAGGCTTAGTGATGCTTTCTTCAGCTATCCTAACTTCATTATTAATTTTAGCTAGTTTGATTGCTTTCTTACACTCCTTGTTACAGTTTTTATACTCCCTAAAGGCCCTTTCCGTTCCCTCGGCCTTAAAGGTTTTAAATGCCTTTTTCTTCCTTACCATTTGCCTCTTTACATCAGAATTCAGCCACATGGGCGCGGATTTATTTTTTTTACATTTATTTCCCAAGGGTATAAATTTAGATGTGAACTGGCTTAAAATCCCCTTGAACACAGTCCACTTCTGTTCAGTACATTTACCTGATAATACATTATCCCTGGCTTAGCACGTGGCTGCGGTAGTATTTCTGAAAACACTACCCTGGAGGTCCTTGCTTTTATCTTGGCCCCTAGTTCTCGGAAATCATGTTTAAGGACCTCACCTCCACCTCTAACTTTGTCATTGGCACCAATGTGAACCAAGACCGCCGGGTCACACCCAGCCCCACCCAATAATCTGTCTACACGATCTACCACATGCCGAACCCTAGCACCAGGCAGGCAACACACAGTTCGGCATGTAGGGTCTTGGCGGCAGATTACCCTATCTACCTTCCTTATAATGGAGTCCCCTACCACTACCACCTGCCTTGCATTCCTGACCCTTCGTTCCTCCTCCCTTGTATCAGAGATGGCAGTCCCCTGGGTGCTCAAGGGACTAGCCCCCTCCATACACGCTAATTCCGAGGTGTCCTCCTCCACTTCATTACCTAAGGCGGCAAATCTGTTGGGATGGACAATCTGGGAAGAAGCCCCCCTACTCTTCCGTCCCCCACTTCCCCTAGTACCCCTAACAAAACTACCTCCTTCCTCATCCTTTCTTGTCCCTCTTCCACCCACCTCTATACTGGCCCCAGCCAGTGCCTGCTGACCCCCCAGTTCTGCCAATCCCCGCAATGCTGCAAGCTGCCCCCTTAGACTCTCTACCTCAGCTTCCAAACGGGCAACCCACTCACACCTGACACAGACATAGGTTCCCCGGAACGTCTGCTCCAGGTTCCTATACATGTGGCACGATGCACATTGCATGGTACTGACAAAACTGTCCCTTCTAATACACCACACCAACACAGTGACGCACAAACCTTGTTTAATTGCCCTTCTTGTTTCAATGTCCTTCTTTTTTTATGTCCTTGAGATCAAGGTTCTTAAGAGAAAGGGCCACTCACAAGTCGTACACTCACAGGAAACTTCCTTTGTTAGGTCCAAACCACAGGCCCACAACTGTGAATCCTATTTAACTAATAGGCCCCAACCCCACACCAATTAGTGCAAGCGGCAGAAAGAGAGGGAAAAAAAACAAACACTTATTAACCCTTTCACAGCCTGTTTGTGATTACAACAGGTACAATATAGAATATAGAAGTCCAGCACACCCCTTTAACTGGAAGAAGAAAGATTAGTCTGCTTACTGCACACTCAATCCTGCACCACAGTTTTAACAGTGCAAACAATCCTTATTTTCAAACTGTCAAACAATCCTTATTTTCAAACTTTCACCACACACTACAACCATCAAATGATTAAGTGTCCTTTTTTTATGTCCTTGAGATCAGGTCCTTAAGAAAGGGCCACTCCACGTTCGTTACACTCACAGGAAACTTCCTTTTGTTAGGTCCAAACCACAGGCCCAACAACTGTGAATCCTATTTAACTAATAGGCCCCAACCCCCACACCAATTAGTGCAAGAGCCAGAAAGAGAGGGAAAAAAAACAAACACTTATTAACCCTTTCACAGCCTGTTTGTGATTACAACAGGTACAATACTAGAATATAGAAGTCCAGCACACCCCTTTAACTGGAAGAAGAAAGATTAGTCTGCTTACTGCACACTCAATCCTGCACACAGTTTTTAACAGTACAAACAATCCTTATTTTCAAACTGTCAAACAATCCTTATTTTCAAACTTTCACACACACCATACAACCATCAAATGATTATGTGTCCTTTTTTTATGTCCTTGAGATCAAGGTCCTTAAGAGAAAGGGCCACTCACAAGTTCGTTACACTCACAGGAAACTTCCTTTTGTTAGGTCAAACCACAGGCCACAACACTGTGAATCCCTATTTAACTATGGCCCCACCCCCACACCAATTATTGCAAGAGCCAGAAAGAGAGGAAAAAAACAAACACTTATAACCCTTTCACAGCCTGTTTTGTGATTACAACAGGTACAATACTAGAATATAGAAGTCCAGCACACCCCTTTAACTGGAAGAAGAAAGATTAGTCTGCTTACTGCACACTCAATCCTGCACACAGTTTTTAACAGTACAAACAATCCTTATTTTCAAACTGTCAACCATCCTTATTTTCAAACTTTCACACACACCATACAACCATCAAATGATTATGTGTCCTTTTTTTATGTCCTTGAGATCAAGGTCCTTAAGAGAAAGGGCCACTCACAAGTTCGTTACACTCACAGGAAACTTCCTTTTGTTAGGTCCAAACCTAATATATATCAACATATTTTAAAGAGGCCGTTCTTTCTAAAAGATGTTCTTATGAGGGTGTAGTTGTCCTTTATATAGGATCTGATTGGTTGGGGCAAAATTAGCACCATTTTAAATGATAAGAACTTTTATTGAATAACCCTGATTGTTCCTAAAATCTTTGATTCGCCAGAGTGCAACATTACCTATCGGATCAACAGATGGATGCACCCTCAGCTGGAATGCTCAATGAAAATATGTAAAGGCCTTAACTCACAATATTATGCTAAACACTAAAAGTTAATTCCTTGTTTAAGGGGTGTGTATTAATTAAGGAAACTGTTTACACTGAAATCAGATATTTATTGATAGTGTGAACAGCCAAGTCAGAAAATCAGACCCAAGCAGTAAATTGGAATCGAGCATTGAGCATTGTGGTCCTAGCCTAAAGGAGATCAGCTGTTCTTAAAAACATTTCTTGTAATTGTTATACGGCCCCAGTTTGTAATTGTTATACGGCCCCCAACTGCCTGCTGGTCACTAACTGCAATTACACCACTCAGAATAAAATATTTTTGATGGTAACGATTTATATGATGTGCCCAGTTGTCTGTTTACAGGGCCTATCATGTTAGTTGAGTATTAAACAGTGTCAAAGCTAGTATGTAATGTAGTATACTGTAGGATTTACATTTTTAAAGGAAAACATTACAAGAAAACGGTATCACTCCATTAGCCTTTATTGCTGTCTTTTTTTCTCAACAATATATCTTATAAAAAATATTTTGCTAATGATAAAGTAATGCTCATTCATATTCTACACCAACTTTCCCTATTTAGTAGCCACATACAAATATACATAGGTACATAGGCATGGTTTTGTTGATAACCAGTTGTTAATATAATAATCTAATATGAAATAATTTAGCATCAGTTATGTAAATTCATTATTTGATTTAATTAGTAATTAAGTAAATTCTAATAAATAATGCAACAATCAACAAACTCAGAATGTAATTAGAAAGAAACAATAATAGAAGCAGCCAGACAATACAAAGAAAAACGGTATTAAATGGCACTTTGACACAAAACTATGCAGGGCATTGGAAACTCCAAATTATGGGCAACTGCACACAGCAGAATGGCAGATGAGATTCAGGATTGTCAGAAGGTGAGTTCTAATGTATGGGCACCTTTGTAACAGTGCTAGACAGCAACGACTATAGAGGTATTGGACTGTATAAAGAGGGATAAAGATTCAAGATAGAAAATTATTAAAAGACTTTGAGTAAAGAGGAACTTTCCCTTCTGGAAAGGGGACTGTAATTTTGCCCCAGTAGTGACTTTAACCTTTTAGACACTGTTTTGATGTCAATAAATTTGTTAGGAAATTAATACTGAAAAAATGGTATATAATCCTTAAACAATAGGATTTGGAAAGTAAGATAGAATCCGCTAGATAAAGAGAAAGATCGGGACATCACGTGTCTCGAGAATCTTCAAGTTTTGGAAGCTATAGGTCAAGGAATAGGCCCCATAGGAGGATTTCTGGGGGTCAACATTAAGGAACATAGAAGCAATTTTCGAAGTAAATCTTCATTTTATCCAATCAACCTCCGCACACCCTGTGTAGAAATTTTTAACTTAGTTGAACAGGATCTTTAAGATCTTGTTTCTCAATGTAGCAGTATTAGGAAACAAAAATGGAATAATCTCACAAACGAGGAGAGAAGCGCTATAGAGTCCCTCAAAAAAGATCGCTCCATAGTCATACGAAAAGCGGATAAAGGGGGAGGGGTGGTTATCTTCAATGGCGAGGACTATAAAAAAGAAGCCATTAAACAACTTGAGAATCCCCTCACATATAAGTGTTTAGATGGGGATCCCACAGAAAAATGTAAAATCCATCTACAGTGGGTAGTGGCAGAAGGTATGAGAGTAGGTTTAATTGAGAAAGAATCTAGGGATTTTTATATTACGGAACATCTTAAAGTTCCTATTTTTCATATGGCTCCCAAAGTCCATAAATCAGAGCGTCCCCCCCAGGCTGCCCTATTGTGGCAGGGATGCAGTCTCTGAACGAGGGTCTGTCACAGCTCTTAGATCTGCTGTTGTAGCCCTTCAATCTGAGACTGTACTCCTATTTGAAGGACACTAATCTAGTCCTATCCACATTTGAAGATCACTCATGTGATCCCAACTGCATCTTAGCCACCTCAGATGTAGTGTCATTATATTCCAGTATACCTCACACGTATGGCATAATAGCCGTTAGGTACCATCTGAATACCTATGGCACATACAGTATGGAACAAAAAGATTTCATTATTGATTCTCTTAAATATCTCCTCATGAATATTTTTTTCATTTTCGATGGCATCTATTATCTTCAATGCTGTGGGGCATTTATGGGCGCTAAATTTGTGCCGACATATGCCAATTTCTTCATGGTGTGGTGGGAGGAAACGGCCCTCTTCCACCACCCCCAATTTATATCAGATCATCCCCAGGTGGAAATGTATCGTATATACATAGATAACCTGAAATGGGTGTGGAGAGGAAGCCAGCAAGATTTTGAAAAATACATGTTGGTATTAAACGACAATATCTACAATATCAGGTTCACTTACAATGTAGGACCACATGAAGTCCAATAATTGGACCTCACTCTTTACATCGAAGGGCACTCTAATAGAATGGGAGAGATATCAGGAAACCTTTAGCATGTAATTCCATTTTAAGATCCGATTTGAACCACCCTCCCCACTGCATCAGTGCCATACCATATGGACAATACCTGCGTATAAGAAGGAATTGCTCCACAGAAGAGACATATAGAGCATCATCTAAAATCATGACAGATAGTTTCCTGCAGAGAGGATATAAGAAGAAGCCCCTCCAAAAAGCCCAGGATAAAGCAGAAAGAACTGATAGGAAGGATTTGATTCAAAGGAAAGGCCACAGCACCCAAGATAAATGTCAGGGCTCTATTAAGAGTATCAAGGGAACAAAATATTTTAAGGGAGTATACTTCACTACCCAGTATAGTACTGTAAAGTCCATCAAGAGATACCTACCAATCTTAGAACATGATCCGGTTCTGAAACAAGTCTTGAAGGAAGGGTACAGATGTGTCCCACGTAGGACACGTACACTTGGTAATTATTTGTCCCCTAGCACTTTTGAGAGTCACAAAAGTGACAATAGCACCTGGTTAAAATATATGGGTACTTACCCATGTGGTACCAATAGATGTTTGACGTGCAACCACATACAAAAAAGAGAGTTGTTTAGGAGTTCTAGTAATAGTAAAATATTCCAGATAAAAAATATCTAAATTGTAACACAGACCATGTGGTCTATCTGTTGACGTGTAGTGGCTGCAACATACAGTATGTAGACTGCACTACACGTCCTCTCAAACATAGGATTCAAGAACATTTGGGGGCAAAAATATAAATTGCAAAAGCCCTGTAGCCAGACATATGTCTTACTGTAAGGAACAGACACATAGAAGTGTAACTGTCAAAGTGCAAGCTCTCACCCAGGTTCCATCATCGGGGAGAAGAGGGGACCGTCTGACCCCACTCCTGAGAGCAGAAGCTACATGGATATTTTTATTAGATACTACACATCCCCATGGTCTGAATTCCATGGGGGCTCTTTATGTCAGGTTTATTATCTTATTGTATAGTTACTGTCTATACAGTATGTCTTTTATTATGCAACTGCTTAGGAGTTTAAGATGTTGTCCGTTTTTTACAATTCACTTAGATAATGTCTTACCTGTGTTTTGTCAGTGTTTGTGTACCATTCTTAATTTGAAGTGCCTGTTCCTGATCTGCCCCCATATTGTGAGCAGTCCTACCCCATCTGGGCCGGATCATGAAGGGTTAAAGGAGAACTAAAGTCCCAAGACAACATTGTCTCAAAAGACAGAGCACATTCACAAACACACAACAAGCTGTGTCTCATGTCTCCCTTTTTTGTGCATGCTGGGTGATTTATGAAAATAACCTGTGTGTACTAAGGGTCAGCTCCCATAATTTACCTTATCTGGGAACACCCAGCTAAGTGTGCGCTGGACACTTTACAGGAAACTGCAGTCTTGCTTCCTGGAAGCTGACAGCCAATCATGTTACAGCTCAGAGATCCCTCCCTCTGACACAGAACACAGATATCAGTGCAGTTTTTGTATAAACACATTAGAAATGCTCCTGTCCCTAACAATGATAAATTCCTATGCTTTTCATACAAAAAAGAAAACTAATCTTTGCAGTGTATGTCTTTGCTAGCACGGATGAAAGAAACAGAACATTTAACATTTCAGCAAAAAATAATAATAAGTATGGGGAATCGAACCAGCAACCTTCTATACTGTGTCTTTCTAAAAAGAAATCTTTCTACCTCTATGCCACATGGGCTAATACGTAATGGACCAGTACATGTAGAGTCTTTTGCTAGACACATAATAAAAACAAAAAAAGGGAACATGGGGAATCAAACCTGTGTCCCAATAGTCTGATTTTTTCCCCTAACCCAGCACTTTAGCAGAACGCACCACAGGTGAACTCTCAATCAATAGAAGTAAATGTAAGTAAAATCAGTTCACTATTTTGTATTGCTACTAGAAGACTGTCAGCAATTCACTCTGGTTGGTACATAAATAACAGAGCTGCTATATATAAAGTTTGTACATATGTAGAAACTTCATATTTTTCTAGAAACATGGAAACAAACAAACAAAAAAGCACTAAACTCAGGCAATAGACTATGTTATATTGTTTCATTACTAAGCTAGGGGATTTGAACTTGAATTTGACTTCTTGGTCTGTTTGTTACTAAACACACAGCATTTACATGGTGCGCCACCAGCAACACAACTCAAAAAGATATGCTAGAAACTCTGCACATAGAGACAGTGAATCCTGGGGTCAGGGGGCGTGGCTCTTTGAAGCCAACATGGGCTATAAGTTGTACTGGCAACAACATGGAAGCCTCCTTTGTTACAGAATCTATTACTTATATCTACTAAATGCAAATAACTAGAGAAAAATCTTTTAACGTGTAGGTATTCTGGGGAGAAAAACTTTCACATTAGGATCTGAAAAAAGGAAGTTTAGTTCTCCTTTAATGCTCTGCAACTACCTGCAGCTGTTACGGGTGCAGATTTATCTATAAAGTTTAGATGGCCGCGAGTTCCCACCCGCCTATGACTAAGGACCTGTGTTGAGTCCGAAACGTGTAAGGCGTTCTATCTCTATTTATGTGTTTTACTTGAGCATCCACTATGGACTATCAATAAAGAAAGCTTTTTAACTATAACCTATATTGAGGTGGCATCCTTCGGTCTAAGCACTGAAGCAGTCGGCTTTGTTCCTGTCTTGCATAGAAAATTATTATACATTGCAAAGAGGGTAAGGCCTCATTTGGGATATGCGGTGCAGTTTTGTAATCCTGTGTATAACTTTCATGCCCATGTTAAACCCATACTTTATCTTTAAGCATGTTCATGTTAAACCCATACTAAAAAAGCCCTCGCTGGACCCCTCTTGTCTAGCTAACTACAGCCTTGTGTCCCTCTTACCGATAGCCTCTAAACTGCTAGAACGATTAGTCTTCTCCCGTATCACTAATTGCCTTCATGCTTATTACCTATTGGATAATAATACTATGTGGTGTAGAGCTCCTCCCTAATATCACCCATAAGGCTAGAAATTACTCCAAATAGGAGGGTGCCTCTAGGAAATTTAAATACTACAAAAGCATATTGCTAACCACCAAAGAATGAATAGCAGTTGGCCTGTTCCTATACAAGAGGCACACACTATATACCCATGAATAAATAAAGGCAAAAGTATATCTCTTTCAAACAACCTTTATTAGCTGTGGACACTCTTGAATATGAAATTACATCACAAAACCTACCAGTTTCCTACACCCCTCACACAAGTGATAATATTTATACATTGCATAATGCCATATATATATAGAACAGTTGAGGCTAAGGGGCCATGAACATAAGATGGAATTACCAGTATCCTTACCACTTCCCTAGACTATTACATAAATGGTGCATAAATCCTGGGCCACAGTCAGAGTCCCGGTTTGTACGCTTCATCTGTGCGTCTCCAAAGTCAGACCCCACAATCACAACGCCCCCTTAATTCACCATTGCACCTAAAGTTCAGGTATACTTTCTTGGGGAAATATTAACATATCCAGTGTACATATCTTCCTAGTCAAGATTCAGGAGGGGTATCGGGGCTTAGTTATTATATCACGGAGTAGCACCCTGTACCTGTAAAGTCTTATTCTGCCAATACTGTCCCGAATCAAACAGATTCAATGACCGGTATCAGGTCTTACTACAGCTCCCAGCAGACGCTCTGGTCACAACGGTACAAATATCTTCACCCGTCCCACCTCCACAATAGTCAATGACTATTGACTAGGGGAAGACACCCAGATAGTTTGGCAGAATAAGACTTTGGAAAGGTACATGGAGAAGTGCTACTCCGTGATAGAATAACTAAGTCCCGATACCCCTCCTGAGTCTTGATTAGGAAGATACGTACACTGGATACATTGATATTTCCCCAGGAAAGTATACCTGAAGTAAAGTATTTATGGTCTACTCTATTTGTTTTTTCCGTATGTGATTTGAACTTTAGGTGCAATGGTAAATTAAGGGGGCATTGTGTTTGTGGGGTCTGACTTTGGAGATACACAGATGAAGTGTACAAACCGGGACTCTGACTGTGGCCCAGGATTCACATGCACCATTTATGTATTAGTCTAGGGAAGTGGTAAGGATACAGGTAATTCCATCTTATGTTCATGGCCCCTCAGCCACAACTGTTCTATATATATGTATGGCATTATGCAATGTATAAATATTATCACTTGTGTGAGGGGTGTAGTAAACTGGTATGTTTTGTGATGTAATTTCATATTCAAGTGTATCCACAGCTAATAAAGGTTGTTTGAAATGGATATACTTTTGCCTTTATTTATTAATGGGTATATAGTGTGTGCCTCTTGTATAGGAAATGGCCAACCGCTATTCATTCTTTGGAAGTGGTTAGTTACCCATTGGATCCTTTGCAAACCTGTTAAAGTCAATGGGAAAGAAAAATTGCACAGATCCACTTAAATATAAGGTAATATAGCAATGGTAACTTACTATAAATGGTTCTGGCACCTGGGAAATGGTCTGGGGGAACATGTATATAAATCTAGAACTTTAAAAAAAAAATGTTCCTCTTGATCGCACTGCTTTTTCAAAAATTCTAGAAATTTTGAAAATTTTAGTTTTCAAGGAATTCTCGAAAATATTGTAAAAGTGATACAGTAACTTACTGTAAATGGCTCTGGGACCTGGGAAATGGTCTGGGGAACAGACTAAGTTTTTCTGAAACAATCTAATTGTAACCTATTCTAATTAGAAAAGAATCATATTGGTTAGTATACCAATCAGATTCTTTCTAAAATAATTTGATTGTATCCAATTCTGTTTGTTTACCAATCAGATTCTTTCTGAAAAAATCTGATTGTAACTATTAAGAATTGTTCCTCAGACCATTTCCCAGGTCCCAGAGCCATTTAGAGTAAGTAACTGTATCGTTTTTACAAATTCTAGAAATTTTGTTTGAAAATTTCTATAATTTTCAAAATTTTAGTATTTTCTAAATTTGTAGAATTTTCTAAATTTTTGGAATTTCTGAAAATTTTTGAACACGGTTTGGAAAAAAACCAGAAAGGGAAAATCTCGAAAAATCCGCTGTAGAACCGAGTTCTGAATCATGATCCGGCCATCTTTACTAATCAGCAATCATTAGAACATCTATAATTGTAAATTGTGAATAACATTATTTTTCTACCTGGCTGTAACTAGCCACAATTAATAAAATAACCAGTTTTGGTTGCTATTTAATTAAGGAATTAGCTGTAGTTTGTGTGTTGTCTACCAGATCAATATTAGTAATAAAATAACAACATGGGAGGCAGTCTTAAGCTTAGTACACATATGAGTTGTGTGCCCAATGAATAAGTTGATGCACAAAGACTAAACAGCCAGTTCAGATGAAAATTGCACATACAGTATATGGCTGCTAGCCTAGGCATCGTTGAAGATCTGTCCATGTGTCTCCCATGCCTTTGTACCTTGGTGGTGCACATCACAGGTAAACTTACCTAACCTCTATTGATGGTAACTTCAAAATAGATCTATAGGCAATTATTGTGTTTTACAATTTAGTGTATATGGTTATTTGATTGTAACGCAATCCTTTTCTGTAATTATTTATGCAGAAAATGCATCTTTGTTTTTGTTTCTATTTGGCTTGTCCTCTGGCCATATTAAAGGTCATAAAACAAGATAAAATCAATCTTAATCTGCAGGACAAAGAACAAACCGATTCCATATGTAAGAGCAAAACATGAAAAGAACCTTCAAAATCAATGACTCATTTAATCTCATTCTTTCTGAGAGACACTTTTGTGGCAAAGATTTCACAAATCCATTGATTATTTTACAGGGAATTTATAAATATTTTGAGGTTGCATGCTTACAATTTAAGTTAAAAAATACCACTTATGTTATTGTCATTGATAACTTATATTTGTAATTCAGAGAAATAGTCATTCTGGTCTGGCATTTTGAGAAACAGTGATGATTTAATACTAAACCTTTTGTATTAATTCTTAAAGGAACACTAAACTCATATTAAATAAAAAAATAACTAAGTGCCATCCGTTTCTATTATTCACAGGGAGGTGAGAACGCTTATTCTCACCTCCCTGTGAATAATAGGACGATCGGGGACCTGGAACTTACCTTACACACACGCCGCTCCACTCGCAGCCGCTCCTGCTCTACAGCCGCTCTGTCCCGACCACGCGCCCTATCTTGTGCGCATGCGCGCCAATTCAAAGATAGGGCGCCGATCGGGACAGAACAGCTGTTAGAGCGAGGCGGCTGCGAGTGGAGCGGCGTGTAAGGTAATTTCCAGGTCCCCCGATCGTCCTATTATTCACAGGGAGTGAGAATAAGCTGTCTCACCTCCTGTGAAATAGAAACAGATGCCACTTAGTTAATTTTTGGGTTTAGTGTTCCTTTAAAATATATATACTGTTAAGGGTATTTATAAAGGGCCGATAATAATTATTTTCTTGCTACATCTTAATTTGTGCCACGCAGTAGCGTGCAGATTTTACCACAGCACATTATTGAACTATTGGCATCTCCAGGCTTTATTTTACATACTAATCCTTTTAAAGTACCATCCATTTTATACAGTCACTTTTCCTTATTCCCCCTCCCTATTCATTCTTTTGTCTTTTTTCTTTGCAATTTTGTCCCCCTCTTCCATCTAATCTGTTCCCCAACTCCATCATTCTGCACCCTTTCTCCCTGCCCTATCTGGTTTGTCCATACAATTCAATCTTTTTTAATATGCCATTGAAGAATGGTGCTGCTGCTTTCTCCCCATGTCATTCCCTTACCACTATGTATAGGCAAAACAGCCAGACATGACATGACAGGGTTTTATAATGTACCATGCATGTAAAAACATTTGTAAAAGCTCTTTACATAGATAGACAATTGGTTAAAAGATATTTCTTCTATTTGTTCTATGAATACAGAGATTGGCATTAATACATGACTCTCCAAATGTATCAAAGCACCTCTGGTGCCTTCAGGAATCAATTGTTAGATTTTCATACTTGTCAGACCAAAATCATTGAGTTTTCTTATTTACTCTCTGATTTCTCTTTTTTTCTTTTCTTTTTACAATTGAATGCATACAGCACAGAATTTCAGACCTCTATGCCTCTGTCAAGTGTTGAAGTAATGAAGCATGTAATTTACAACAATAGTGTATTCATTTTACATATTTGGGGTTCTGGCAATACTTTTTTGAATTTATGATTTAAATGAGTTACATGCTGATATATACAAAAACTGGGCAGGCATACTCTTCCTGCAAGTTTTTTTGAAAGCAACAGTAGGGGCCGGACTGGTAGCCACTCAGTGGCTGATAGAAAAAAGCAGCAGAAAGAGAGCAATGGAACGAAGACAGGTAAGTAAGTTTAAATACAGAATTGGGGGAAATAGACCTAGCAAGGTCTAGGTTATGGGCCATTACAAGTAGAATAGTCTAATTTTACCAAATGGCACTTACGTGCAAGGAGGTAGGGGGGAGGGAGGAGAGGAACCCCACTGCGCATGCCATAAACCTCTAGGAGGTACAGTTAAAGGCAAAAAAAGGGGGTTCCTCTCCTCCCTCCCCCCTACCTCCTTGCACGTAAGTGCCATTTGGTAAAATTAGACTATTTACTTGTAATGGACCATAACCTAGACCTTGCTAGGTCTATTTCCCCCAATTCTGTATTTAAACTTACTTACCTGTCTTGTTCCATTGCTCTCTTTCTGCTGCTTTTTTCATCAGCCACTGAGTGGCTACCAGCGTCCGGCCCTACTGTTGCTTTCAAAAAAACTGCAGGAAGAGTATGCCGCCAGTTTTTGTTATATATCAGCATGTAACTCATTTAAATCATAAATTCAAAAAGTATTGCCAGAACCCCAAATATGTAAAATAATACACTATGTTGTAAAAACATGCTTCATAACTTCAACACTTGAAGAGGCATAGAGGTCTGAAATTCTGTGCTGTATGCATTCAATTGTAAAAAGAAAAAAAAAGGAGAAATCAGAGAGTAAATAAGAAGACTCAATGATTTTGGTCTGACAAGTATGAAATCTAACAATTGATTCCTGAAGGCACCAGAGGTGCTTTGAACATTTGGAGGAGTCATGTATTAATGCCAATCTGTATTCATAGAACAAATAGAAGAATATCTTTTAACCAATTGTCTATCTATGTACAGAGCTTTTACAAATGTTTTACAATGCATGGTACATTATAAAACCCTGTCATGTCATGTCTGGCTGTTTTGCCTATACATAGTGGTAAGGGAATGACATGGGGAGAAGCAGCAGCACCATTCTCAATGGCATATTAAAAAAGATTGAATTGTATGGACAAACCAGATAGGGCAGGGAGAAAGGGTGCAGAATGATGGAGTTGGGGAACAGATTAGATGGAAGAGGGGGACAAAATTGCAAAGAAAAAAGACAAAAGAATGAATAGGGAGGGTAATAAGGAAAAAGTGACTGTATAAATATGGATGGTACTTTAAAATGGATTAGTATTGTAAAATAAAGCCTGCAGATGCCAATAGTTCAATAATGTGCTGTGGTAAAATCCTGCACGCTACTGCGTGGCACAAAATTACAGATGTAGCAAGAAAATAATTATTTTCGGCCCTTTATAAATACCCTTAACAGTATATATATTTTAAAGGAACACTAAACCAAAAAATTAACTAAGTGGATCTGTTTCTATTATTCACAGGGAGGTGAGAACGCTTATTCTCACCTCCCTGTGAATAATAGGACGATGGGGGACCTGGAACTTACCTTACACGCCGCTCCACTCGCAGCCGCTCCTGCTCTAAAAGCTGTTCTGTCCCGATCGCGCGCCTATCTTTGAATGGCGCGACGCCGCACAAGATAGGGCGCGTGGTCGGGACAGAGCGGCTGTTAGAGCAGGAGCGGCTGCGAGTGGACGGGCGTGTAAGGTAAGTTCCAGGTCCCCATCGTCCTATTATTCACAGGGAGGTGAGAATAAGCGTTCTCACCTCCCTGTGAAAATAGAAACGGATGGCACTAGTTATTTTTTATTTAATATGAGTTTAGTGTTCCTTTAAGAATTAATACAAAAGGTTTAGTATTAAATCATCACTGTTTCTCAAAATGCCAGACCAGAATGACTATTTCTCTGAATTACAAATATAAGTTATCAATGACAAAAACATAAGTGGTATTTTTTAACTTAAATTGTAAGCATGCAACCTCAAATATTTATAATTCCCTGTAAAAATATCAATGGATTTGTGAATCTTTGCCACAAAAGTGTCTCCAGAAAGAATGAGATTAAATGAGTCATTGATTTTGAAGGTTCTTTCATGTTTTGCTCTTACATATGGAATCGGTTTGTTCTTGTCCTGCAGATTAAGATTGATTTATCTTGTTTTATGACCTTTAATATGGCCAGAGGACAAGCCAAATAGAAACAAAAAACAAAGATGCATTTTCTGCATAAATAATTACAGAAAAGGATTGCGTTACAATCAAATAACCATATACACTAAATTGTAAAACACAATAATTGCTTATAGATCTATTTTGAAGTTACCATCAGTAGAGGTTAGGTAAGTTTACCTGTGATGTGCACCACCAAGGTACAAAGGCATGGGAGACACATGGACAGATCTTCAACAATGCCTAGGCTAGCAGCCATATACTGTATGTGCCATTGTCATCTGAACTGGCTGTTGGTCTTTGTGCATCAACTTATTATTGGGCACACAAACTATTGTGTACAAGCTTAAGACTGCCTCCATGTTGTTATTTTATTACTAATATTGATCTGGTAGACAACACACAAACTACAGCTAACTCCTTAATTAAATAGCAACCAAAACTGGTTATTTTATTAATTGTGGCTAGTTACAGCCAGGTAGAAAAATAATGGTATTCACAATTTACAATTATGATGTTTCTAATGATTGCTGATTAGTAAAGATGGCCGAATCATGATTCAGAACTCGGTTCTACACGGATTTCGAGATTTTCCTTTCTGGTTTTTTTCCAAACCGTGTTCAAAAATTTTCAGAAATTCCAAAAATTTAGAAAATTCTAGAATTTAGAAAATACTAAAATTTTTAAAATTATAGAAATTTTCAAAAAAAATTTCTAGAATTTGTTAAAACGATACAGTTACTTACTCTAAATGGCTCTGGGACCTGGAAGCGCAGTTGTAAAATACATTTTAGTTATCAATTGATTTACTTCCATACATGGTCATACATGCTCCTTATCCTCTATGCTCTCCCCCTCCTCCTTCCCTCCCTCCGTTGTGTTACAGCCCCCAGATCCCTACTTCTCTATCTACCCTGTGTAGTTAAACGTTCCCTCCCCCCCATCCTAGTTTAAAATCTCCTCCAACCCCTAGCCATCTTCTCCCCCAAAACAGTTGCACCACCACCATTGAGGTGCAATCCATCACTACTAAAGAGCCTGTAGCCAACAGAAAAGTCAGCCCAGTTCTCTAAAACCCACCAAACCCATCTTCTACACCACTCCCTTAGCCACGCATTTTATACTCCTGAGCTCCCGTTGCCTCCTACGACGTAGCACGTGGCTGCGGTAGTATTTCTGAAATGACTACCCTGGAGGTCCTTGCTTTTAACTTGGCCCCTAATTCTCGGAAATCATTTTTAAGGCCTCACCTCCACCTCTAACTTTGTCATGGCACCAATGTGAACCAGACCGCCGGGTCACTCCAGCCCCCACCCAATAATCTGTTCTACACGATCCACCACATGTCGAACCTAGCACAGGCAGACACAACAACTGTTCGGCATGCAGGGTCCTGGCGACAGATTACCCTTACTACCCTTCTAATATGAATCCCCTACCACTACCACCTGTCTATATATATATATATATATATATATATATATATATATATAATATATATACAAATAATCCAAAATGAGTGAAGAAACGTGCAAGCAGATAAATGTGCTAAAGTAGACAAAATTTATTGCGACATGTTTGGGATCAATCACGATCTTTTTCAAGCAAATTACATACGTGTAACATCCTGTTTAAATACATTCTTAAGCACCACCCTTAATTAAACATCCCATGTGTTCCAAATTAGTAGCACCAACAGTCCAATTTCTTCATACCTATTGTGAACGATATATTAGAAACAACAAGACATTTGTTCAAACAAAGTGCATATCAAATTCAGTTACATAATCAGTTACATAATGTACATATATACTAAAACACCACCAAAAGTAAAACACATAATAATTATAATATAAAGTGACGTATGCATAAATATACCATATCTAAAACCTCTGTGATATGTAGGCAACGTGATCAATTAATTATTGGGTGGTAAAACATACTTCTTTTTTATCAATTTTTAAAAACCATATTTTAAAAAAGATATCAGTACACGTACATCTTGGAGTAGATGGTAGATCAAAAGTATGTCCTATAAGGAAAAAGAGCATATTTTAATATAGAAGGGTTTAATTGACCATGTATCTTTTAGACCTATTGGTTGTAAACTTTGCATCTTTTTATCCATTTCATTTCTGCCTGCTAGTAACAGTTTTTTCACATCCCCTCCTCTTATCAGTTTATTAAATCTTTCTAGGACGCACATTTCAACTGGGCTCCGTATGTCCTTTCTTTTAAAGTGTTCGCGAGAGGTATTGATTGTGTGTCCGGTGTGAAATTTCTGATGTTTCTTTTGTGTTCTTGAATTCTGATTTTAGCGCTGTCTTTGTGTTTGGCCAATATATACCATTCCACATGGACATTTGATCATATATATGACCTCTTTGTCGTCACAAGTAGAATGGTGTTTCATGGGAATATCAAATCCCTTAGTGGGGGGGTCTTATTTTTCTCACCTTTTATGACTGCACTGCAACAGTTAAATTTAAACAAGGGAATGTGCCTTCCTTTTAGTATCCAATTGTTAGTGTATAGTTATATCAGAAGGACACAATTTATCCTTAATATTGGTGCCCCTTTTATAACAAAATCTTGGTTGTTCAAAAGATCTTACCATATTCTGTGTCAGCTTTTAACATGGGCCAATGTTTTCTAATGATTTGTTCAATTTTTTTATGCATGACCATATTTAGAAACAAGTCTCTGTTTTTCGGTGATATGGATTGCTGGTTTTAATAACGTTTCTCCTACTCAACTTATTGACCTCATCTTTCGCTTGGTCAATTGTTTCAATACGCGTATCACAGTTCTAGGAACGTTTTACTATCAGCTTATCGGCCGCTATTTTATATTGTTCACTTCTCGAAGTGATTATTTTCGCTCTCATAAGCTGTCCTTTGGGGATACCGTGAAACACTCTAGGGTTGTGGAAACTTGTGGCGTGTAACAAATTATTCCGATCTGTTGGTTTTTGGTACAAATCAGTATTTATGCCATTTTGTCCGCGCAGTTGTAAAATACATTTTAGATTATCAATTGATTTACTTCCATACATGGTCATACATGCTCCTTATCCTCTATGCTCTCCCCCTCCTCCTTCCCTCCCTCCGTTGTGTTACAGCCCCCAGATCCCTACTTCTCTATCTACCCTGTGTAGTTAAACGTTCCCTCCCCCCCCATACCTAGTTTAAAATCTCCTCCAACCCCCTAGCCATCTTCTCCCCCAAAACAGTTGCACCACCACCATTGAGGTGCAATCCATCACTACTAAAGAGCCTGTAGCCAACAGAAAAGTCAGCCCAGTTCTCTAAAACCCAACCAAACCCATCTTTCTACACCACTCCCTTAGCCACGCATTTATACTCCTGAGCTCCCGTTGCCTCCTACGTACGTAGCACGTGGCTGCGGTAGTATTTCTGAAATGACTACCCTGGAGGTCCTTGCTTTTAACTTGGCCCCTAATTCTCGGAAATCATTTTTAAGGCCTCACCTCCACCTCTAACTTTGTCATTGGCACCAATGTGAACCAAGACCGCCGGGTCACTCCAGCCCCACCCAATAATCTGTTCTACACGATCCACCACATGTCGAACCTAGCACAGGCAGACACAACACACTGTTCGGCATGCAGGGTCCTGGCGACAGATTACCCTTATCTACCCTTCTAATAATGAATCCCCTACCACTACCACCTGTCTATATATATATATATATATATATATATATATATATATATAATATATATACAAATAATCCAAAATGAGTGAAGAAACGTGCAAGCAGATAAATGTGCTAAAGTAGACAAAATTTATTGCGACATGTTTGGGATCAATCACGATCTTTTTCAAGCAAATTACATACGTGTAACATCCTGTTTAAATACATTCTTAAGCACCACCCTTAATTAAACATCCCATGTGTTCCAAATTAGTAGCACCAACAGTCCAATTTCTTCATACCTATTGTGAACGATATATTAGAAACAACAAGACATTTGTTCAAACAAAGTGCATATCAAATTCAGTTACATAATCAGTTACATAATGTACATATATACTAAAACACCACCAAAAGTAAAACACATAATAATTATAAATATAAAGTGACGTATGCATAAATATACCATATCTAAAACCTCTGTGATATGTAGGCAACGTGATCAATTAATTATTGGGTGGTAAAACATACTTCTTTTTTATCAATTTTTAAAAACCATATTTTAAAAAAGATATCAGTACACGTACATCTTGGAGTAGATGGTAGATCAAAAGTATGTCCTATAAGGAAAAAGAGCATATTTTAATATAGAAGGGTTTAATTGACCATGTATCTTTTAGACCTATTGGTTGTAAACTTTGCATCTTTTTATCCATTTCATTTCTGCCTGCTAGTAACAGTTTTTTCACATCCCCTCCTCTTATCAGTTTATTAAATCTTTCTAGGACGCACATTTCAACTGGGCTCCGTATGTCCTTTCTTTTAAAGTGTTCGCGAGAGGTATTGATTGTGTGTCCGGTGTGAAATTTCTGATGTTTCTTTTGTGTTCTTGAATTCTGATTTTAGCGCTGTCTTTGTGTTTGGCCAATATATACCATTCCACATGGACATTTGATCATATATATGACCTCTTTGTCGTCACAAGTAGAATGGTGTTTCATGGGAATATCAAATCCCTTAGTGGGGGGGTCTTATTTTTCTCACCTTTTATGACTGCACTGCAACAGTTAAATTTAAACAAGGGAATGTGCCTTCCTTTTAGTATCCAATTGTTAGTGTATAGTTATATCAGAAGGACACAATTTATCCTTAATATTGGTGCCCCTTTTATAACAAAATCTTGGTTGTTCAAAAGATCTTACCATATTCTGTGTCAGCTTTTTTTAGCTTTTAACATGGGCCAATGTTTTCTAATGATTTGTTCAATTTTTTTACTGCATGACCCATATTTAGAAACAAGTCTCTGTTTTTCGGTGATATGGATTGCTGGTTTTAATAACGTTTCTCTACTCAACTTATTGACCTCATCTTTCGCTTGGTCAATTGTTTCACTACGGTATCCACGTTCTAGGAACTTTTTACTCAGCTTATCGGCCGCTATTCGACCATGGAACTTACCTTACACGCCGCTCCACTCGCAGCCGCTCCTGCTCTAACAGCCGCTCTGTCCCGACCACGCGCCCTATCTTGTGCGCATGCGCGCCAATTCAAAAGATAGGGCGCGCGATCGGGACAGAAACGCTGTTAGAGCAGGAGCGGCTGCGAGTGGAGCGGCGTGTAAGGTAAGTTCCAGGTCCCCCGATCGTCCTATTATTCACAGGGAGGTGAGAATAAGCGTTTCACCTCCTGTGAATAATAGAAACAGATGCCACTTAGTTAATTTTTTGGGTTTAGTGTTCCTTTAAAATATATATACTGGTAAGGGTATTTATAAAGGGCCGAAAATATTAATTTCTTGCTACATCTGTAATTTGTGCCACGCAGTAGCGTGCAGGATTTTACCACAGCACATTATTGAACTATTGGATCTCAGGCTTTATTTTACAATACTAATCCATATTTAAAGTACCATCCATATTATACAGTCACTTTTTCCTTATTCCCTCCCTATTCATTCTTTTGTCTTTTTTTTGCAAATTTGTCCCCTCTTCCATCTAATCTGTTCCCCAACTCCATCATTCTGCACCCTTTCTCCCTGCCTATCTGGTTTGTCCATACAATTCAATCTTTTTTAATATGCATTGAAGAATGGTGCTGCTGCTTTCTCCCCATGTCATTCCCTTACCACTATGTATAGGCAAAACAGCCAGACATGACATGACAGGGTTTTATAATGTACCATGCATGTAAAAACATTTGTAAAAGCTCTTTACATAGATAGACAATTGGTTAAAAGATATTTCTTCTATTTGTTCTATGAATACAGAGATTGGCATTAAACATGACTCTCCAAATGTATCAAAGCACCTCTGGTGCCTTCAGGAATCAATTGTTAGATTTTCATACTTGTCAGACCAAAATCATTGAGTTTTCTTATTTACTCTCTGATTTCTCTCTTTTTTTTCTTTTTACAAATGAATGCATACAGCACAGAAATTCAGACCTCTATGCCTCTGTCAAGTGTTGAAGTATGAAGCATGTATTTACAACAATGGGTATTCATTTACCATTTGGGGTTTTGGCAATACTTTTTTGAATTTATGATTAAATGAGTTACATGCTGATATATACAAAAACTGGGCAGGCATACTCTTCCTGCAAGTTTTTTTGAAAGCAACAGTAGGGGCCGGATGGTAGCCACTCAGTGGCTGATAGAAAAAAGCAGCAGAAGAAAGAGGAATGGAACGAAGACAGGTAAGTAAGTTTAAATACAGAATTGGGGGAAATAGACCTAGCAAGGTCTAGGTTATGGGCCATTACAAGTAGAATAGTCTAATTTTACCAAATGGCACTTACGTGCAAGGAGGTAGGGGGGAGGGAGGAGAGGAACCCCACTGCGCATGCCATAAACCTCTAGGAGGTACAGTTAAAGGCAAAAAAAAGGATTACACCAGTGAAAGGCTCCTACTCTTCAGATTCCTGGACTGTATTTTGGCCATGAAATGTAGAAATGTATCTAGCCCTCTCTTGAAGCTATGCATTGAGCATATATTGATTGTATAAAGAAGGTAATAAAGTGAGAAAGATTTTATTCTCCCTCTTTACAAGGAACTGGTAAGGCCTCAATTGGAATATGCAGTGCAGTTTTGTAATCCCATATAAAAATGGAAATCTTGGCAATGGAAGGAGTTCAGAGAAGGGCAACTAAAATAATAAGGGGAATGGAGGGGTTTACTGTACAGGCAGATTAGACAAGTTAGGGCTGTTTACATTGTAGAAGCAACAATTGTGTAGAGATGTACAAATATATTAATGGGCCATACAGTAAACTTTCTGGTGCATTGTTCTCTAATGGATCATATTAGAGGACTCGTGGACATCCTTTAAGATTGCAAGTAAAGAAGTTTCATCTTCAGGTTAGGAAAGGTTTCTTTACAGTAAGAATGGTAAAACTGTGGAACTGTCTTCCAGCAGATGTGGTAATGGCAAGTTCATTGAATAGCTTTAAAAATGGTCTGGATATGTTTCTAAAACTAAAAATATAAAAAATACTTTCTAATTGCCATTTGGATGAATACATAGTAACAAGATTGCCATGTTACTATGTATTTACAAGATGTCCATTTTATATACCGTATATACTCGAGTATAAGCCGAGGTTTTCAGGTTCTAGGAGGTTAAACGATCTGCTGTAGTAAGACACTGACTTTCCCCTTTCAGAGCTGCCGGTAATAGCAACATTGTTTCATCTATTCAACTTACTAATCAGCACTTGTAATAGATGAAACAATGTTGCTATTACCGGCAGCTCTGAAAGGGGAAAGAGGCACACAAGTTGGTGGCTTTACTACAAGCTAGAATCGTTTAACCTCCTGATGCTGGATGTCTGAGTGGAACAGAAAAACCCACAAAATGGCCCCCTGTCTTGCTGCGGTCAGGTCGACCGACGGAGAGGGCAGGGCCAGACCTAAAGCATAGAAGTGTTCAGTGAAAGTAGGCAGCTAACACACTGTGTATGGAATGGCGCTACGGCATACAGAGAGCAGCGGCTGGTGCAGCCAGCATAACATGGCATATTTGGTACCGACGCTGTAACCTGTGTATTACCGGTAACCCTCTCCTACAACTGTGGGTAAGAAGCCACAACCGGCTCGGTTGAGGAGCGGGGGCTCTGTAATGTCACTTTTGTGACTAACGTGTTCAATTATCTTCAGCTTGGGCAATGATTAAACAGGAATCCCCTTTTATCTGCGAATTGACTCACTGGGACTTATGACCTACATGCTAGCGGGAAATTACAGGAGGAGTGCCCCTTGTTGTGCCACCTGCCCATGCCACTAGACCCAGGCTTCCTAATGGCAGAGTCATAAAGGTTTGACTTTCTTTCTTCTGCTGTCCATTTAAGGGCAACTTAAGCCTCAAAACAATACAGAATCAGAAGGCAGTAGTGGTCTAATTTCTACCCTCGGCTTATACTCGAGTCAATCAGTTTTTACTCATTTTTCAGGTAAAAATAGGTACCTAGGCTTATACTCGGATCGACTTATACTCGAGTATATACGGTACATGATTACAAAACCTTACTGTTTATTCCAAATGAGACATTACCAGTGCTTTGTAAAGAGGGAGAATACTGTTTTCTTGTTGATTCACTTAATAAAGAGCCATTAGTAGTATAGGCAGCACAAGGAATGTTAAACCCCAAAATGCATCACCTTACATTTGTCAACATTGAGTTTAATCCGCCACCTTGCTCTCAATTACCCACTTCTAACTCATTTATCTGTTATCAGTAAATGGAACGTATGTTTCACCATTTTCGGTATAGGAAATGCAATGTACAAAAGAAATGCACAGAAAAAAAGCATTGCAAAAAGACAAAATGCGTTTCTTGGGCATTATAATTGAATCTCATACAAATTTTCAGCAATTCCACCTGTAAGAGCCCCCTAGAATAACATTTATTTGAGCTTTAGACTTACCATATATACTCGAGTATAAACCGAGTTTTTCAGGCTATAAAATCAGCCTGAAAAACCGAACTTGGTTTATACTCGAGTCAGTTACCTTACTGGAGAAATCCGGAATCCACTCACTCCCTATTCTGGCGCGCCAGCTGACATCACTGCCTGTACCCTGTAGTGACGTCAGCCGGTGCTTCAGTATAGGGAGAGTGGGAGCGAGCAGGTGGCTGCCTGATTCCTCCTGTAAGTTACCGGTACTGCAGAAGCTTCCAGGAAAAGATGCACAAATGAATGCCCACAAACGGTACACATAGAACTTGGGGGGAAGAGTGAGGGATCAGATGTTTGGAAACTACAACTCCCAGCTACTAAAGCATGCTGGGAGTTGTGGTTTCCAAACATCTGGAGTGCCAAGGCTTTAGTAGTCTTTTAAATGGACATTAGAATTCTCATACAGTAATTGCCATATCCAGTATGGCTATTACTGTATGATAAATCTGCTGCCCATTTAAAGGGCAGCTAAAAAACAATACAGAATCAGAAGGAGTATGGTATCTATTGTTGCCTTCTGATTCTATAATGCTTTGAGGCTTTAGTTGCCCTTTAAATGGACAGCAGAATCCCATACAGCAGTCCCATACAGAATAGCCATACTATTTATATACATTCTGTCAATTACTGTATGGGACTAGTGTGATAGGAATTTTGCTGTCCATTTTAGGGCAACTAAAGCCTCAAAACAATACAGAATCAGAGGGCAATAGTGGCCATAATTTCTACCCTCAGTTTATACTCGAGTTGATCACTTTAATTTGTTTTTCTGGTAAAAATGGGTACCTCGTTTATAATTGGGGCAGTTTATACTAAGTATATATGAGATGGTTTCTTCTAAGGCTGGGTACACACAAGTTGATATTTGTCCAGCATACCCATCGTCGCAGCCATTGGCACCCACATCATGCAATATTTTCAAGCCGACCATCTAATACATGGTAATATTGGCCAGTCAGCCAAAAATATTGTATGGTGTGTACCCAGCCTATAAATTATTTTAATAATGTTAACAGTCCAAACAATTTCTTATCCCCCCCTCTGTCACTTGAATATATATGAAATACACTGAGCATACCAAGGTTGTAAAACAGGAAAATCCTATTGAAATGTGTGGAGATTTAATATCTGTTGTATTCAATTAGATCAACTGGACTTGAAGTTTAATTCTTGAAGACGTTTCGCTAGTCATCCGACTGGCTTTCTCAATTCAGAATGACTTGTACAAGAATTTGTGGCAATTATGTACCCTGGAAAATCCCAATTCACAGACAAGTGTTAAGGGTGTGATTGGATAGTCGCTAAGAGGTGTTATAGGTAAGCCAAGGGTAAGGTATCAAAACAGCATTGTACATGGCAGACAGTTGGTTTGGAACCCCCCACCTCTATTAATGCTTGGTTTCTTTATTTATATATTTTTATATAATAGAGGTGGGGGAGTTCGACATCAACTGTCTGCCATGTACAATGCTGTTTTGACACCTTACTCTGGGCGTTCCTATAACACCTCTTAGCCACTATCCAATCACGCCCTTAACACCTGACTGTGATATGCTAATTGGGATTTTCCAGGGTACATAATTGCCACAGATTCTTGTACAAGTCATTCTGAATTGAGAGAGCCAGTCGGATGACTAGCGAAACGTCTTCAAGAACTAAACTTCAAGTCCAGTTGATCTAACTGAACACAACAGATATACCATGACCTGGATGAATGAGAACCTTCACAAGTGGGGATTTAATGCACGGCATAAACCAGCAATTTCTCCGTTATACTGTAAAAAAAAAAAAAAGAAAAAAAAGAAAGAAAAAAAAATGGTTTAAAGCTAAAGTATCTGCTCTCCTGAAATACACATGGAAGCAGATTTTTTTAATTTAATAAATAACAGTCAATAGAATTTCCCAGGTGCCTTTCTGTGACTATATCTTTTTGAAATTAAACCTCTTTCACCTCATGACTCATTTTTGCTGTGTAATCTGGAAACCAATGGCATATATTAATAGCAATCTGAATTACTTCTGCATGAGCATTTACAGAATCTAATTAATTATAGTGGACCAGACAGAAGATAAAAGCTGTTATTGCTATAGCTTGTGCTAAGGTAGTGTTTGAAAACAAAATGACCTGCGGGTTGTGGATTAACTAACAGCAGAATTAATTTGTTCAAAATACGCAGCCATTTATTCTGATAGTTGTCAAATTTAATAAATAAATAAATTTAAAAAAACATGTTGAAGAAGAGTTTAAACGGTTCTGAAAAGATTTCTAATTGCTAAAATCAATCAAATATTTTAAGAGTGTTAGTAAATACAGTGCAAACTAGTTTTGAAATACTAGCTAGTACAGCCTCTGGGCACCAAAAAACACAATATGATCATATATGAACTTAGAGCGAGCTTGGAATGTGCACCACCCACCAAATTTTAAACATACAACCCAAAAAGATACAGCAGTGGGGTAAAAAACTCCAATAACCCCAATACTGTATATAAAAAAACAATAATTAATATAATCTGTAATAATATTACAGGTCACATATTAATATAGTAAAGTCGTAAAAAACAAGCAAAAGAAAAACACTTAATTCCCTGATGACCACTATATAATATACCGATATGTTATGGTCAGTTAACCTCACATAGTATGACATTCAGTTCATAATTACAGACATCCCACCCTGCCCCTTCAGGCTACCGGGCAGGGTGGGGAAAGGAGACGTGTGACTTCCTGTATTCCACTGCCCTGCCCCTCCCCTGTCTCTCCCCCTCCCTGTAATAGTCATTTATATAGGAAGCCCTGTTTATTGTTGACAGACGATGTCTGGTCCTTCTTTCTCTTTTCAATATTAATGGTAATTAACTAAACGGGGATTCCTATATAAATGACTAATGCAGGGAGAAACAGTGGGGGGAGAGTGTGTCTGTGCTGTTTTGTTTTTTTTTGTCTGGCCTTATATATTATAAGAAATAATACGCTACCTACAGTATAATACAGTGTAATATGGATTTACTTTACCTCAGAGTTCCGAGGCCTGTGGGCTCGTGCTTCTATAGGGGTATGGAACTGCTCATTGGCGTAATATCCTTATATTACACTGTAGGTAGTGTATTAGCCCTTATGTAATACATAAGACTCTGGATTTAAAATGGGGAGGAGTAGTGGTGTAAATCCTTAATACAACCACTCAGCTATGCTAAGAAATCAGGAACAATGCTCCCCTTTCAGGGATATGGCCAGGAAACTCCTCGGTGGCGTAATATCCTTATAATACATAAGGCTCTGGCATTTCAATGGGGAGGTGCAGTGTCGAGAATCTATATAATAAGTCACTCAGTGATGCCTTGTGTTTTTATATGGTCAGGGATCTCCTCGTGGCGTAATATCCCTTATATTACACTGTACGTAGATTATTATCCCTTATATATTATACCATACGGGAGCGCATTATCCCTTATATATTACACTGTAGGTAGCATATATTATTATCTACCATATAAAGCAGAAATCTTGTATGTATGTATGTATGTGCTCACCTCACAGCCACACCCCTGAATGACTCAACATAACGGCGACGCCCTCTGAAAAAACCTGGGCTCTGTGCACTGCCTGATTTCAACAACACAGACACACAGAGTAACACAACACTTCAGTAACACAACAACAGGGTAATGTACGGCTACACAACTCAGAGAGCTGCAGACACAGAACAACAGCTTCTACAGAGGGAACCAGACATTACCCTTAAAGGGCAAGTCCAGACCCAAATGAAAACTTACATACAGGTAAATCTTCCCCCAAAACCCTAAACGGAAATAGTTTGAAATCTGAAATATATAAGTCTAACCTGAAATCCTGCACAATGTCCTGTTTTCCCTGTTTCAGCTTCCTTGTTCTTCCAATTTGACAGTTGACATCACAGCCAATGGCTGTATGTTAATCCCCTATCTGCCTCTTCTGAGCATGCCCAGGCTCAGTACAGGCTCAGTACATGTTTCCAAATTGTTCAGTTTACATGAGGCATCCAGAAGCATAGCAGGCATACAGTAATGAATTCATAGGACAAACTATGATATATCAACATATTTTAAATAGGCCATTCTTTCTAAAAGATGTTCTTATGAGGGTGGAGTTGTCCTTTAAGGTCTGTAACACATTACAATTTGCTCCTGGAAGGTTTTAAAATATAAACCCTGGAAAGACTATGTTACTATTGGTGATATGAATCAAGACAACAAGGATAAGATATGCTGGTATTTGGAATATCTTTCGGTCTTGGGCATCAGGTTCTAACCTAGATCCTGAGGAAGCAACAGTTCCGCAAGTCCTATAGTTCCTTCAGGAAGTAGTGGAGAAAGGTCTATCGCTGAATACGATTAAAGTTCAGGCATCAACAATCTCTTCTATATTTGAGAGAAGTGTGTTTTCTGATCCATTGATCAAGACGTTCCTTAAAGGGGTGTTGAGAATCAGACCTCCAAGGAATTCCTACCTCCCACACTTACTCGTGTGGGAGGTGTAAAGCATTACTTGGTCCCCCTTTGAACCATTGGAGTCAGCTTCCTTGTGGGATCTGTCATATAAGGTGCTACTGTTAATGGCCTTATCAGGCAGAAGAGTCTGTGAGCTACAAGCCTTGTCGGTAGAACCAAAATATTTAATTTTCCAAACTCAAGTTGTCATGTCATACCCGGTATTACAGTTCTTACTGAAAGTAGTCTCAGCATATCATTTGAATCAGCCAATAATATTACCTTCTTTGCCGATGGATGAAGTTACTGAATGATCTACAGAGACGAGTAGATTGGATGTAGGCGAATGCCTGAAAGTTTATGTTCAGAGAACCTCTTTATTTAGAAAGACAGATAGATTATTTGTGTTACCATCTGGAGGAAGGAAGGGAGAAGCCGCTTTCACTGATTCGTTACGAAGATGGATTGTAAAAAGTTTTCAAAGAGACTATTCAGCACAAAACATGGCACCCCCTCTCGAAATTAGGGCCCATTCGACTAGAAGTATGGTGACATCTTGGTTGGCAGAAGCTGGAGCTACAACGGAAGAAGTTTGTAGAGCAGCAAATTGGGCTACACCAAATACATTTATACGCCACTATAAGTTAGAAAAAGCAGAGAGGCAGAGTTTGGTCACAAAGTAGTACAGGCACCAGAGCTTCTGATTAAAGTACTTTCTTTCTTCAAATAGAAGTTTTTACTTTTTTTTCTTATTTTTATTGGAGACCCACCCATTGTGTTTGCTTGGGTATAACCCATTTTGTCAGTGCTGCCTGGGATGGCAAGGAAAACGGGAAACTCATATACTTACCGAGAGTTTCTTTTCCTGGCCATCCGTCTAGGCAGTATCCTCCCTTCTTGTTATTTTTCCTAGAGCCTTGTAACCGACTACACAGAAGGAGGGGGGAGGATCCTATTTATCAGCTGAGAGTGTTTCTTCTATCCGGAAGGAGGGGAACTACCCATTTTGTCAGTACTGCCTAGAGGGATGGCCAGGAAAAGAAACTCTTGGTAAGTATGATATAAGTTTCCGTTATACTAAGTCTTGTCAAAATGGTCTTAGCCTTTGCAATGTTTTTCTGGAACAAACATACACACATTGTGTGTGTAAGGTGGAACTGCCTTTGTATTTTGGGGTTCAGTCTCCTATAAAATCTTCAGTAAAATAGGAAGTAGTAACAGAGAGCCAAAATGTAATTCTTTGTATGTATGTATAATTTTATTTATAAAGCAATACTTGGGTATGCAGTGCTGTACATGATAATATACAGAGCATAAAAACAAGGGGATTAGTGCAAGCAATTATACAAATTCATAAAAATTAAATAAAAAGGTTATAGAATACATATATAAATTATGGAACAATTGATACGTGTGGCGTGCCTTGACACATAAGGCACCCCGAAGAGCTAACAATCTAAGTGTTTGGGGCAACATACAGAAACAAAAGGGGGATAAGTACAAAGTGCTTAAGATGGAAAGTATTTCACCTGGCAAAGTGAGTTTCAAGTGAGTGTTTGCTTGATGAAAAACCACCCCAGAGACTGCAGTATCAGCGTTGTAGGTTCTCTCTTGGAGGAGAGTGAAATAATCTGCACTGCTGAGTTCAGGATCAACTGGAGAGAAGACAGAAGATAGGCTGGGAGACCAAGTAGAATGTTACAGTAGTCAAGGTGGAAGAGTATAAGGGCATGTGTGAGTATTTTAGCAGTGGATTGAGACAGCAAATGGTGGATCTTGGCAATATTGTGAAGGAAAAATTAAATGTCCTGGTGACATTGTTAATTTAGCAATATTGCGAAAGAAAAATAAAATGTCCTGGTGACATTGTTAATATTCTGACAGAAGGAAAGAGGAGTCAAAGATTTCTCAAAACAGCATGCAGTTTCAACCAAGTCAATGACCACATTATCAATAGAAATAGAGATGGGGTGGGCTAGGTCCAGGCTTAGGGGGGAAATAAATAAGTTCAGTTTTGGAAATACTTTTTCAGTTTAATGCATCAGGGCGCATTCAGGAGGAACCAGAGACATTTAAAGATTTGATTGAACTGGGCTTAGTGCGGGGGTGGACACATAGATTGGGTATTATTAGCATATAGGTGATACTTAAAGCCAAATTACCTGGTTATATCTCTCACAAATAGTGTGTGCCTCGTACACACGTACTATTTTTTGCCGACTAACAACTCCCGAGCGCAAGGCACACAGATGACAAACTGCCGTTTCAACAATAATTTCATCTGCGTATGCGTTTGGTTGGGGCGATATTCAATGATCCGCCGTGGCGGAGAGCAAGTATTATTAGCACAGGAGACAGAGAAAGATCTGTTACAAAAAGAGATGAATGAGTCAATTAAAACTCATATCAAACTTGATATGGAAATGTGCCATTCCCACAGAAAGGGTTGGCATCTCTTTATTTACTTAAAAGTAGATATTAATATAAAAGTATTAAAGGGCATGTCCACCCCTTTAGACAACTTTTGATATGCAGTAGGGCATGCTCCCCCAGCCCCAACCGCATTAATATAATTGTTAGGAAGTCCCCCAATACTTACTTACCTTCCCTCTCTCCTCCGCCGCAGTGTTCCGGCCATTTGCTTGCATGGAATTGCAAGCAGGGGGCGGGACCGGCAGCCGTGTCAGTGATTGGCCGAAAGGCAGCCAATCACGGTCGCGGTTGCCGGGAGTTCTGTACAGCGGAGGAGAGAGGAAGGGTAAGTAAAGATTGGGGGACTTTCTAACAATTATATTAATGAGGTTGGGGCTGGGGGAGCATGCCCTACCGCATACCCAAAGGGTTTAATGTTAGGGGGAGGGAGAGAAAAACGTGAGGGAGAGGGAGGGCTGCACTGAGCATGCCTCAAACCTTGACGAAGTTGAGGCAGACTCAGGCAAACCATGAGTCACACACTGCTCCTACACAGCAGTTTCCTGGACTTTGGAGGGGCACAGCAGGGGAACTATTTTGAGCAGGAATGTAAGGTAAGGATTTTTTTAAACTACTTGATGTGGCCAGTAAGGGGTTAAATGTTAGTTTTGAGGGTGTACATGCCCTTTAAAGAGAAGAGAGAGCTTGTAATTTTCATTTAAGCAGTTTGCTATAGGCGAATTTCCAATGCTAGGTGTAGTTGAATCTTTGCCACGTTACAAGAAAACATTCGGCAAACAAGAGTTAAACGGCACTTAAGAGAATATAAGCTGGAGTAAAGGTGATCTATGTTTACAGTCTGCTGCCTCACAAATGGAGCAAGCAGATCTATAAACATTGGTACTCTTTGCAGTCTCAGCGGTTTCGCTGGAGAACTTTCCTGTTTTAGGTACACAGCTGAATTGCTGCTGTAAACATATGACAATTTATAGAAAATAAAAAGATGCAGCTAATCGCTTCTAGTTCTGCAACATACATTATAACAAAATGTCTCTGGTATACTGTTTTCTACATCTAAAGATAATTTGCAGTGTCTGACTGGCCCACATGGTTACAGGGGAATCCACCGATGGGCTCACAGCCCATTCCCCCCAAAAAACAAGAAAACTGCTAAAATTTAAATACAGAGCCAAAAAACAAAAGGAGTCAGTAGGAATAAGATAGATATGTAAATGAGCGATAATAGAGAAATGAAATATTAGGTGGCCCCCTGGTCTCAGATTTCTTGGTGGACCCCATGAGTCCAGTCAAATTTGAATTCCTATGAAATCGAGCTCAGTAGCATCTACAAAATAATCCCAGATTAACTGTTCTACCATTTTTGATTAATGGAGCTCAGAAAGGAAATATTGCTATATGGATGACCATTGGCTGTGCCCTTTCAAGCCTTTCAGGCATTATTATGATTCATCATTTTGGAGCACAGCAGTTTCTGATATTTAGGAAAGCCAGTCAACTAAGTTTTGGCATGAAATCAATCCCTTATAAGTGATCTTGCAAATCAGACCTAAAAAACTACAGTTAGGCCAGTAGTTTGCCCCTAAAATATTAAATATAATATATCTAAAATATTACAAATCTTCTAATATATTTAAAGAGCATGTCAAGCCTAAAAAAAAGTTTGCTTGAAATGTTTATCAACCCCTCCCCCACGACCTACCTTTTGCTTTGTTGATAAGTTCCAACAAATTCCTTGAAGTAACTTATCTAACCTGGCCCCTCGCCACCTGGGTTCTGCTCCCTGCTCCTTTTTCAAGCTTGTTTCGAGCAAAAAAAAGGAGAAGGAGGCTTCTAAGCTGACAGCCACTCTACTCCCTGGTTGTGGCTGTCAGGCAATTGGGCGTAACGTCACGGCCAATTCCTATTGCCTTCCTATTGGCCTCGTCGCTGACAGGGAAGAGGGGGCGGAGCCTACCAGAGCAGCGTTGCTGCAACAAGCTGCTGTAGGTTTCGTGAATCCCGGGGTGAGGACTTAGCGGTTCAGGTCCTCACCCTGGGTAAAAGCTACTGCACGAAGATGTGGAGCGGAGGGAAGGTGAGTATAATTGTCCTTTAATCGTTGGTTGAGATGTCAGCAGTCACAGTCCTGATTGACTGCATGGAGGGAGGAGCCAGCTTACTCTTCCAAAATGAAGGGAATAATTATACTTAAATAACTGGTTACTAATTTAATAAGTGGGTTTCCTCTGGGCACTCCAGTTGCCCCCCACAATCATAAAGACAAAGCCTGAAAACCTCGGTTATACTTGAGTATATACGGTATCCATGCAAAAGCATCATATCACCCAAATTCTTATTAAATTTGTTAAAGCCTATATCATTAAGTCTTAAATTATACCTAAACCGCTAGTTCCTCACCTCTGGTTACTTTACAGAATGTCTGTAATAATTACTTGAAATGCTCCTTCGTGTAACCGTTCCTCTCCTCCTCTATCCTACGGTCACTGACAGTGCATGATGGGGCCAATTGGATGATGTGCTTCCCATTGGCCACTTTACAGACTGCAGGCAGAAAGCAGAAGAGGATCCGGATTGTGAAGGTGCAGTTCTAGTAAGTATAACATTTTGTAAAGTACCCAGAGGTAAGGACTTGGCATTTTATGTCATCACCCTGGGTTCTTCAAGTGTGGAAGGACAGGAGCGAGGGGGAGGTGAGTATAATTGTCCTTTAAAATCCAAATTGACCCAAATAAATGAGTCAAAAAATGAGTCAAAATTATTAAAATGTCAAACTCTTTCATTTAAAATGACTCCAGAATCATACTTCAATCTGCAATCTATAAATGCTTACTGCATTTTAAGGGCTGGTTTTTCCCGCTTACACTGTTAGCTTGAGCATGCCCACTTGCATCCTACTGCTGAGACAGAGGGAAGTAAGGTTGTACTGGACCACCAGGATACAGAGGAAACCCCTGATAGGCACACAGTCCATTTACCCATGAAAACAGAGAACATTGTTAAAATGTAGATATAACAGCAAAAAAATTAGAGTCAGCGCTGACTAGGAAGTGAAAGTTTGAAGTCCTATATCTTTGGATCTACAGTAGTTACAGCCATAAACCTAGGCATGCTTAAAAGGTATGAGAAAGGCCAATCCAATGGAGCTCACTTATATCCTTTAGCCATGTTTTCTTCTTTCACCACAATTATGTGTTTTTTGTGCTTCAGTGATAAACCAAATTACTTAGTATTGCTTTAAATAAAAGACCACTAGGTGGAGCAAGAATACACATTTAAATATAGTTAGAGCAATTTAGAGATTGTTTTCTTAATATGGTAAATTTATAGTAGTTTAGATTACATTTTTCAGTAGCATATCATTTGACACACAATAAACGTATCTCTTTGTTACTTGCCTTTCTACTCCTTTCATTCATATTTTATTTATTTAGGCAGGGTTTCCAAACAAATTTAAACATTTTTACCATCAAGAGGGCAAACAATTTTGAACAGATTTTTTTAATGGCCTGGAAGCAGAGTCAGAAAAGTAACTGTTATTAAGAGTTAACTGAAACTGAAGGGCTGTCTGGTGAACAGGAGGGCTGATAATGGCTGGTGAACTGGAGGGATAACCCCCACTGCTTTTGGAGGGCTGAGAAACAATGTTTTGAGAACTAGAAGGCAGATTGCAACACTAGTTTGAAAACTGTAGGGCTGACTAATGCTGCTTGGTGAACTCGAGGGCTGAGTGTAACACTGGCTGGTGAACTCGAGGGGGAGCGGAGGGAAGGTGAGTATAATTGTCCTTTAATCAAACATATATGGTAGAGCATATTAGAAAGTGCACATACGGCTCCTGGGCCATCACAGGAGACTTCATATACATAAATACCAATAACACTCTTGCACAAAACTTAAACTTAATTTAATGAATTTGTGCTGACAACACACAACGTTTCAAGGTCTTTCACTTTCTCAGGTGCAAATTATTTGCAAACAGCTGTGGGCTTTAAATACACTATGATACACTGCACAATGATTTAAAAAAAATGGGAAACTGATGCCCATAGAATCCTACATAACAATCCATCTCTTTTGGCCACAGTCTAACCAATCCAATCCCACACACCTCTCACAATCTGAACAAATCACTGAAGCGATCTCAGCAAATCACAAAAAATACTATCAACTTTATTATACTCAAACATATTGTATAAATCAGGCTTCCCTGATAACCAACATCACACTAAAACTCATGTCCGATCCTCAGAAATAAAAAAGTAATGAGACAATATCCTGAGCAACTCCGGGTAATCAAACACTCAAACATTCATATCCTTTGTGCTGGATAATACAAATGTGGATCAAAATCTGGCTTTCCATCACCATCCAATGGTGATGGTGCTAAGTAGCGTAGAGGTTGTACATCATTTAAATTCAAATGTGCCAGGACTTAAACTCCATGCTAGGTGCTAATCTGCAACACATGCTAAAGAATCACTGTTACTCATGATCAGCAGCAGTATCAGAACCAGTTCCTTAGAGCAGCCACAACCGATGACAACCCAGATCACAGGTCCTAGTCCAGGAGCTGTAAATTCACATGCCAGTAAATTGATGTTGGAGCCAGTGGATTCTAATCTGAACCCTAAAGCTAGAATAAGAAGAAAATACAAAAAACAAAATAGAATTAAACATCATAATTCTTATCATCATATTTACAGTAAGATGATACAAAGATGTGCAATGGTGTGAATAGGATGGGAACATATCTAGATTATAATAACTTTTCTAAATTGTGCATATTGTACCAGCACCAAGAAGCCAGTTATTTAAGCCACATTTTTAAAGAGATCGAATTTTTAGCAGCATTTTAGTAACGTTTTAGCAACATTTTAGCTATTATAGCAGTATTTTTCATAAATTAGAGAATCTGATTCTGACAGAACAAATATGTGGCAACGGATAACAAAAAGCATGCGAAAATAAGGGATTCATTAATCCCAATGGTGTTCTACCGTACCACGTTAAAAATATTTTTTTTTTCCACTTGGAGGAGACCCTTTTCAATAATTCCCCCTCCTGGTCCCAACTGTACTTTTTGAATGTCTATATAAGTGAACATTATGTTATTTCATTTATGCACAGATCCAATGTGTTTTGCCATAGAACTTTTCTTCCAGTTACCATTTCTGGTGGCCCTTACATGTTTTTGTACCCGTTGGGTTAGTGGACATTTTGTTTGGCCCACATATATTTAAAGGGCATGTCAACCCCTTTTTTCAAGTTTTTATATATTGTAGGTGTTGGTCCCCCAGCACCAACCGCCATAATAGAAATTTGAGAAAGTCCCTCGATAGTTACTTACCTTACATCTATCCTCCACCGCACTGCCCGGCCCTCTGCTTGCATGGAACTGCAAGCAGGGTCCGGGAACGGCAGCCACGTCCCTGATTGGCTGAGTGGCAGCCAATCAGGGAAGCGGCTTCCGGCTGCTAAGAACGCTGGAGGAGAGAAGTAAGGTAACTAACTATCGGGGGGCTTTCTCAAAATTCTATTATGGCGGTTGGGGCTGGGGGACCAATACCGAGAATATTACCAAGGTGTTTGTAGCTAGGGCGAAAGCGAGGAAAATGGGAGGGAGAGGGAGGGGGGGAGGACTCTCCTGCGGATGCCTGAAACCTTGACGAGGTTGAGGCTGAGACAGGCACAGATGAGTCACTGGGACCTACTACACTGCAGTTTTCCAGACTTTGGAGGGGCATAGCAGGAGAACCATTTGGAGCAGGGATGTAAGGTAAGGATTTTTATACACTACACAGTGGGGCCAGTATGGGGTTAAATTTCAGTTGAGGGGGTGGACATGCCCTTTAAACCCTCAGCTGATGTCCACCCCCAAAACCAAAATCTCCTCCACTGCTGTCCCCACTGTGTAGTGTGTAAAAATCCTTACCTTACCTCTCTGCTCCAAATGGTTCTTCTGTAATGTCTGCCCAAAGTCCTAGAAAGTGAACACCAGGAGCCTGCCTGGAGGGAAAATGTTTCCGCCTCTGAGGTGTCCTCTGAGATGTTTCTGGCTTGCTCAGTGCAGCCCTCCCCCTTCTGATCTCTGTTAGCTTTCCAGTTCCCCTAGTGTAAATCCCCTTTTCTGTAGTGTAGAGCTCTCTCTCCCACCCCCAACCGCTATATTATCTTGTAAAAAACGTAGCCGAACTGTATTTACTTTGTCTGTTTCCGCCAGCTTTCTACACTTCCGGAAGCCGTGTCCGTGACTGGCTGCCTCTTAACCAATCATGGACGTGGATGCCAGTCTGGCCCCCAGCTTGCAGTTTCATGCAAGCAGAGGGCCGTGTGTGAAAGCCGCGGGAAAGAGCAAGTACAGATAGGGAGAGTTTTTTTTACAAGATAATACAGCGGTTGGGGGTGGGAGAGGGAGCCCTACGCTACAGCAAATTTTGAAAAGAGGGGTGGACATGCCCTTTAAGATCGCGTATAGGGAATGTGGGTATAATTTCTATATTAAATCTCCCCGTATATTAATTACCTGATATATTGTAGATGGGTCTGCCCAACATAATTTAAGTAATGCATTTAGGCTTTAGGGCATAGCACCCAGCCACTGGTTCAGATATGTGGACGACACCTGGGTTAAAATCCACCAGAAGGAAGTACAAGCTTTCACAGAACACATTAATGCGGTAGACCAAAACATCAAATTTACAAGGGAAGAGGTACAAAACAACAAACTGGCTTTCTTGGACTGCTTGGTAGAAGTTAAGGAAAATGGTAAACTGGAAGTAGAGGTTTACAGAAAACCAACACACACAGATCAGTATTTGATGTTTGACTCCCACCACCCTTTAGATCACAAGATGGGTGTCATCAGAACCCTGCAACACAGAGCTGAGAACATCCCCACTAGCACAGAGGGGAAGGCTAAAGAAATGAAACATCTCAGAGGAGCCCTTAAAACTTGTGGATATCCAGACTGGGCCTTTGTCAAAAGAAGTAGAAGGAAAGAAAAGAATACGAATACCAACATTGAAGGAGAAAAGCAAGACAGGAGAAAGAACATGGTCATCCCATATGTAGCAGGGGTCTCTGAGAAATTAAGAAGAATTTCCAAAAAACACCGTATCCCTGTCTGCTTTAAACTGAACAACACACTGAGGCAGCAATTGGTACATCCAAAAGACCCAATAACGAAACACAAGAAAAGCGACATCATATACGCAGTGCAGTGCAGTGAAGAATGCTCTGATTTGTATGGGGGGGAGACCAAACAGCAACTGCATCAAAGTATGGCCCAGCACAGAAGAGCCAATTCCTTGGGTCAGGACTCAGCCGTGTACCTGCATCTTAAGGATAAAGGACACACCTTTGAAGATTGTAATGTTAACATATTGGCAAAGGAACGTGACTGGTTCAAGAGAGGTGTTAAGGAGGCCATTTATGTGAAAATAAACAAACCAAGCCAAAACAGAGGTGGGGGGGGTTCAAAACCAACTGTCTGCCATGTACAATGCTGTTTTGACACCTTACTCTGGGCGTTCCTATAACACCTCTTAGTCACTATCCAATCACGCCCTTAACACTTGGCTATGATATGCTAATTGGCATTTTCCAGGGTACATAATTGCCACAGATTCTTGTACAAGTCATTCTGAATTGAGAAAGCCAGTCGGATGACTAGCGAAATGTCTTCAAGAACTAAACTTCAAGTCCAGTTGATCTAATTGAATATAACAGATATACCATGACCTGGATGAATGAGAACCTTCACAAGCTTATACATTCATAGTTTTATAAATTCAATTGTTAAATTTGATTTGATAAATTAAGCTAATGCATTCATTGGTCAATATTTTATTACAAATTCTTATTGTGTGTTATATTAGTATAGTGTTTGACTTTGACCATCCATCTAGTCTAACCAACTCGACAATACCCACATTTTTTGCTTAACTGTTCATACAGTTGTAGCAATCAGAAATATCCCTGGATGAACTCCAAATGTATGTATTAATACCAATAATATGCAACATTTTGTGTTTTTAGAAGCTCATCAAGTTTTTTTTTTTAAACTATCCAATGAACCTGCCATCACCACGTCCAATGGAAGACAGTTTTACTGTTCTCACTGTGAAAAACCCTTTCCATACTTCCATACTTGAAGACTAAATATCCTCTGACACGCTATATTGGTGAACAATGCCCCAGACAGTGTATTGTATGGCCCATTAATGTATTTATACACAGTGATCATATCTCCATGCAAGCGTGTAGGGATTGATTTTAAATAAAACACCTCTCTTATTCAGAGTTCTAGTAAGCCATTTTAAGGTTTGGAATTACAAAAATATGGAAATTTTTTACATCAATTTTATATTAATATGAATATTAATATTTTTAAGCCATTAAAGAATGTTTTACTTTCTTAAAGGGCATGTCCACCCCCAAAATTAAAATTTCACCCACTGCCCACTGCTGTGCCCTTTCTCAAGGTCCATTTCGGCCAACAAAGCTCCCACACATGGCACGATTGTCGGCCGTAATTAACGATCATACACTCCGTGCATCGCGGGCCAGCACACGTGATCACACGTGTGTAAGAAGCTTTATGGGAGTTGATTCTAATTTTTCAATTAACAAGAGTTTAATATTCTTAAATTGCTACAATGCTAAAGTGCTGAGTGATAATTCTATAAAATAGTAAAATAATGCAACATAATTGTTTTAAGAAACATTTTAATAAAAATTACATCCTTGTAGTTGAGTTATTATAATTTGTGAATTTATACATATCTAAAATGAATTGCAGTATTGTACCAGTATATTCAATTTGTTAAAGTGCAAATTGTCCTTTTGAATAAAACATATTTTCTTTTCTTTGTACCTTAATAGTTGAAGATAAATATTAAAATTCTGCAAATAAATGCACTATGTATAATATATAATACATGTAAAAAAATCTTTTACAATGAAATTTATTTAAATGGAGTCACTTTTTAAGTACAGTACCTTATGCCTATATAAATAATATAGGTGCATAGTCTTTATTCATTCCCCTGGGCCATACCACGTGTTACTTACTGTCACAAACTTACCTGGCGCTCTGGTCCAGCTCTGCTCCAGGAACAGACCGCGATTCAGCATGAGTGATGTTGGCGGCGTCATGATGTCATGACGTTGGCACGAGAATTTAAATACAGACAGCCTCTTAGAACTGGTGACTGGCTCCTGTACCTCTGCTTCTTCCTTACCTACTTCCAGTGTCCTCCTTGCCTGTGTCCAGTGTCTTATCCAGCCTCCTCTGTTCCAGTGTCCAGCCTACAGTTCCATCTGCCTTCTCTGTTCCAGTATTCAGCCTACAGTTGCAACTGCCACCTCTATCCCAGAATCCAGGCTACAGTTCCCATCAGCCACCTCCGTTCTAGTTTCCAGCCTACAGCCTCCATCAGCCACCTCTGCTCCAGTATCCAGTCCACAGTTCTCATCTGCCACCTCTGTTTCAGTGTCCAGCCTACAGCTCTCATCAGCCACCTCTGTTCCAGTATCCAGCCTACAGTTCCCATCAGCCAACTCTGTTCCAGTATCCTGTCTACAATTCCCAGCAGCCTTCTGTGCTCCAGCATTCAAGCCTACAGTTCCCATCAGCCACCTCTGCTCCAGCATTTACTCTTACAGTCTCCAGCAGCCATCCCTGCTCCAGTATCCAGTCCACAGGTTCCACCAGTATCCAATTTGCATTCCAGAGTTCATTTCTAACTCACCCACACGGGCATTTTAATATATACACCACAAACGTAGACTCATGTAAAATGATATTTAATCTGTATTTTCTTACCACTATGTGGATAAGTGAAAGAGTCTCCTTTGATTGAGCTATTACTGTGAGTGCATCTTAAGCATGCATACATGCCATTTTTTGCTTTTCCAAAGGGTCGATCTTCCTTTAACAGTGGTCCTATGTCTAAATTGACTAATTGGTCTTGTATATTTTGCATTCTTTTATATTCACACTGTGGGATGGTTTTAAACTTAAAAGTCTGGATGGCAAATTTGCAATAAATGCCAATTTTTTTTAATGATTTTATTGATAGAACTACTCTCTGTGTTGAATATACTCACAAATAGCATAATCTTTTTTTTCTTCATAGTCTGCTACAATAACTCCTCTCTTGTTCTAACTTTGATTGTGTTCACTTCCTCAGGGTGCCCTCTCTCTTTAAATTTGTGACTCATCTCTGTTAATCTTAGATTAATAGTCTCTGTATCAGACACCATTTTCTTATCCGTCATGTATTGTGTTAGGGGTATGATCTTTTAAGATGTTCCGGGTCAAAGCTGCTGAAATGTAACAGATTATTTCTATCTCCATTTTTCCCCCATCTCTGATAATTGTTATATCCAAAATATTTACCTCTTTGGTATGGGCCACCATAATTAATTTTATTTTATCCTCTATATTGTTCAAATCGGTAAAGAATTTGTATAGCAGATCTTGTGTTCCTCTCCATATGAGAAAAATGTCATCTATATAACACAGGTAAAGGAGACAATGTTATAAATACAGTGGATGTTGATATACATGCTCCTTCTCCATCTAACATCTACACAATGTTTCAGGAGTACAAGCCCCCTTCATATGGTGATGCCTGGTTTTGAATAAAGTTCACCATTCACCTTGGAGTGCGACTTTGCATTTTAGACTATAAAATGGACTGTATTAATATTAAGGGCATAAATGAGGAATATTCACTCTGGCTGACAGAAAATATTGTACGGAAACAATTAGACAAAGTTAATATCAATAAAGCCCCAGTAATGGGTGGAATACATCCACAGATCTTAAAAGAGCATAGTCAAGTTTAAACTAGACCACTGTTTTTAATCTTCTCAGATTCACTTTTGGTGATGTGCCGCTGGATTGGAAATCAGCCAGTGTAATACCAATTTTAAAAAAAGGCAGTCGTTCACAGCCTGGTAACTATAGAGGGGGCATTGAGAGCAAGGTCTCGGTCTTTGCTGATGACACTAAACTATGCAGAGGTTTGGAAACTTCAAATGATGTGCAATTGCTGCAAGCAGACCTAGATAGATTATCAAAATGGGCAGCAGAATGGCAGATGAGATTCAATGTTGATAAATGTAAGGTGATGCATTTGGGATTTAACAATCCTTGTGCCACCTACTGTACACCATAAATAACTCTTTGCTAAGTGAATCTCTAATGGAAAAAGATTTGGGGGTTCTAGTAGATAACAGAATTAGCTGTCGCAAAAATGCCATAAAACCATGGCTAGAGCTAGCAAGATATTGTCTTGTATAAAGAGGGGAATAGATTCAAGGAAGAAAAATATTAATCCCCCTCTTTACAAAGCACTGGTTAGGCATCATTTGGAATATGCGGTGCAGTTTTGGAATCCAGTGTACAAAAGGGACATCTTGGAAATGGAAGGAGTTCAGAGAAGGACAACTAAAATAATAAGGGGAATAGAGGGTCTTGACTATGCAGGCAGATTAGACAATTTAGGGCTGTTTTAATTGGAGAAGCAGACTATTGTGCATTGTTCACTAATAGATCATATCAGAGGATATGTTTGGCTGGGTAAATATACACAAAGGAGAAATCCACTGCCACTCACACATCAAACTTGTTATCATTACAACCAAAAACTTATTATAGTGATATTTAACTATTGTTATGATGCAGTTTATGTAAATTGTATCTTTACTTTTGAAAGGTACTGAATATCTATTGGGGAAAAGGGAAAATATCACAGAATATAAAGATGTTACCAAGGGATCCAGTATTTTAGTTTAGGGAGAGCTTTGGGAAGTGCTCCCTTTATCATTAAGCAAAAGGGGAGGAGAGACTTCTGGGTAATATCCATTCTTCCAGCTCTTCAGTAAATGCAAAACCTAACAGTCAATGATTCATGTTCAGATATGGTAATGTATATTCTGTGACCCTCAGAATTATACATTTTCATTTTATATATATTTGTACTTTTTGTGTATCCTTTGTAACAATTATATTATTATTTTCTAGAAACATTTTAAAAATAATATGAGTCTCAACCTTATTGAATTTTTACATCTCCAGTAAAAGTCTCAGAACATTGACTACATTCATTTTATGTGATGCTGTGAGATGCTAGCACAGCTGTCCCCAGAGAGAAATAAAAGATTTTGATTTAATACACTGAACTGAGAATAACAGGAAACTAAAGCTGGATACACACCATGCAATATTTCAGCATGATAGACCGATAGTTCAGTGTATTGGTCGATCAGGCAAAAATAATTTGATCAACGCAATCGTCCGTTTGTTCATCCAAATCAGACAAACACAATTGGACATGTTCTTAAAAACCACAGTCAATCGCACAGTCCTCTATGGACCGGTCGCGGCTACTGTCGGGAGGGAGGATCTGACAGTGTGTACCCAGATTACCAACATTTCTTTCACTTCTTTAAAAGTGTGGGACAAAGGGGCATATTTATAAACGATCGCTATTTTCGGCGCATATTTAGAAACGATCGCTATTTTCACCATTTCGCTATGGCAGGACATCGCAATGACCAATAGCGCTATTTTCGCCTTATTTATAAAACTGCTCGTTTTTGCTTTCGCGAAAAAGTATTGATGCGGCGAAGTGTGGCGATAGTTTTCATTATTATTGCGTTAAGTGTGGTATCACTGTGAAAAGAGAGATTGCTCTCTAGTGTCATTTCAGAGCTATTTTTGTCATTTTTTTATTTAAAGCCATTTATAAATAGGTGGATTTTTGCCTTTTTGCCCCTTTTCTCCCTTTTTTTGCAGTTTTACCAGAATTTTTGGCAAACATGACTATTTCTTACACAGCATTATGGTATGTTCCCATATTAATGTAGCTGGTATGATAATTAACTGCAGTTTGCTGAAAATAAGCAATATTAAAAAATTAATCCTATTAATAAAATAGAGAAAATTTTACACTGTCATCCTATTAATAAAATAGAGAATATTCGCCTTTTGAGTTTTATACTATTTATCGTATCTTTGGCTGAAAAAACACCAAATGTGTTAGGCTATTTTTAAATAAC